>CM031244.1:397309437-397909437 GCA_018340775.1 Taxus wallichiana var. yunnanensis
TGCTTTGGGAGATTCATCATCCTTTCTCAATTTACATCTTGTGACCATGGGTGTACTAATTGGTTTGTAATATTCCATTCTAAACTTCTTCAACATCTCTTTAATATACTTAGTTTGTGAAATAAATATGCCTTTGTCAAATTGAGAAATTTGTAAACCAAGAAATAATGATAACTCACCAAGCATGGACATTTCAAACTCCTTTTGCATTTCCATAAAAAAATCTTGACACATTTTTTCACTACTACCTCCAAAAATTATATCATCTACATAGACCACAACAATTAGTTGATCCTTACCTTCAATTTTGATGTAAATATTTTGCACACATAATCCTTTTCATTTAATAATAAGAAACCTTCGGATATTCAATGTATACCTCTTCTTCTAAATTTCCATTGAGAAAGGTAGACTTAACATCCATTTGATAAACTTTAAAGTTCTTAAAACAAGCAAATTCCAAGAACATTCTTATAGCTTCTAGTCTTGCAACAGGAGCAAAAGTTTCTTCAAAATCAATACCTTCAACTTGAGCATACCCCTTATAGACTAATCTTGCTTTATTTCTCACAACTTGACCATCTTCATTTAGCTTGTTCCTGAAAACCCACTTGGTGTCAATCACATTTTATCTTTTGGTCTTGGGACAAGTTCCCAAGTCTCATTATTTTCAATTTGATTTAGCTCTTCTTCCATAGCTCCAATCCAATGTTTTTCTTCACTTGCTTCAACAAATTTCTTAGGTTCTATTTTGGATAGTAATGACAAGTTTGCATGTTCAGATGCATTTGCCAATCTTCTTCTAGTTTGTACTCCAATATTTTTATCACCAATAATCTACTTTTCTAAATGGTTCTTCTGGATAGATCTAGATGGTGTCTTTGTATCCTTTTTCTCAATCTCTTCTTCTTCATCTTCTTCTTCTTTATATCTTGCTTCCTTTGAGTAATCAAGTTCTTGTACTTTATTATTTTGATATCTCACATCATCCACTTTTACATTTACACTTTCAACAATCTTGTCAATTATTATATTATATCATCTATAAGCTTTGCTTCTTGAAAAGTCGTCAGGAATATACCTTCATTTGATCTAGATTCAAACTTTCCGAGTCTTCATCATTTCTTTTTATGTAGCATTTACTTCCAAACACTCTGAAATATTTAATTTTTCCTAGACTTCCCTTTTATAGTTCATAAGGTGTTTAATTGTTATTTACTCTAATTTTCCCTTTGTTCATAACATAGATAGTTTTGACTACTTCTCTCCAAAATATGTCGATAGCTTAGATTACTTTAGCATTGTTCTAGCAATTTCTTATACAATTATAATTTTCCTTTCTATGATTCTATTTTGTTGTGGATTCCTTGCAACTGAGAAATGTCTCCTTATTCCATAATGTTCACAAAATGCTTCAAATTCATTTGAAGTAAATTCTCCTCCTCGATCAGATCTTAGGCACTTGATTTTCAAACTAGTTTCATTTTCAACTAAGGCTTTGAATTCCCTAAACTTATTAAATGCTTCATATTTCTCTTTTAGAAAAGTAACTTGTGTCATTCTAGAATAGTCATCAATAAATAACATAAAATATCTCTCACCTTACATGTTTTGAGTTCTTATAGGCCCACAAAAGTCTGTATGAATGAGTTCTAATGGCTTTGTTGTTGAGCACTCCTTTTTCTCTAAAATAACTCTTGTTTACTTCCCATGTTGACACTGCTTATAAATAGTGTTTGATGGTTTAGTGATCTTTGGCATAGCTCTTACAGCTTACTTGGTATTGATTATCACTAGATTATCAAAAATTATATGACCCATTCTTGTATGTCATATCCAACTCTCATCAATTTGCCACATGTATCATTTTTCTCCTTTAATCTGACGAAGAATGTAAAGGTCATTAGTTGCTCTACACATATCTATAACTACCTTTCTTGTACTTTCCTTTCTGAGCTCACAACCTTTAGCATGAAATGTGAGAGTGTATCCTTGATCACTCATTTGACTTACACTCAGAAGATTATGCTTCAATCCTTCAACATACAAGACATTTTCATGTTTTTATTTTCCATTGTTAAGGCTAATAGTACCTTTACCAAATATTCTTGTTGTAGCATTGTCTCCAAATTTCACAGTACCTCCATTTACTTCTTTCAAGGTGAGGAACTTTCTCTTGTCCCCAGTCATGTGGCTTGAGAAACCACTATCAATGTACCATTGATCACCTTCATTTTGAGCATGAAACACAGTTTGTATAAGCATGGATTTCTCTTTATTATTTTCTTGCTTCTTCTTCCAAACTTTTGCAGGTTCATCCTTTTGATTATCCATAATTTCCTCATTCTTGTTCTTCTTAGGAGATTCCACAAACCCACTTCTACAAAAATATGTTATATGTCCATAGTTGTTACACTTATAACATATAACATTATAATACATTAAAGGAGTAAATGAATTGTAGTTTCTATTTGAGGATACATAAGAACTTGCATTCTTCTTTCTACCCAAATTTATTGCATGAGTCCCACAATCTATTTCTTTATGACCAAACTGATTACATGAAAATAATAGCCATAGAAATAATTTTGAAACATGGTCATGTGATGCCCCTTTGGAGGAAATGAGATTCTATGTTTGTTTGAGTTGTCTCGGGAGGAATGGTTGTATTCTATGGAACATGAATCTCTTTATTCTCATTGTTTTCATTTTTATATGACGTTTAAGAGCTTCTGCATAGCTTTTTGGCGTATCTTTGTTTGACATATTTGGTGGTTCTTTGGGATCTTATTTTGTAGTCTTCTAGTTTTCTTCATATCTAAGACTAGCCTTGTTCAATGGTGACCTATGAAAATTTAGCATATCATCCAATATTTCAGTGCTCTTCTTAAACTTCAGAAACTTTTCAACTAAGTTGATGTTTTCTTTAGTTCTTCCTTTAAGGAACCAATTTCATATTCTAGCTTCTCATAATTTTCTTCTTTTATCTTTAACTAGGTTCTCACCTTCTCTTCCATATTTTCCACCTCTTCTAATTGAATCTATAGGTTGGTGATGATCTTTTCACATTCTTCAAGATCTTCTCGAGAATTTTGTTTTTGAGGCACAATTCTCTTCTTCATATTTTTGAAACATTTTTTTCTTACATATTCTTCTTTTTAAGTATCTTGATCTCATTTAGGGCACAAATGAGCTTTTCTTCAAGATCTACTTCACCTCAACTTCTAAATCTTCTTATTCTGAAACCTTTTCTTCTTCACTTTCCAAAATGTCCTTGTTTACTTCAATTTCCATGAATAGAGATTAGTATTTATCACTGGAAGATATGCTTTCACTATTTTCTTCATATGAGCTACTTTCCTCCTTGATATAGATGTTTTTCTTGTGTTTATGGATATTATTATTTTTTCAGTTTTTCTTACTTATAGCTCTTTTTATATTTATAATATGTGTTACCTTCCTTCATGTTGTGATCTTCTTCATTATCACTATTTTCATTTTCTACATATGGACATTTAACAACATAATGTCCTACTTTTCCACAATTAAAAAATTTGAAGGGTAACTTACCTTTGTATTTTTGAAACCTTTCTTTAGCTTCCTGAAAAAATGAGCTTCCTCTTTTTTTGATTCATTTTTGGAGTAGTCATGTGGCTCAAGATTCTTAATCTTCATCTTATTTGAGGCTTTGAAGGTGGCCTCTCACTTTGATGATTTCTCCTTTTCAGTTCTCATTTCATACATTATGAGGATCCCATGTAGTTCATCCATTGTTAGGGTATTTAAATCCTTCATTTCTTTAATGGCAGAAACTTTGGCATCAAACCTCAAAGGAAGAGATCTTAACACTTTTTACACAATCATTTCATCTTTAACTTTTTCTCCAAGCCCTCTGATGGTGTTGACAATTTCATCCACACAAAGAAGGTAGGTTGTAATGTTTTCATCATCCTTCATTTTCAAACTTTTGAATTGACTTCTATGAGTTTGAATCTTGGCTTTCTTTACTTTGTCATCTCCTTCATAGATGTTTTTGAGTTTTTCCCATATTTATTTTGCTGAATCAAAATGAGTCATTTTGACAAATTGTGATTCTGACAAATCATACAATATTGCATTCATAGCTTTGGCATTTCTCTCAATTGCCTTATTTTAGTCTGATCTATTGGTGGAGTTGCTGGAGTAGTATATACATTCACAATTGATTGCCAAATGTCAAATCTAAGAGCCATTACATAAGGGTGCATCCTTATGCTCCAAAAGCATAGTTAGTTCTATCAAACAATAGAGCTCTATTTGAGGAGAATCCTTCTTAACATGTCATGTGTGCTTATGATATCTACCTTCTAGTTGTTAAACTATTCTTGAAGGAACCCTCTTTAACACCAATTAAAGGGCACACACTTATAATGAGAGGGGGTGAATCATTATAATACACTCTTTTACTTATTCAAAAACTTAAAGTCCACAAAATCAACAACCACACAAGATACAACAATTATATAACACAATATTTATGTGGAAACGCTTTCGGGAGAAAACCACAAAGAAAATAATACTTGGATCTACTGTCCAAATCTAGTCACAAAATAATAAAAATATTTTCCAAAAATTTATCTCGCACTAACCCACCGGAGATATCAACCCCATCATTAAGTAATTCGTAGGCACCAACCTACTAGAGACACCAATCCCTAAAATTCGTAGGCACCAACCTATTGGAGACACTAATCCCCACAACTAAGCACCAACTTAGCAAGAGATGCCAATCTCTTCTTTTAGGAAGCACAAACTTCCAAACAATCTTTTCGCAATAAATAACAATATCATTAACTTCTCCATAGGAATCATTTGAAAAAATATACCTTTGAAATAATCAACTCTTCTTCACACACTATGCTTGAATGATCTTCTACTTATTTCCACCCTTTCAATGCCTTGAATAATTTCTATTTTATTCCTCTCATACTCATAAATCTACTTCTAATAATTTCTCATTCCTTCACTTGCAAAAATTTGCCTTCTCCTCTTTAATTCGCACTTTCTTCTTCCTTAGCAATACACCATATTCTCCACTATTCACTATTAATAGATCATTCCAAATCTATTTCCTTTTAAAACCATTTCATCTCTTGAAAGGGTGTAAATTCTTCTTAAGGTTCAAATCAAATAACCTTATTTTTAGATGCAAAACTTGAGTCAAACTTTTAGAATGATATTTGAATTTCTCGATATTTTCCTAGGATTTTGCATACTTCCCCTATTTACTATTTATTCCATGACTTTTTATGACCTCCATGAGAATTTCTTAAATTCACAACATCCCTTGAATTATGCATCCCTTCTCTAACTTATGCAGCATTCCAAATCCTTTGCTATCTGAGAGTTTTAGTATTTTTATCATCTGCGGAACAATATACATATTTTCCATTGACTTACTACATACATCCTTTGTTCCTCAACATTCTCTCCTTCAAAAACTCGTGTGACACTTCAAGGTGATCTTCCAAACCCGTGAAACACTACCAAATGATCCAAACAAGTGAAACACTACAACAACCCCACAAAACATTATCAATTGATTTCAAACCCGTGGAACATGCTACGACTATTTTCAAACCCGAACACTACAAAATATTTTCCTTTGTTGCGCGACATGCGAATTCAAATTGAAGTAGCTTTTTCTTGATTGACACATTCCTTAAACATCAATGACAAGTATTTCTAACATATGAAACATGTAAGCTAATTTCTTTGACATCATCATTCCTTTGACAAATTTCTTCATCATTCCTTTGACAAATTTCTTTGACAAAAATCAATGAAAATATAAAACTTTCTTTGATATCATGATTCCTTTGACATCAATGACAACATTTCCAACATGGTTAACCATAAGTAACCTGTAACAAATAGTAATGATAATCATATTATTTTTAGCATTAGGAATTTGATAGAACATTTATATGGGTAACTTGATATACAAATATTTGGCATGATGCAAGAAGAACATTTGTTTCATGAAGGCAAGTGTTGCGGTGGTTGTGGGAGGAACAGGTTGTTAATTTTTTGAAAAGGTGTAGTTTTATGTAGGAATATTTTTGTTTATTTGGGATTTATGATTTCCCATTCAAGTTTTAAGATGGATCCAAATAAGGTTCATGCAATAGTGTATTGGCAACTACCGCAAAATGTTTTTAAAGCACACAATTTTCATAGGATGGTTATTTTTTACCACACGTTCTCTAGGAACTTTAGTGGAGCATGAACACCTATTATAGAGGCCATGTGAAGGGATAATAAGAGTTATGTATGGAGTTGAGTATAGAAAGTAATTTTCAAGAGATAAAGAGGAAGGTAGTAACTAAACCACTAGTATCATAATTACTTAATTTTGTGAAGGTATTATAGGTAGATTATGATGCTAGTGGTATAGCCATTAGAGTAGTGTTAAGTTAAGAGGTAAGGGTAGTAGCTTTTTGGTGAGAATTTGAATGATGTGAAGAATAAATATAGTTGTATGAATAAAATTTCCATGAAATTGTGCAAGCACTCAAGAAGTGGAGGCACTACTGATTACCTAAGGAATTTATGTTATTTACTCATCATCAAGCATTAGGTTTATAAACAATCGAGAAATCGAATCAAAGACATATGAAGTGGGTAGAGTATCTACATGACACTTTTATGTTGAAGCATAGGAGTGGAAAATATAATAGGGTTGTTGATGCATTAAGTAGGCACAATATTTTGTTGGTAGAAATGAGAGTGGAAGCTACTGGTTTTAAATCCATGGAGTTATATGTATAAGATTAATACTTCATGGGAGTATGGGAAGTGTGTGCAACACATGTGAGTGTTGAAAATTCATATTGGTTGAACCATTTTGTGTAGGGAAGCATATTGTTTAAATGTAAATGATTATGTATCCCTAAAGGATCAATGGGGAGAATTTAGCAAATGATAATCACAATGGTGGATTAGCAAGGTACATTGGATTAAATAAGATGTTAGAACATCTACTATAGAGTTGATTTTGGTCATGGATCTCTGTAGATGTGTGAAAGTTTATATAGCAATAAAGAATATGCTAGTTAGATAAGGGCATAAATCATAATGCGGGTTTGTACCAACATTTTCCCATGCAAGAGAAACCTTAAGAGGATATAAGTGCAGATTTTGTTTCGGGCTTACCCAAGACACAAAGGAGTTAATTCCATCGATCTTGCATTGGAAAAAATTTCAAATATGGCACACTTTTTTAATTTTAGGAGGACTAGTGATGTGATTCACGTCATAAATATTTTCTTTAAGGAGGTTGTAAGGCTACATGGATTGTTATGTAGTATTGTGTCGAAAGGTATACAAAAACTTTATCATTTTTGGTGGACATTGTGGAAGAATTTGAACACATAGTTATAATTTAGTTTAGTGTAGCATCCACAAATTGATGGATAGATGAAAGTAGTTAATATGAGTCTTAGAGACTTACTTAGATGTTTTATGGGAGATAAGAAAGGAACATGGGACTTGGAACTAGTGTAAGTATAATTCACACTTAAAAACTTGGTTAATATTAGCACATGCAAAACAATAATTCAAATTATATATGGGAATAACTCAAGTGGAGTTGTAGTGTTGTGAGACTTACTATGCGCTTAGGAAAGGAGTGAAGAAGCAAAGGATTTTATAGAATAAATGAAATAAGTACACCTAAAAGTACACACATAGTTGAAGAAGATGAATTTTAAGTACAAGTAGTGTGCACATGAAAAGAAAAGGGAAGTTGAATTTTGGTTGGAGATTTGATCTTATCCATTTGTAGAAACAAAGGTTTCTGATGGTACCTACAATAAATTAAAATGGAGGAAGATAGGACCATGTAAGGTGTTTAATAAGTTTTCAAATATTTCTTATGAGATAAAATTTCCTATAGACATCGATATCTCAAACATATTCAATGTGGTGAATTTGTATCCATACCACATATGCCAGAAAATACTAGAGATTTAAATACGAAGATGGTGGGATGCAATCAAGACAATAGATGTCAAAAAATGTGTATGAAGAGGTAGAAAGAGTAATGAAACTAGAATCCCACTCGAAGCCAAGGTAGAATATTTATAAAGAGGTAGAAAGAGGAAGATGTAGAATGAGTGCGACCATCAAGTGGGCTACTGAACAGCATGTCGGTGGTGCCGAATCCCACTCAAGCCCACTGCCTTCACGTCTTTCTGCTCCAAAGGGGTTGCTAAGCCACGCAATGTCACCAATAGAGGCAGAACCTTGTCCCGCATATGTAACTGCGATCTCCCCTGCATCAATTCCAAGCACAACATTAATCTACATTTACCATGACCATATTCACTAATTATCATTACCCTCCACCCTATTTTTACTTTACCCATCTCAACTACCTAGCCCACATCCCTCTTGGACCCTTGTGCCTAAAATCCCAACCGGTGTCGGTTCATCCTAACCGACTTCGGTCACCCTTAAACCGGCATCGGTCACCTGTTTGGTGACCGATACCGATTCATCTTTACCGACCACGGTTCCCACTTACCGGCATCGGTCACCTATTTAGTGGCCACCGGCACTGTTCTACCTAACCGACGCTGGCCACACGCCGCAGAAAATTCTGTGACTTCCCAAACCCCCCTTTTCTATAAACCTCCCCGCCCCTTCTACCCCACCTACAATGACCTAAACTACCCCTGGACCTCTACCCACCCCACCTATACACTTTACTACCCCCCTCTTTTTGCCCGTTATTCCCCCATACCCACATTTAACTTTTTCCCACCCACAAAATACAAAACACCCAAAAAAACCCTACAATTAACAATAACCAACACCTATAATCTATCTAATCAACAATATAGAGTTTGGTGCTTACCTCATCACGCCGCTCTCCGTCTTAGTGGCATGTGGCCGTTGTGCCGATGGTCCACCTAATCCCTCTCCACCTCTACCATCACCAGATATCTACTCACAACCTCCGACCAATCAACTATCTCGACCTGATCCCGTGGACCCGCTACTCACCAACCCAACCCTATCAAATCGACTACCCGCCACCGTCCCTTTTCTTCTAGACACTTTTCTCTATTTTCTGTCATTTCTTCACTTTCAAATACCAAATGAATAATAAAACGTAGATTTTTGTTTTTATACCAAACCCGACCTAATCGACGCTTGTTCCCCTTAATCGCATCGATATCATGCCCTACCTCACCGTCGTCAGTTTTCCTATACCGATGTCGGTTATCCATGACCGCCATCGGTCACCCTCACCTACACATTGCCCTTACTTTGCCATTTTACCCCACCCTTTACCTTGCTCCTTTACCCCATCCAACCTTTACCCAACCCATTACCTTACCTTTCCTAACCTCATCATTTACTACCTCCATTTGTCCTCCTTTAGGGACTCATTATTTTACCCCTACCTTGGCCTTACCCGTGTCGTGACCTAGATATTTGGACCTGGACCATCGCTAGTGACCTTTGACCTCATGTGTTCACTATACCTTGTGGCACTGTTACCTATGTTGATTGACCTAATGACCTTACCTAGCCTATTACCATGACCGTTTATCCTGACCCTACCTTTGGTGTACCGAAACATACCTAAACGTTCCTGCACCTAACCTACATTGTGTTTCCTGACCATATCCTATACCTTGGATACCGGATTCACTTCAACCTTCTTCGGATAAACTTATCGACCTTAGACAATGTAGCGTTTGCTTGCTCTTGACCCAAGAGCATCTGCCATTTATACGTGTGCGTGCGTTTGATTGTTGCTACACCGTGACCCTAACCCATTACCTAGATTTCCCGAGTAGACCTTTCACCCTTTTCCTTTGTACCCACTTGCCTTTTCCTCACATTTACCTTTATCAAACCACTCACCGCTTCAGCCTGTTGCCTCGTCGCCTTCTGGTTTGAGGGGATCACCTTCACCCACACATGGGGCAACCACATCCTATTTTTGTTAGTGTCACTTACCAATATAAGATACGCAACAAAAAGGGGCAAAATGTATACACTAAAACTAGGTCACACTCCCTTTTGTCCCTCGACATATAAGCACCCTTTATTACATTTACCTAGCCATGACCCCTCTTCACCCCACTAATATTAATTTAATTAATTTAATTTAATTAATGCATTATCCTCACTATATTTATTATTTAAATATCTTATTTAAATAATATCCACACATATAGTTCACTTAGACACCTCATCAAGCCAACTCAACCTAAGACCTATTCTTAGTAAGTTGCCATAACTAACTAAGACTTACCCAAACCCTAAAAATCAATGCCTACATTCCCTCTAACCACATTCCTACATGCTCACAAGAAGCTCCCAGTCTAATCCGTAGGATAACGACACAAGATCCAAGGAAATCAAGAGGATCTCCCTAGTTTAGTAAACCTAGGAAATCCCACCTTGACCAACGTCGGTTACCCCCTAACCGCCATTGTTACTCCTTTTAACCCCTAAACTACCTTATTCTCAAGGTTGGCAAACATTGGGAGAAAGTTGACGAGCAAGAACACATCTTAGAGAGATAACACATCTTCAGAGAGAAAATTCCAGTGAAAACTCGCATCCAAGGAAGGAGATTGAGCATCTTCTCCTGCACAACCATCCCAACCATGATCTAATCTATCCAAGCAAAGAGGAGTGTACATGCAGCCCATGCAGAAGCTTTTCTTCAGTTGGTGATCACTTACAACCTTCAAACCCATCATCAACACCTCCATCCCTCACACACAGGCATTCAAGAATGAAATCCAAGTAAGTACAACATCATACTTTCTTAGTTTATTTCATTTCATCATCATTTTATCACCCATTGTTTACCTTGCCCCTATTGGCCACCTCCACATTTTCACCTCCATATAACCATTAAAACCTCGCAAAAGCCTACTCCAGTCACCCAATACCTCGTCCCGACCAACCAAAGTTCTTTGTGCAATCACAAAGGAGACCAAAAGCTTGTTCTGTGACATTTCCAGATCTCACAAGAACCAAAGACCTGGTTACACCTAACCGTCATTAGTCACCCCCGACCGACACCGGTCTCTCGTATTTTCCCACACAGCCTAGAACAGAGACCTACCCACCTAATTTCATCTCACCCCCACTCACCTGTGATCTACCTGAGACCTTTATCAGACCTTCAAAGACCCAGAACCAATCATTCGACCTTGGATTCTATTCTAGCTTAGCATGTTAGATTAGATCTATTTCTTATTGTGTTTTTAATTGAGATACCTAAATCATTTTAAAATAACAATAGGATTTACTTTGTTTACAACATTAAATGGTTTAAAACAATGGACTAACACCATTTAGGAAGTATCACACTTCCCGGATCTAGCATACGCTAGGCAGTTCATTGCCCATATTGTTTAATTCCTTCTGGTGGTCTTGTTTTCATTACAGGTAGTTCCTCCTAGCCAAAAGGAAGCTCTCACGATCAACTGTGGATTCGTAAGTCATACGCGCACAACAACCCATCAACCAACATTTGAATAGGTATTCCTCCTACGCCCGTTACCCTATCTGTTTTGTCAACACTTCAAAGAAACGATCTAAGAAAAAGGTGAAACACCTATTTTCCCTTAGCTATGGAACATTCAAGTTGTGATATATATATATATATATATATATATATATTTATTTATTCTTCAAGTTCTCCATGTAAAAACATTGTTTTAATATACATATGATCTACTTTCATATCATATGCAACAAAAATAGCTTATAAATTATATCAAAGTCAATTTTGGAATAAGAGAGAACATCTCACTAAAGACAATTCCTCCACTTTAGAGAATCCTTTTGTAACCAAGTGAGCCTTATAATTCTATATTTTTCCTTACGTATTTTACTTTGTTTTGAAAACCCACTTGCAACCCATAAGTTTTCTTCCAGGAGAAGATTTCACCAAATCCCAAGTTTCATTTTTATGTAAAGACTCAATCTCCTCCTTCATATCTTTCTTCTAAAACATGCCTTTATTGGTTACAAAAGCTTAATGCATTGTCTTGGGATCATCACTATCAACTATTGAATGTAAAAATGTAAAACAAAAGTCAATTGGACCATACATTTATTGTGATCTACGCACCCATTATGATATTTTTAGTGTATGGGTTTTGTTGTCCAAAATAACCCCCTGGTAATTTGGACAAATTTCATCCTCATTCTGACTCTGAAGTCTAACATTTCAGGTTGTGCACACTCTAGTTGTTTCCTTGGCACAATTCTTGGTTGCAATTCTTCCACGCACCCCCGCGCACCCTTCCTTCTCCATTCCTATATCTTCTTCCATTCTCCCTTTACGCATACTTCTTACACACTTGCTTTCTTTCCCACAGGTTTGTGCACCTTTCATGCAAATCTTTGACTTGCATTCCAATTTGCTAAGTCTCTAACATACTTTCCACGTGCGCCCTTTCCTTTCTTGAAGTTGTGCACTTCTCAATTGAATAGCATGCCCTGTTTGCATACTTGGATCCTTTTCAGGTATATACCTTGTCTTCACACTTCCGCATGTACCCTTTCCACATGCCTATCTTCTACATTCTTGTACCTCTTTCTCGTGCACACGCCAAGTGCATTCTCCCATGCCAATTCATTGTGCCATGTGGGAACTCGACAAGCTTAAGTGTGTTACACGCAACCTATCAAAGGGTGCCAACTAGGTACCGAATCCTTGCGACAAACCAATACCAAACATGATATAAATGAAAAATACTAGATGTCGGGTGATCCCATGGATCAATCAAAGCATGCCACGTGTCTTGTGTGTTTTACTTGCACTATAAACTTCAAATCATCATAACTTTTGCTATAGGGCTCGGATCTATGTGCTCTTGGTCTTGTTGGAAAGATGATAACATGAGTTGCACTATAGATCACTCAAAATTAGATTTTGGTAGGATTTGGTAGGTAATAAATATGGAAACACGTCTTAGGCCATTAATACACAACTTTAATCAACTCCAACCACCCAGATTTGATCCGATTTTCCCTCCTTCCTTCTTCCACAAGAAAAAAATCATGGGGAGGCGCATATGATAGCCTTGCAAGCATTTATTGCTTCTTGTTGGTGGTTGGAATTTTGAATCTGATTTTCCCTCTTCTTTCTCCTCCTCTTCTCTCCTTCTTCTATAAATTGTAGAGCTCTACTCATTGAAACAAATCCCTCTTTGTTGTAATGACACCATGCCAAAATGGTGGCCAACTTCCCATGATTTTCAGACCTTGAACTTGGTCTCTATAATGCATCCTCACCTTCTACCATAATTGTAACTAAATATGCATTCTTTAAGCAATAAAATCAGGTTTTGTGGCACTTCTGTCTGTCATTTTCTCATTTCTATTGTGTCTTACCTCTTTGTTCATGTTTTTGGCATGTTGTGCACAATTATTGTTTATAGGTTCCATTTTCATGTGTTGTCAATCCGTGGGAAAGCTTGGTTTGTGCGGTTCTTGTCTATGGCGTACTTGTCTACATCTCTCATGTGTTTTTCTCTCTTTTCTTCCCCTGTGGAGAGTAATAAACCATTTTTTTGGTCATATCACCCCTTTTAGATTAATGGTCCCTTGGAATATCAGTTCAGATTAGATAGATTCGGTTCCAGCGTTAGGAGTAGTTGTATTAGTAGAAACAGTAGAGGAACTAACCTTCTCCGGAGGTTTGTCTCATAGTGCAATGTCCCACAACTTGGAGATAGTCCCATGTTTCCTCAAAAGCCCTGCTTCATCCCGATCTAGGATGAGTGCAATTTTAAGCTCCAATGCGTTTCATGTTTTTCCTCCTCATCTAGATGCTCTTCTTCATCAATAAATTCATAATTAGATATATGATCTTTAAACTCTAACTCAACCTACACTCTTCTTATATCTTATTTTGGTTGCTCCTTCAAATGTTCCATCTCAACATTTTTTGTCATAATATTTCTATATATGAATCCTGTTCAATTATTTGAAGACCACATTATCACTATAAACCATCTTTTGTCTAATTATTCTACAATTTTTACCTTTTCACACCATTCCCATATCCATTAAAGATGCACATCTCAAATGTATAGGTAATAATTGTCCTGCTCCTTTGGAACATGAACATATGCATCATGGCTAAAAATCTCGTGTGTTTTAGGAATGGTTTCATACTAGACCAAGCTTATTATAATCATATTTTTAGTTTTAATGATGGTGAGAGATTCACTATGTAGTAAGTAGCAATCATTAATCAATCCCAAGACTTTTCTCCAAATGCATACCACAAAACATACTCATGGCTTTATTTATAAATGTCTTTGTCATTTTTTTCCTAACTACATTTTATCAAGGCATGTATGGATTTGTACTTTGCCTTTCAATTTGACATTGTTTACAGAATTATTTAAATTTTGTGAGCATAATTAACCCACATTAGTTGTGTGTAATACCTTGATATTCTTCTCCATATGGTTTTCTAAAAGAGATTTTAACCTCCTTGAAATTATTGAAAACTCAATATTTATGTTGTAGAAAGTATATCTAGAGGGATTTCTCGAAAATTCATCTGAGGGATTTCTAGAAAATTCATCTATCAATGACACATAGAACAAAAATTTCCCAAGTGATGGTAACATGTACTAGCCCATATATATCACTATGTAAATTCCAAGATCCCCTTTACATGCATAATGCTTGTGAGAAACTTGAATTTTCTTTACTTTCCATACACACAATGCTCGTAGAAGTTAAATTTGTTAAATACTAAGGGACCCTCTTCAATCCATTTCATCATTACTTTGTATTTTAGTACACAAAATATTTTCTCACCAATATGACCCAACCTTTCATTTTTATGATAGTCTTTTCTACTCAAGCCCGTTGGTTTTATTATGTACCTCATTGGCCTTAGGAAGAAAAATGTTGTTACAAAAACATTTCCTATACTAGCATCCAGCCTGAGCAAGGTTATAGTGTGCACCCCTTTTAATAAAACCATTTCTCCATACACCATTTTGCATCCATCCTTTGTAAATGGCACTTGTACTCTAACATCACATGTATGTATAACCAAAAATACATTTCTCACAACACCTGGTATGTGTAGAACTCCATTGATTCTTGATCCTCCTATATCAAAAATTTATCTTCATTCTTCCTCAACCCATAATCTAGTGACTAAAATCATCTCCTATAAATATATAACCATCATCATACTCATAATATTTGTATAACCATACCTTATGATAAGTCATATTGTAAGTTTTTCTATAGTCTACCAACCATTCTTCATTGCATGCATGCATGTACTTAAAGATGTCAATTATGCATCCCCATTTTCAACAATGGATCATTATCATTTGAGGAAAAATGTATGGTGGTTTGATCATGTCCACATTTAATCAATCAACCTTCTTTAAATGACTTAATTTACCACATTTCCAATACTTGTTAAAATAATTTCTCCATGGAGTCTTAGATATTCCTCCAAAATTTGCACACCACTCCCTTGGCCTCCACTCTCTCTTTTTGTGCACTCTCTCATACATTAGTAATGAATCACCTTGGTTATATTCAAGGGACTTGCACTTCACTTCATCCAATAATAGGGCCCAAATAATCTCATCCATATTTAGATTAGACAAGGTACTAATGATTGCCACCACTAGATTATCCCAATAGTTTGAAATAGATCATAAGAGTGTAATACACCTATCTTCATGATCCATATTTATATCCATGCATAATATCCAACTTAGCAAAGTGTTGAAAACATTAAAGTGTTATGTAACTCAGTCACCATCATTCATTCTCATGGAATAATTTACCTTCACAAAAATAGTTTATTGATCAAATGATTTTTCTTGGTACAAGGATACCAACTTATCCCATAGTCCCTTGTTGTCTTTCATCATATACATTTAATAATAATGAATATGAGAAACATGATCAGATATATATTTTATCCTTTCTATCAGTATTATCCCATTCTTCTTACTTTAAACCCGTGATTCATGTTTGTGACACCGACCCACTAATCTCAATCCATCAAGAGAACTTTCATGTTGATCTTCCACAACTCAATTTTTTTCCATTAAACTTGTCGATATATATTCTTATACTCCTAGACACATCTAAATTTTTGTATGGCTTCAAAAACTCCAGGAAATATTCACATCATGAACACATGTTAAAAATATACCCCAACAACCCTTTAGATCTCTAATCAAGATCTTATACTATATATATAAAAAAAGTCAAAATGATTTGGAAAAACCAAAGAGGTGATTCCAACATATAAATCCAATTTCCTAATTGGAAATATTATGATGCATAGCCAATTGATACTCCACTCCCAACATCTTATATGGTATTTGCATTTTGTAGGTGGAGTTATATGATATGAGTGTTAAGTATCCTTGATGCATGTCTTAGTCTCTTCAAAATTTTAGTTATTAATAGTACTTGATGTGTATCATGAGTGTTGATACTACATTTTCATATCCCAATGTACAATTTTGGAGATTAAATTTCATTGGTGAAATATAATTTTAGTATGTATACTTAGGGAATGTGTGTTAATGCAAATAAAATGAAAGATCGTATTCATGTAGCTCCGTAAGAAACCTAATGCATGTTTGATCGTACCTATATTAATGGTTTACTCATGTATTTGAAAATATTGATGGTTTCATCAATAGTATAAAAGGGTGTACATGTTATACATCTCCCAATTTTAATAAATACTTTTTACTAATGAAAAATAGGATGGCATCCCTGCTTTTACCTTCTTATGCCATGGTAGAAGCAATTGTAATGTAAAAATGATGATTCTATATATCTATCAAAAAGTGAGTGGTATGGATTACATTGTTTAGTATAAATGGATATTATGGATGGGGCCATAAATCTTATGAATGTTTGATAATATTTAGATTTTATATCTTGGTGGTTGTACCTTTTATAAAGCATTATTAGTCCATCATAATGTTTGTATGGGGTGTGAATAAAGGAAAATGTGTATGAATAAGGATGCATCAATGGAATCATTGTTAATAATATCATAGTCATAAAATGTTATGATAGTTTGTTGTACTATCATGTTAATAATTGTACCAATAAGGCCATCTATATGATGAACAATTCTATATTTACAAGCATAGAAACCATATGATGATGTGTGTGATGAGTCATGTATGTACCTTGAAATTGGTTTTGGTTTCTTGTGTCCCATGGTTTAGAAAAGGATCAATGAACATCTTAAGATTTGAATTATGTTGTACAACTAAGTCATTTATATAGGTGTTATCCTCGTTAAGCTCAATGGTATTATTTTCAATTAGGTGTTTGATTTTATGTTTTAAACTAAAACATCTATGTACGTTGATTTTCATATGTATATATGGTAATAATAATATGTATTGATATCAAATTTATTAAGGCATGGCTTAGTAATGTCAACTCTATAGGTGGAGTAAGGGACATAATATTGTAATCAAGTAACATTTGTAACATTTTATGATGGGTTTCGATAAACATATGAATTATCTCCATTGAGGAAAACAAAAGACAAGCCTAGTAGTAGGTTGTTAAAATACAATAATTTATGTCTCAACAATATTATTTGTATCAATAATATTAGCCTTGAAATGTGTTTTGATTTGAATTTCAGCATTGGAAGATGTGGGAGGATTGTTCACATACTTTAACTTGTTCATGAAAATAAGATTTAGTTCATGACTTCGCCATAAAAGTAGAGATATCACTTTACACCCTTTATAAGAATAACTTAAGATTAGATTATTATGGAATGCACAACAAACTAAAAATGAATGTAAGGTTAGAATACTATGAGCTATTTGAATAATTAAATTCCAACATTAATCATAAATATCATAATAATGTATTGGTACTTGCAGTAATAGTGTTTACGATATGCTAAAAGCTTAAAAAACAAGAGAAGATATATAGTTAGCTACATATAGTGGTAAAAGAGTGATCTGGATGCATATATTGGAAAAAATGGGAGTCATGGATTTATAGGTGCTTCATTCTAGGAACAATGATTGAAACTCCCTGTACATAATTGTATAGGTATGTTAGGAATGTATGTATGGTCTTAGACCTGTTGTGAATCTTGACCTTCTAGGTTTGAGTTTTTGTAACTGTTGTACTCTTACATGGTTTGGAAATATGATTTGTTGTCAAACCCTAAGTGTTTCACATTCCCCAAACACTCTTAAATTAGTTAAATGGAACTAAAACCCTAATCATGGGTGGAAGACCCTATAATAAGGTTAATGTTTGGGTCAAAGTGCAATCCATACACTTACAAGGTCATTATTACTCCAAAGTGGCCTCAAACCACACGTAGTTCTCCACCTAGCATGTGATATATATCCGAATACGACTAGTTGACAACTTTAATCTCTTTGAAAATTATTGAGATGGTTGTGCTCTTGATAAGACATTGAGTAAGGCTCTTTGAGTGTTTGGAAATGAGGGAATTTAAAAACCTTAACATGGTTGAGTGTTTCATAACTATAGTAGTGGTTTCCTAATGTATGTGTTGCTTTAGGTTCCTTTTGAATGCATTTACAATGAGTGTACCAAGTGATTTTCTAGATGATTTCTAGGTGATAAATAAGGTGATATAAACTTACTTATATAGGGCTTTGAAGGTAGTTGGTCATATAGAGGCCATCCCAGAAGGTTACAAGACCCAAAAAAAGATAGTGCAATTTAAAATAGAGTTGGAATATGTATTGGTCCAAGACCGTACAAGTTGGACAAAGTCAAATTCCACATCTTGACCTTACTGTACAATTTTATACAAGGAAATGATGGATGAAATTTGGGAGTTACATCATGATCGGAAGAGGTTAAGCATTGATTTTATGTTTTTACATTTAAAATGTGATGACACATCAGTGTGTAGGAATAAGAAAGTTAAGAAATATATATAACAAGATGTACTAAACGGGGATAGGAAGTAGGTGTTTGTCTTATCCAAGAAGCATAGACTCAACCAACAATGTTGGGTGATAAATTGCCAAATTTTAGTGTCTATAATATCATCAAAATATTGAAAGCATTCAACTAAGATTGTCTCTCTGATAGTTGGATGTAAGGTTTTCTGGAAAACATTATCTTGTTAATAATTTTCTATCATAATATTTTTCATTTTTGAAGCATAGTATTATATTGAAGTACATAATCATTGATAGCCTCATTAGGTCCTTTCTTGAATTATGCAACTTGAGCACAAGAAACCTTATAAATGTTAATTAGCATGAGCTAATAATTTATTAGCTAATTGAAAGAATGCATTGAAGTGTGAGGAAGGGTATAAAATAAGTTTACATCATATTCCATAAGGCTCCTAGGAAAATGTAGTATTAATAAATTATCATTACCTGCATAGTTTAAGCATGCCACATACAAGGCTCTAAGATGATGTTCTATATCACTTTTACCATCAAATGGTGTAAAATCAGGTGCCACAAACCTTGTGGATAAGAAATAATTATATATATATGAGGGTACTAGATCGTGTAATTGCTCAGGAAAACTTACCATATGACATGCTCTATTAGATCCTTGTATTTTTATATCTTGGGATTTACATGATAAAAGTTATTGCATGAATATCTAGTTGTTAGGATTAGTAACAATAGGTGTAGATATATGATAAAAAGTAGGTTTCACATGAGATATGGTCCTAGAGGGCACAAATAACGTTGGTTTTGAACATAAATATCGATGAAGTAGATTATGGTGCCACGGTGGTATGGATACTAGGTGTACGCATCCATTTTTATCCATGTTTATAGATACATGAGTTTGAGGAATAAGAACATTATTATGAACACTTAGTTTAGGATACAAGACATCTAGAAAGTAGATTAGTATCCCTCAAGGGTTTCTTGTGTGTTACCTCAATTGTGTTTTCCTTAATAAGATTTTTATTTCCATTTATAGTTATATGTGACAAGGCCTCATCCATATGGGGATTTATCACAAGGTATTCTTTAAGTTCACTCTAGTTTGTGTCATCAAAATTCTACTCTTATGTATTTAATTCATTATCATCATTAACATTTGTGACATTAGTAACCCTATGCATATTCATAGTTGCATCTACAAATGAAGTATTTATATCAATGTTATCAACCACTGTGGACTACTAGAATTTGAAGGTTGTGTACCACAATCCAAAAATTGAAACCCTAATTAAAACAAATATGTAATAATAAACCCTAAGAGGGAAAAATTGAAATTAGATGCTAAAAGTGCAAAATGTAAAACCCAGGACATGGAAGGAAAACCATGGGTTTTTTTTTCTTCACTAAAAATATTTGTTAATTTTACACCTAAGAGGTATAAAATAGCTAAAAATTATTTACATTTAGATGGAAAGAATGAATTTCATTAAACACAACAATCTGAACTTAATTAGGTCTAATGCGGTAATTTTTGAGAGAGAAATAAAGAGATATTGCTATGAAGTACACAATGGAAAGATCAAACATGTTTCTTAATGAAGGAATTATATACAAAGAGTGCATGTACATATAATTGACTCATAAATGTGTCATCAAAATATCTCATGAAAATTAATGGTAAAGGGTTTTAGACACTACCGTCAAGGTGGAAAAGTGTTATCGAGGTCCAGGGTGTCCAACTAGTTTTTGGAAGTGTTGGGGACATGAAATAGGTTTTTAACTTATGGGAGTAATTGATATGTGTATATAATCTAGTTTTATGGTATGTAATACCTCTTATTTGATGCGCATATCTTTTGTGATATCTCTTTTGTCTAAAACCTAACAATGCATGCTTAACAATTAGACCCCTTTACACCATGGTTATATTTTGGGTTGGACTAACCTTAGAACACCCTTGTGATGGTTGAACATTACCTAGGTACCACTATATAAAGAGGGGGAAATGCAAGTAATTCTCCAAGATATTCAAATGAATCTATGAAAATTATGTGCAATATAGGCATGATCCTTCTTTTGAGCGTTGACACTTATCACCATGCAACTTTAACCTATTTTTTTCATATTTGTCTTATCGGACTACTCAATATATGCCCTTGGAAGATTTAAGGTATGCATATACCTTTAAAATAATTATATCCTCGGTGATTAGAAGTATGAATCTATATGACACTCTTTATCAATTTCTTGCACAAGCCAACAAGAAAAAGCGCATAGGATACCCCGATGAATGTATTTAGAATTGAAGTTTGAATTTGGATATGGTGAGGACAATACTAGCAAAGAGGGACAATAATCTCATACGAAAGTAATGTATAAGTTTTCCTTTAACATCCTAGGCTAAAAACCCTAACAATGTTTTACCTTTTAAGGGAGCATCTAACATCATATACGGTAATATAAAGTGTTCCCGCTAAAATGGACATATTATCATCAACCAAAAGTGAACATAAAGTAAATTTACAAGGAAAATTTATGTAAGGAAAGATGAAGGACGTCCAACACAAGGGGAAAATGTGTCTCAAAAGAGGCAAATATGTTTCCATAGTCCAAGTGTGTGAAAGAGTCCACAATTTGATGTTTTCACGGATCAAAGATCAAATTTAGGTGTCTACAGTACCCAAGTTAATCTTACATTTTTATAAATTTAATTTTATAACCTCATGTTATAAAATCAATTATTTATCTTTGTTATAGAAAATATCAATTATTTTTCTAAAGGAGAAAAAAACAAACTACTCAAACTAACCTTTGCAAACTTAGTACTTGCAAAGAAAATAACTTATTTAAAGAAGGAATTTCATCATAAAAGAAATTTTCAATTATTTTAGTGCTCTTTTTTCCTTGAACACACATTTATTTTCAAATTTTCCCACAAAAACAAAATGATTCTACATTAATACATATTTTTCATTGTTTAGTTTAATTTACCCGATGTATTATTGTCCCCAAATTTGAATTCAAGTGAAAATTCAAGTCTATTAAGAAAATTTGGTTATAATAGATCAAATATAGTCAAATTTCTTGAATCGATTTGAAAAGTTCGTGAGGATCAAAAGTAAAATCACTTTATTAAAATAACATAATTTAATTCACATAAGTGACCTAATTAAAAATATTTATTACAATAATAAAGTGGGTACATGTGGACCCCACTAGAATGACATGGACATACACCTAGACATCAAAATGACACCTAGATCAACAACATGACACCTTTGACTAGTGTCATATCCATTGGGCCAAGAGTCCACCTATCTTAATTGTACAAGAAATGAAATCATTGACCATGTTGGATTTGTGATGCGTTTCACGATCTCTCACTCCATGAATGACTGGATCCGCAACTTGGAATAGATCTTCAATCCTTCTTAGTAGTTTTCACTGCATAGGCCAACTTACTTCATCCACAACCATTGTGCATTTACCTTGGTGAATTCATGATTTGTCATATCACCATATTTTGTTGCACCATGTCTCGCTACCAATAAGAAATATTTCCATTGCGCTATTTGAGCTTGTTTTAGGTCTTGATGTCATTTAGATGTGTACAAGTCATTAGAGGAGCGAGAAGTAATTCATGATTTGAACATTAAATGACCAGACTTGTATTGTTGTCAACTTGTATTCCATGAAATGCTCTATTAGGCCATCAAATGATAAGTTGAACAATTTGATGAATATATTGTTCTTGAGAAGCTTGGTCAAGTATGGTGTTATTTCTAGCACAATATGTATGATAGTGTTCTTGCACATACAAAATCACCCTTCAAAGATGCATGGACTGGTGGGAGTGTTACTCTCTCGAGTAAAACACGTGCCATACATCAAGGAATGAAAAACAAAATTATTAGTGAGGAAAATGGTGGGTGCCAAGAATAAGAGAAGTATTATTGGCATTTTATCCCATCCTTTATGTAAGGTTTGTGATTATTCACTCACGAAGAATTGTTATCAGTGATCAAAGAAGCTATACACAAAGAGATGGAGAGAGTAATAAGATTTCACTTGATAATAATTGATCATAAGCACATTGAATGATTTCCATTGTATCTTTATAAGTACCAAGTAATGTCTTTTCCAAGTCTAGCATACAATTATCCATACCAACAACACCATCTAATTTAAAATCTTTGTACTTCCACTCTAAAGAATCGAGATTCCGGGTCCTTCATAGTATTGGAAAAGAAGTCGGTATGTTTAGCTTACATAGTGGACCCAAACTTGTTGTCTTCTAGAAACTCTTCTAGGATTAGTATCCTAGATGTCAAAACATTTTCTCTCTTTTGCAATGTATACATATGAAGATGTAAATTATCAAGAACCTTGGTAACATCCCTGAACTCTGCAACATACCTCATACCTTCTTTTAAACCAGATATTGTGTCCATCTTAATCTCAGCTCACTAAGTTTTCAGTTCATCAAATGAATAAGATAAAGATGAGACTTCCTTGGTTTCCTCTTTAAGACTATCTACTGCCCCTTCCAAATCCCCTTGCAATACAAAATCCTGTTTTTCAAGTACCTCTAATTTGCCTTTAGAAAGATTTAGCTTTTGTAAAAGCTCGTTGATAATCTATTCACGATTTCCAGAAGCAACATTAGACTTCTCTAATTAGGCCTCATAACCCTTCAAATTTTCCCTTAGACATGAAAAAATTGCATTGCGGTCACAAACAATTTTCAAGGTAGCTTTATAATCCTGATCGGTGTTGCTTAATTTGTTCTTCAGTTCTTGATTGCATTCATGTAGCTCTATGACCTTCTGTATAAAAATTGAAATAATATTCTCCAATTTCACCTTGTAGATGGTCATGTATAAGCTAAACTAAACATGCAATTGCCCTTTTCCAATTATATTATATTTTTGTGGTATATTAGTTGTTTAGAGAAAATAACTCTCTTTTCCTACAAATGTTCATCCTTGATACTCAACATGTGCTCCAAAGTAGTACATTTTCCTTTTAATAAAGATATCTCCCCATTCGCACTTTAAGGTGTTGTGAATATTTTCCATCTTTGATGTACCTCAAATTCACAAAATCATTCAACTATTTAGTCATCATGATGTTTACAAACTCCACTACAACTTGGATCTGCAATGGGAGGATTATACAAGTTTCTCAATGACTTAAACTTGGCTAAAATTCAATAAAATGAATTAAACGTCACTTGAAGAGTTATAATACCTCATCATGCCATGTCTCTTACTCTGAGAATGATGATATTTCATCTACTAGAATGCTCATGAATCACACATTTTTTCTTCTCACCTTTCACTACTTTTGTCCATCATCTTCCTTCTATTAGCCCTTCATTCGACAATCAAATTTGGCTCCTTTTAGCATTATTCCTTCTTCTGTCACTTTAAAATTTGTTCACACACCATCGGCAACACAATTCATCCACAAACTTAATGGGAAAGAATCAAAAACTCAATCTTATATTACTTGCCCCAAATTTACCATCTAGCCTTGTAAGAAAATGTATTTTGAACCAACTATGGTTGAAGTATACCAAAATACCCAAAATGAATTAATATTGTTTTTATTGTCTCTTAGCCATAACTAAAATGTATCCAAAAACTCAAGATCTTGCTCTTTGTGTTGTTATCTCAACATCACCTTTTGTATTCTTGCTCAAAACTCTTCACTAGGTCTTCAAACTGGATTGTCATGCATAAAATCCCTTCTAAAGAGCTTAATTACAAGATGAATGTATTTTCAAGTATCCTTTAATGAGTTTTCAATGTGTATAAATTTTCTTTGGTTAACTCCACTTCTAGGTCATACTCCCTTTGTAATCTAGCCTTTCCAACTAAGCTTTTGATTGTGCTCAATGACCTTGCACCCAACTATTAAAAAGATATCCAAAGTTATCCAATAAATTATCAAAAATTCTTCATAATCTATTCTTATGGTTTTTTAAGATGATATATTGCAATTCCCACAATGAGATTCCAAGTATTTGAGGTTATAGGGCTTATTAGTTTGAAACCCTAGTTGGGCATGACTATACTAGCCCGAGAAGCAAGATTTTAGCATAACCTTCTCCAAACATTGTCTCAAACCCCCAAATTTGGTCTACAAATCAATTTTGACCCCATATACATTTTTATTTTAACAGTGAAGTTTGAAGGATAAGTTAAGACTCCCTTTTCTCCATTTTCCCAATGTCTCGGGTTTATAAGAATTCATAGTCACAGATTTTGAAAGGTCTTATCTCCTTACACTAAAGTAAGTTAACCATACACCTAAGTTGATACCCCTTCCACCAACATTTTATGTAGTATGTCTTTGATCAACCATATTGTTAATGACTCCACAAGATGTTATTACCTTATGATCTCGATATACTGATCTTAGTTCGAATGCTGATCCACAGCTTTTTCTAGTTTCTACAAATTGTTCATGCATGCACTTTGGTATATCATTAAAACCTTCCTTCGAGAAATGCTCATAAATGATTTTTAATGTTGTGTATCTTTAACTCCTTTAAACCCTTATCAATTCAAAGATTCCTTTACTCTTTTAGAACTGTCCCTGCAAGCCCGAGATACATAGTTTTCTTAATACCATTGATCCTTTTCCCTATGTATCTTTCCACAAGGTGGATTGCAAAAATGACCCTCAAACTCTCATAACAATGCAATAATATTGGTTAAATCTTGATCTAACAAGTCATATACCAAGTTACTGAGGAACCCTTACCTTGTACCTCCAAATACATAGTTCTCTAAGTAAGCCATCTTTGTTATGATAAAGATACTCTTTCCACTTCTACATTTAAGACCTTCATGGACTCATAAAAGCTTTATTTCCTATCACATTACTCAATACAACACATAAATCACCAAATATTATTCAATACACCAACTCTTGTAACATAATAGTAAGTACACATAAGGGAAACTCCTCAAACAAACGGCATTCTCAAAGATAATCAAAGACTTTTCCATAACTTTATAACTCTTCTACAGGTCTCACTATCTCTTCTTTGCAATAAACCTCATTGTGTGAGCAAAATTTAATCATGAGAAGGATCTAACAACAACATATTAAAAGTTCATACAAAAATAGATGTACAAACTTAACATTTTATTTACATAAGAGGTTTAGTACAATTCATTTCTTCAATTCTCGGACCTCATGAGCCACCCTATGTCTCCTCCACACGTTCCACCACCTATGTATCTTCCTCTCCAATTCCTAACTATCCTTTTTCCATTTGAATTCTCCTTCTTATCCAAAAAGGAGGTAGTTACATGTCTTAACCAATCCATGGTTATGATAACATAGGGTCAAGTAACCTAAGGCTGAGGTTAAAACACATTTATACTCCTCATGAGGTCTTATATGACCTTTTACAAGATTTTAAAATCCTCATTCTTTGCTTTAGACTCTTACCAACAAACTTAGTGATTCAAATTTTCAAATGTTGAATTTGGAGGGAAAACTTATATCTTCAAATTTACATTACAAAGGAGGTCCATGAGGACTCAAAACACCCAAAGACACTTAAATGACCTCCTAACACCTATAGGAACAAAAAAACCTTGATTTATTCAGCTATGCCATTGATGCTCCTACATCAATCTTCATATGAGTTGTTGATAATTCACATTGGAATTCAATAATGGACCCCTCGTAATATTGCTAATGTAATCTTCAAAATCCTGCCCCAATTACTCTAAGCCTCCCGTAATTCATTCAAATTATCTAATGTATGTCTCTTTGTTATCTTATTTCTCTGTAAAGAAGATCAATCTCAAACTACCTATTAAAAGACGTCTTTTCTTCATGTTGATTTAACAAAATAGATTTTTTTGTAAAACATTAATTGCAGAGTAGTTGAATGTAATATATGATATACAACTACTACATACAATATGACACAATGAATAAAGCATACGAATTGAAAACCCTAAGCAAGAGGTATATAAAGAATAATTTATCTAATTTACGCTTGATCTGGAAGTGTTCTAAACCAGAAAAATGTTCAACATGAGGTGAATACTGTCATAAATGCTCAAGAGAAATTTTGGTGCTCACGAATGATGTCATACATGGGCACTGGACTAGGTCAGGGCACCAGGGCACCAGATTCTTGATATTGGGTGCCCATGACTACAAAAATGGTTAGAATCTGGTTTTGATTGTGTCACAAAAGTGTCACAAATATTCTATGTTGATCTCTTGTATGCCACTCTTTGATCACCAAAGGTACCTATAACTCTGCAAAATAGAATTTCACCGCAAAACCCACAAAACCACATCAAATCTTAAAAATAAAGATGCAATATGGGGAGTCAAACTAACCGTGGTGGTCACCTGACATAGTGAACTTACGATCGAGCACTATACTATATCTCAGACTCCATGTAGTTCTTGTGAGTGTGTGTAAGAATTGTGCCCTAGGATGCCCTAGTGCAAGTTACACTTGATAGCAGGCTAGATCTAGAATGTAACAATGTATAACATGTGTGGATGGAATAAAATGAACTTCCCCTTCTTATGCAGTGTATGAAAAAAAATGCAGTCCCTTTTCCCTTGATTGAATGCTAAATGGATGCTTTGAAGTGCTTTAGGTGCCTTTTGAGTGCAAGCTTAGGTGATAGTAATAATGTTTAGTGCTTGGTCCCTTATTTTGAACACATAGCTATGTATTTATATGATTCCCTTGTTTGAATTTCGTAATTGACAACTAGAAGGCCGACCCATAAGTGAAAAAGATGCCCAAAAGATAAAAGAGACCCAAAAGAGTGAGTAAGGTGAGAAAGAGTCGGGGGCACCCAAATGGGATAGAATCGCCTAGGCACTCCTATCCTGGCTAGGTGTTGGTGTCTAGATTCATAAAATATAAATAATTAAAATATCGGCTGGGTTGTAGGGTGTGTAAGACCAAACAGAAAACAAGAAACACAAAAGGAGGCTAAAAATAAGCATTAATTACTAGTTTTCTTACTTAGGAATCATATGAATGCTAATATATATTTTGGACCTAGAAATGTACCTTAGTGTGTGATTTTGTGTCTACACGTTGTTAGGAAATAAGTGATAAAATATGCGGGATAATCCCTCACATAATCACAACAATAGAAACTAATATGCGAAATTATTACGAGATCTCAAATAAAATTGCGAAATAAAATAACACAACACAAAGAGACAAGATTTAACATGGTTCACCCAATTTGGGATATGTCCACCAAGAATCACTTGCTCGATTTTATTACAAGCCACCGCTCTCTCAATACAATACCCAGATCTGTTTGGAGCTATGCTCAACAAACTCTCTGACAGAATTCTGGCAACCGAATTCAAAGCACATCTCGAATGGTTTTCATTATCCCTACCATATGCATAAAACCATATAAGTAGGCAACTGCTTAAGAAGTTTTACAATACCGTGGGTATCAAAACCATGGGCCAAAACCAGCCCAAAAACCTATGGGTCAAAAATATCGCCCATATGAGAAGAGCACGTTTCCTTATATGTCGGGTGCGTTTTTTCGAGGCAAAAAAAAAAATTCTGGGGCTACGGCCCCCACACTGGGCCCACCCATCCCCGAACCTCGGCGAGGATACATGAAAAGTGTACAGTACTCTTTGTGTACAGTCTTCAACACTTTCACACAAGAAAATAGGCTCCACAACCTAACACACGTGCACTTTAATGTTACTTCCCGATAATATCTTGATAGTAATTGCAAACATTTGTAAGATCACAATGAATTTGTGTGGTTATTCTTCATTGCATGTTTTCCATTTCCTCATATGCAGTTGTTTTGGATCATTTCTATGTATTGGGCATGTTTTTATTTGTTTTACCATTTGTAACACCATATGCTTGATTCGAAGGTCCTCCAACCTTACTAAAATCTTCAACAACACCTCTTCCAAAATCAAGTAAATCCCTCCCAAAACTTGTCACAATTTTAAGTGGATCACCTCAAGTATCAAAAGAATTATTAACGAGTGTTCCAAACTCACCGGAAACTTGTCCTCGAGTTGTGAAAATGATTTTGGCCCACAGTCCAGATTGATTTCAAGATCATATAATTCCCCACTCCTAGTTGTATTAGAGATACCTTGAAGATTCACTTGATTGACATCACCCTCGAAATGAAATATTATGATTATCATGTGACAAATTGATTGAACTCAATATGGATGGTTGATGAAATCGAAGGTCGGTGAAACAATACTCACATTACCCGTGGCTTCACTCATATCCTAAAAGTGCTTGGTAAAATCACATTACCTATTACTTTATGTCATTACACTCTCTTTACTATTTATCATGTCATTCCTAGTGTTCTTAGTTACAATTTGTTATTGGCATGCCCTTGGATTCACTCTTTACATGTAGTTTTATCTACCCTTCAAAATTATCTCAAATTTTCTTACCAAGGGACCGTGCACACCATCAAGGTTGATCCCACCCCTTTCAAATATTGTTCCACTACAACGCTTGATGACATACTCATTCCTAGTATCCACCCTAGTTCCCATTCTTATCATCATTATGGGAAAGGTTATCGGTATTTATTACAACACAAATTTACTAGACATGGACTTACTCATTATGGAAAATAAATTTAGGAGGCTATAACAATTTAGTTTGAATGGTCTAAGGAAGGCATCGAATATTCTCTTTTATCCTTGTGCAAACCCTCATTAGCCCCGATATTCCTTCCTCGCATCATGCAAACATTCCCTAGAGGTTTTTTCCATGCATTCAACTCCCACTTTGAAGCTAGTAAGACCCAATCTCATTGATGAGAGTGCTTCACCTAAGATCCCATCTTTGGATAAATTTAATAATGATGGATCCATCCATGAGGACCTAGGCATATATGAGGATATCCTCTCCTTCTTGCATAAGATTAGGTTTCCTCATCATTTACTGACCTCATGTGTACTTAAGATATGGGATTCCCTCTAAAATATTATTTAATTCCCTAAACACCATTCCTAATTGCTCATATATATATAAGATCACTCCACCTAATTGAGTGAAGAAACTACTTCGGATAAATTTACTAATGATGAATCCATCCATGAACACCTAGGCACATATGAGGATCTCCTCTCCTTCTTTGATAAGAATAGGTTCTCTCATCATTTACAACCTCATGTGTACTTTAGGGATAGGATTATCTTTGGGTTTCAGATTTGCACTTGGGTGAAACCATGGTCGGGGGACAACAAGTCCCTCTGCTTATGCACCTAGGGAAAGGATGTTATGATGTATATGTATTGATGGAGATGTCGACATGTGGCACACATCCCCTTATCTTATTATATCATTCATTTATAATTTATTATGCTTAGGAGGTCAGCCACAGTATTGGCCATAGGTTAGAATGGTATATATAGGGGTTAGAAGGTTGTAGTTAATCATCATATTGAGTATTGGAGTGTTATTGTATGGTTTGGAGGTTACCCCCTCGAAGTGGTATTGGAGGTTGCCCCCTCGAAGTGGAAAAGCTATTATATGAGCATATTGTCATCATTTATCTATATTTTGGTGTTATCTCATGTTATTCTGCTATATATGTTCTGATTTATACAAGTAATATCCTTACAAGTGGTATCAGAGCAGCGATTTCAGCCAAAATTAGGGTAAAAACCCTAATTTTTTGTTTCAAATATATCTTGAAGAGGGTATCGAATTTTTCCCAATTTTTGCATCATAATTTGGAAACACTCAAAGTCAGAATATCTAAAATTTCAGCTCCATTGGATCTTTTTTGCGGATGTTATTGGTGTTTTAGGTTTTTTCATAAATTCACTTTTCAAGAAGCAAATTGTAGTATTTTTTAGCAAAATTTATATTTTCGGAAAGCTCTTGAAATTTCAGTTAGGGTTTGTTCTTTGTGTTTTTATCCATCTACCGAAATATTTTCAGAATTCCTAAACCCTAATCATGATCACGGGGATAACAAATTTTTATGGAAATGGTGAGATGGATGCTAAAGAATGGTGGATAAAATTTAAGAATATATATTTCTCATATTTCATGACAAGGAATAGGTTTTCACATTATCTTGGTGGTCCTGCATGGATTTGGTTTTCTGAGTTAAAAAATGACAAGAAGGATTGGTCTTGGGAGGAAATGGAACAACTTTTTATGGATAGATGGGACCACAAAGAGGAAGAAGAGTCAAAGGAAGATGATGGGGAAGAATATATTGAAGAATCAAGAGAGAAATAAGATGAAGAGGAAGGTGAAGAAGATTCAAGGGAAGATGATGGTGCAGCATATATTGAAGAATCAAACTTTGAAGAAGTTGAAGAAGACTATGAAGAAGAGGAAGAAAAACAAGATATTGATGCAAAAGAAGATATTATAGCTCCCAAGAAGGAAGATACCATATTTCAGTTTCATGGATGCATTTAAAGGAATAAGATAATTGTTTCCATAAACCCTAACAGCAAGTATAACTTAATCAACAAGGATATGGCTCAACATCTACATATTCAAGAAAGTAATATCAAAGAAGCTCAAGTGAATGCTAAGAAAATTCAAGTTTTTGAAGATTTAAAACTTACTATGGACAAATATACTTTACATTCAGATTTTTTTGTCTTATATATGGATGGTTTGGATATTGTTCTTGGGTATCCTTGGTTAGAGACATTGGGGGCAATTAATATTAATAGGAAAAATAAGTTTATCAAGATTTGGTACAAAAAGAAGAAGGTCACTTTACAGGATATCAGGCTTAATGGAAATCAAAGAAAAGTCAATATAGACCATGAGGATGATTTAGAATATGGAGAAGAATGGAATAAGGATGATTCAAAAGAGGAACATGAAGAAAAAGAAGGAAATGATGATTCATCTACTCAAGAGAAAAAGAAAATATCAAATGCAAAGGTGGAAGAAGAAAAGAAAGTTCAGAAACAGGTTGATAAGGTTGAGGATACTACAATTGCAGCATATGGAAATCCACGTCAACATGAGAGAAAAAAATCATGGAGATATCCCAGGGCACATCATATTTCCAACCAATATAGATATACAGGTAATTGGAGGAATAATCACTTTATTTATACAGGGATCAATGGAGCAACAATTATGAAGCATGGAATCCTTATTATGGTTATACATGGAATCCTTATTATGGTTATGCATTGAATCCTTATGTTGGTTATGCATGGAATCCAAGGATGATAAACTATGGTCACGAATGGAATCAGAGTAGCGCAACGAAATATGGATATTAGTTCAGATATGTATCATCTACCATGATCACATATGGATGGATGATCGATCATGGTGCAAAGTGTGTAAAAATTTACAACACACTCATTACATGGTTTCTTCTTATGTTTCGGGACGAAACATGTCAAGGAGGGAAGGAATGTTATGCACCTAGGGAAAGGATGTTATGATGTATATGTATTGATGGAGATGCCAACATGTGGCACACATCCCCTTATCTTATTATATCATTCATTTATGATTTATTATGCTTAGGAGGTCGGCCTCAATATTGGCCATAGGTTAGAATGGTATATATAGGGGTTAGAAGGTTGTAGTTAATCATCATATTGAGTATTGGAGTGTTATTGTATGGTTTGGAGGTTACCCCCTCGAAGTGGTATTGGAGGTTGCCCCCTCAAAGTGGCAAAGCTATTATATGAGCATATTGTCATCATTTATCTATGTTTTGGTGTTATCTCATGTTATTACATTGTATATGTTCGATTTATACAAGTAATATCCTTACACCCTCCTCTTTAATGAGAGAGGTTCCTTTATTGAAAGCAGTAAAGACTTATATACATATACACAACTTTCATCATGTGGATCTTGATACTTTAAGAGATTTCATACCAAAATGTCATCAATACAAAGGGCTCAGAAGGATAGAGAAGATGGAAAGGAGGGAGGGAAGAACAACAATACTTTCTGGATATATAGATTTCAGAGTATAACCTTACTTGTATTGAAATAGAAAAAAGCAGAATGAGATCATTCACCTTCACAATACGTATCAATATTCAGACACAAAGTTCCAGAGATCCTATACACAAGAGCACAAAGTTTCTTTTCGTGTAGAGATGAACAATCCACTAATTAAGAACCAGAAAAGAAAGAGAATAGCAAAGAAAAATAAGAAAAACACTTATGTATTGAGTAATTTCAGTTTCTTACAATCTTCTCAAAAATTCAAGGGACCCGTATACAATGGAAAAGCATGCTTTTATAACAAACCTATTTCATCTTTGCTTTGCCTCCAAGGAAAGAATATCCCAATGGGATCAAGTTTGTTGGAGATTCATTTAGAAAGAGACAGAAACAAGAATGCATTCATGGAAAATGCAGATGCCTAAAAAGGGAAAATCATTATTTCAAACGTGATTTCTTTTGGGTAGAGATGAATGGCAGTTTCCTTATCCATTTTCCCTCATCATGATCTCTTTGTAACTACCTCCAAAACATTCGAGTGCCCAGTTGGCACATTTCTCCTTTTTTCCCGCAAGAACATGAGAAACTCTACCTCCTCGAAAATCCATCATATCCCTGTGAAAATTGTTGATCTTGTTCCAAAGCATGCCCAAACTGCATTCCCACAAAAAATGACCACGAGCAAAAAAGGAAGGACAAAAAAATGATGCACATTCATCCATTACAGAGCTTGGGCCAAAAATGGTGATGAAAAATTAGATGCAGATGTAAATAAGCCATTTTCCCTCTCTTTTACCTTGAAATCGGGACCCTACACGTGTCGAAATCTAAGGAACGATGAGCCAAGTGGAAAAAATATGTTTCCCAACATTTGGGAGAAAAGGTGCAATTTCTCAATTTTCTCTGCAGCTCCGCCAAAGGCTGGACACGTGGCGTTATCTAATTGTACTAGAAAAAGTGGTCCAAAACAACCATTTTGAGCCTTTTGGGAAAAAAATGCAAAATCTCAAATTTCCCTGCAGTCCGCCTCTTCTACTTTGACTAGGACACATGTCGGGATCTGATGGGATACGGGGACAGGGCTCAATTTGCAACATTTTGATCATTTTGGCACAAAAACTTAATTTACTCTGCATGGGTCCGTGGGTCCGCACCCCCTAAGACACGTGTTTGCTTCTTGATGCGAGCCCCAAGGGAGGGTGGCAAAACTTAAACTTTTAACTCCTTTTGGAAAAAGTGCGAAAACAATATTGCTTCCGCTAGCTCTATAACCCCAAGGACATGTGTTAGACATTGATGGCGCGAACTTATCTCTCTGTTTCTCCATGTGGGTCTCCGTGGTCATTTTGGCCAACTTATCCCTTTTGGTGAAAAGTGCAAAAACATAAACAACTTCGTAGGTTTGCTAACCCGCCAAAGGGAAAATTTAACCACATAGGTCCGTTGAGCCATAACTTTCAAAATACAAGGAGTTAAGGGGACTTCTTGACCTTTACTAGAAAGGGGAGAGATTTCCCATCTATGGATAAGTTTTTAAAAGTCTAAAATCTCTGTAAGTACCAAATTTCAAAATACCTCTTTCCAAAGATACTTTAAAGGCACCAACTCAAAATTTAACATTTTTAGACTTGAAAAATGGAGGGAAATTTGAGAGTGACAACAGTTGGATCCTTCTAGGGATGACTTGGCTTGGCATGAAAAATAAGGCAAGATCAAGAACCTTAGAAAACTTTGTGAAAAGAAGACCAGTGCTTTATCCATTGGGCAACGGAGTCAAAAACAAGCTCAAAACAGAAGGGGGGACACACCAAGCGGGAAAAGAAACAAAACAAAAAACAAAAGGAAAACAAACCAAAGGGAAAGCTATACAAAATATACAAATGGCTCCCAAGTCACTAGGATTTGAATAACTTCAAGTGTTGCCCACTATAAGGAAGTGGGAGAGAAGAACCGTCCATGTAATCCAAGTAGAAAGAATTCTCATCAGCAAGATGTCTGATTTTGAATGGGCCCAGCCAAAGAGAATCAAACTTACCATGGCTGCCCCTTGGTTCATGTCTTTTGTCCCAAAGAAGAACAACATCTCCCACTTGAAAAGTTCTAGACTTAGCCTTCTTGTCAAATAGAGCTTTTACCTTGAGTTGGTGAGTTGATATCCTATCAACCACCTGTAATCTATCTTCATTCAACCTCTAAAGGTACATAATCCTTTTGTCCAATGAGCTGGAAAAACTGGCATCTTCAATGGCCTTCATCAAGTGCAAGGTTGGCAGTTCCAACATTATTGGCAATTGAGCATCAACTCCATATACCACTTGGAAAGGAGACATTCTAATGGCTCTCTTAGGTGTAATTCTATCAGCCCATAAAGCATCATACAGATTTCTTATGCCAATTCCTCTGAGAGTCATTTACAAGCTTCCGACAATTGTGACTAAGTTCTTGTTTGTTGATTCAGCTTGCCCATTCCCTTGGGGATAATAATCTGAAGAGTGTGCAAGGGAAATGCCATAGCCATAGCAAAAATCAGTCATTTCAGTAGAGGAGAAGTTTGAAGCATTGTCAGTGACAATCTTGTTTGGTATTCCAAACCTTATTAAGATATTCTCCTTGATGAAATTGCAAACAACCTCTGAAGTAGTACTTTTGACTGGAATGGCTTCCACCCACTTGGTGAAATAGTCAATGGCAGTCAAAACATGAGTGTGTCCAACACTTGAGGGTGGATTGAGTGTGCCAATAAATTCTAAACCCCATTGTTGAAAAGGCTCTTCAATCACTACTAGTTTGAGAGGTAGAGCAGCCAATTTGGGTCTGCCAACAAAGGTTTGGCATGCTTCACATTTACTTACCCACTCGGATGCATCTCTGAATAATGTGGGCCAATAATACCCAGCACGAAGAATCTTGTGGGCTATTACAGTAGAAGAGAAATGACCCCCACAGGCATGATCATGGAAAGCTGAGAATAATCTCTTTTTTTGCTCCTTATCAACGCATTTCAAAAACCTTCCATCAATACCACGTTTAAACAATGCATTTTCCCACAATACATATTGAGCTAGATCTCAATTTGATGGTTCTTTTCTCCTTGGCAGTCAAATGGGATGGGCATTCCCCATAAGTGAGGAAGTGTGCAATGTCAGCATACCACTCATCAGTTGAGCTGAGGAAAAGAACAAGAGGAGTATCAACATCTTCCTTTAACAATTTGGCATCAGCCCCTTCTGCAATCAGCTCACACAAGCCCTTCCCTCTAACCAATTTGGTAGGTTTGATGTCAAGGTCATACTCCTGAACTTTGGCTACCCAATTTCCCCTCTTGGTCCCAAATTCTTTCTGTGTGTTAGAATGGATTTAACAGTTGTATCAGGCACAAGAACAATAGCATGGGAGTTGAGGATATAAAAATGAAATTGTTTCACCGCCTTAACCACTACAAAAGCATGTTTCTCCATCATGGTGTACTTCAACTCATGGGCTTTCAAAATATAACTCATGAATGCTATGGGGAGCTCATGACCTTCATTATTTCCTTGGGTTAACACAACAGAAAGAGTGTATTCGGTGGCATAACAATAAATAATAAAGTCCTTACCAAAATCTGGGCATGCCAAGATTGGAGTCTTTCTATAGCTCTCTTGATGCCTTCAAATGAAAATTTGGCTTTAAAGGACCAGTCAAATGTTCACTTCCCCTTCATCATGTGAGCAATGCCCAAAGTAAGCTCTACAAAATCAGGTATGAATCTTCTCAAGAAATTGATTTTGCCAAAGAAAGAGTGCACACCTTTCTTGCTGGTTGGAAGAGGGACTGTTGAATTGCCTGGACTCTCTCCTGGATCAATCTTGGTCCCATCCTTAGAGACAATGTGTCCCAAAATTTTGCCTTCAGTGACACAAAAGATTGATTTCTTTGGATTCAAGGAGATGCCATGCTCTCTACACCTTTGGAGGACTGTTTCAAGGTGTTTGAAATGATCAGTTCTGATTTTCGAAAACACAGTTAGATCATCAAGGTAAACAACTATGCACTTTCCCTTGAGGCTGCCAAAGGCCAGGTCCATAGCCCTTTGAAAAGTAGCACCAGCATTGATGAGGCCAAATGGAATTCTCTTATAAGTGAAGGTGCCCCAAGGAGTGGTGAAGGCGGTCTTATGTTGATCAGTAGCATTTACTTTGACCTAATTATAACCTGAGAACCCATCAAGCATGGATAACATCTCGACCCCGTGACAACTTGCAATACCTGATCCATAGCGGGAAGAGGATAATTTTCCTTCAAAGATGCTTGATTCAAGTTCCTGAAATCAACACAAATCTAGATCTCACCATTCTTCTTTCTAACCTAGCACAATATTAGCAATCCATGTTGAATGGTGGATAGAAAGATGATCTTTGCTTTCAATAATTTATGAATTTCTTGGAAGATTGTATCAGCAATCTTAGGATTATATTACCTCTAATTCTTCTGAAGGGTTTGATCCTAGGTTTGAGAGGAATGAAATGCTACATTTCTTTTGGTTGGAAAGCCTTAAGATCATCATAGGAATAAGCAAGGACATCAACATACTTCTTCAACAAATTTGCAGCCTTCTTCTTCTCTTCTTGTGTGCAACACTTCCCAATGTTCACTAGCTTGGGTTCATGAGAACTTCCAATGTTTATCTTCTCATACTCAGCTGACTGTCGGGATCCTTTGGAAGTTTTGGGCTTAACATACCCGTCATGCTTATCAAATAGTTCCTCCAAACTCACTAATCCCTTAGGTATCTTATTACCTTTTAGTTTTATGCAGCCATCATTATCCATTTCTTCTTTGCTATCTTCTTCATTTGGAGGCACACATTCCCTAGGCAGATTCCCACCTCCTTCAAAGTACAACTGATCAAAATTATCTCTAAGTTCAAGGAAGGAAAGCAAGTGTTGATCATCATTAAAGACATGTCAGTTGTTTGCATTGTCAGGAACACTAGGTCTATGGATCATCTCAATGGTGAACTTCTCTTGGGAGAAATCCAGATGAGGAATTAACAGAGACCCCGAGACAGCCAATGAATCAGCCCTAGTGTTCCTTTCCCTTGGCATGGCTTCAATTGAAAAGGCATCAAGGAACTCAATGGAATCCCAAATCAGATTTTTGTAATGTTTCAACCTTCTATTCTTCACTTGATAGAGATCTCTGACATGTTTTACAATCAGCTCTACATCTCCACGAGCAAGGAGATTCTTGATCCCCATCTCTTTTGCCATGCTTAAACCAAGGATGAGAGCTTCATACTTAGCTGTATTATTTGTGTTTTCAAATTGGAGCTTGTAAGAGAAAGGGTGAATTTTCCCTTCAGGAGAAATAAGTACCACACCAGCTCTAGAACTGGCTGAGGCGTAGCTCCCATCAAACTCCAAAGTCCAAATGCCATTGGGATCAAGAAATACTTCTTTAGGATGGTTAGCCTCATCTTGTGACATGATCATGTAGTTACCATGACCAATGTCTACATAAATTATTTGTGCCTTTAGGTCATTTGTTTTTTAGACAATATATTCAGGTTTGTTTCTCGCAAAGAGCTTCCTCATCTTCCCATTCATTGGAATGAGGGCATGTGACCAGTCCATCATGATCTCTCCTCCAACATCCTTGCAAAAGTTTTTACTCAATAACATGCCATAAGAAGGAGGTATATCAGCTACCAAGATGGTTGCTAAAATTCTTTTCTCTGGCATATCAACAAATGTAACTTGTGCATCCTTGATTCTATTGACTAACGGTACTTCTTTACTTTCCATTGAATAGCATGAGCCAAAAGTGCATGTTAGGATCAGGCCTAGGGCATGAGCTAACTTGGCGGGCATCACATTATCTGAAGCACCGGAATCAATGACACAATTGTTGAGTTTATGACCAGCTATGAGGAGGGTAACATAAAATGGTTTGATCCTCATCTCAGATGAAGTAACCATTGCTACAAGGTTGGGTTGAGATGGAGGAGAAGGAGTTGGCAAGAGGCCCTTAGAAACATGGGGTGAAGGCTTAGATTTAGAATTCAAAAAGTCTACCATCTTAGCAAATGCCTTGGGATGAGTTTGGTAGAATTCAGCCTCTGAGATCTGAATCTTAGTTTTCTTGAGATGGTCAATAATATCAAATGAGCCAGAGGTAGATGCAACATTATTAACAACAGTAGATGGGACTTTTGATCTATCAACTCTATCACTAGGATGACAAGAAGTTTTAGGAGTAGGAGTAGAAGAAGAAGGAACAACAGAGCCTACCTTTTGCATGGAAGAAGTTGGAATAGGAGCTCCCCTCCTTGTAATCACTAGAATGGTTGTAGGAGGATCCTTAGATATTTTAGTAGGCTGCACTACCTTCTCTTTCTTATTTTTTTGCTCACGAGTCATGACAACATAAGATTCATTGCTCATCTCTGCAATTCTTTCCTCATAATCATCTTCTTCCTCTATGCCTTCAGTAGTGAGAAAATGGACATGGGATCCACTCAGCTCTTCCAATTCTTCATCAGCCTCTTCTAATTCTTCATGGATTTCATTCTCCTCTTCATCATCAGGTTCTAACACTTCACATGTAGCATTGAAACTTTGATAGGTGGACCTTCAATTGCTAATCTAGTTTGAGGAGAGGTCAACTGATTTCTAGGCTGGAAATTCCTTCTAGGCACATCCTGATAAGGAGCATGCTTTGAGCTAGTTGTTTCTTGAGAGCAATCAGATCATTAGCAAGCTTCTGGACTAACTGATCTACATTAACTCCAGGGGAAGATGTGGAGGAAGAGGATGCCTTGGATTTAGATGAATCTCTCCTCAGCTTGCCAGACATAATCAGATCATCTTCCACACTAACAACTAACCTCTGATCAACATCCAAGGTGGGAAGATTAGCTCTCCTAAGTGCATAGCTCACTTCAGGCAATTGAGCATTAAGGAAGAAGCACTTCTGAATCTGATCTACATGACGTGTAGCTAGTGGGATCTTGTTGATCAACCTATTGAATTTAAATATAAACTCCCTCATAGGCTCATGAGATTCTTTCTTGATTTGGGAAATCTGAGCCAAGAGGGCATGCACATCTTCATTGGTTTAAAGTGCTACTCAAATATGGTTGTCATGGTGTTCTAATTGGTGATAGATCCAGCAGGTAGGTGATAAAACCAATCAAAACATTATCTTGTAATGTCTCCATGAAAATTCTAACAGAGACATCCTCATGTTCCACGCCAAGAACACCACAAGCAACAATGAAGGCTGATATATGTTCATCTGGATGAACTTTCCCATCACCTCTGAATTTGGGAAAATTATTTCTATTGCCTCTAGGCAATTCATGCAATGGTTGGGGAAGAGAAAGAGGCCCAACCCTTTGGCCCCAAGGCAGAGGAGCTGCCATTTTTGGAAATATTGTTTGGAGAGGAACAACAACACCAGCAAGGATCAGAGCATGCAGAGTGGGGCTGATCAGATTTTGAGGGCTATCACTCCTAGAAGTTTTATCTCTATCAGGAGGAGTGCTTGCAGATATTTCTCCTCTTCTTTTCCTTGTTGATGAAGGAAGAGAGAAACCTTGGTTGTCCAACAGCTGGAAATGAGGATCCTCTTCCCCAAGGGTTCTTCTACCCCTAGTATATCTTGGAGTCGCCAGATCAAAGATGATCGGAAGTAATTCTTCAAAACAGGAAATCATTCACAATGGATTCCCCAGTAGAGTCACTAAAAACTGTTGGGTTTCAAATTTGCACTTGGGTGAAACCACAGTCAGGGGACAACAAGTCCCTCCTCTTTAATGGGAGAGGTTCCCTTATCGAAAGCAGTAAAGACTTTTATACATATACACAACTTTCATCATATGGATCTTGATACTTTAAGAGATTTCATACCAAAATTTCATCAATACAAAGGGCTCAAAAGGATAGAGAAGATGGAAAGGGGGAGGGAAGAACAACAATACTTTTTGGATATATAGATTTCAAAGTATAACCTTACTTGTATTGAAATAGAAAAATGTAGAAAGAGATCATTCACCTTCACAATACGTATCAATCTTCAGACACAAAGTTCCAGAGATCATATACACAAGAGCACAAAGTTTCTTTTCATGTAGAGATGAACAATCCACTAATTAAGAACTAGAAAAGAAAGAGAATAGTAGAGGAAAAATAAGAAAACACTTATGTATTGAGCAATTTGATTTCTCACAATCTTCTCAAAAATGCCAGGACCCGTATACAATGGAAAAGCATGCTTTTATAACAAACCTATTTCATCTTTGCTTTGCCTCTAAGGAAAGAATATCCCAATGGGATCAAGTTTGTTGGAGATTCGTTTGGAAAGAGATAGGAAACAAGAATGCATTCATGGAAAATGCAGATGCCCTAAAAAGGGGAAAATCATTATTTCAAACGTGATTTCTTTTGGGCAGAGATGAATGGCGGTTTCCTTATCCATTTTCCCTCATCATGATCTCTTTGTAACTGCCTCCAAAACATTTGAGTGCCCAGTTGGCACATTTCTCCTTTTTCTCTTGCAAGAATACGAGAAACTCTGCCTCCTCGAAAATCCATCATATCCCTGTGAAAACTATTGATCTTGTTCCAAAGCATGCCCAAACTGCATTTCCACAAAAAATGACCACGAGCAAAGAAGGAAGGACAAAAAATGATGCACATTCATCCATTATAGAGATCGGGCAAAAAATGGTGATGAAAAATCAGATGCATATGTAAATAAGCCATTTTCCCTCTCTTTTACCTCGAAATTGGGACCCTACATGTGTCAAAATCTGAGGAACGATGAGCCAAGTGGAAAAAATATGTTTCCCAACATTTGGGAGAAAAGGCACGATTTCTCAATTTTCTCCGTAGCTCGCCAAAGGCTGGACACGTGGCGCTATCCGATTGGATGAGAAAAAGTGGTCCAAAACAACCATTTTGAGCCTTTTGGGAAAAAAGTGCAAAATCTCAAATTTCCCCACGGGTCCGCCCTTCCGCTTTGACCAGGACACATGTAGGGATCTGATGGGCTACGGGTACAGGGCTCAATTCATGACATTTTGGTCATTTTGGCACAAAAACTTAATTTACTCCGCATGGTCCGCCGCCCCAGGACACGTGTTTGCTTCTGCTGGATGTGGGCCCCAAGGGAGGACGAAAAACTTAAACTTTTAACTCCTTTTGGAAAAAGTGTGAAAACAATATTGCTTCCGCCAGCCCGCAACCCCAAGGACATGTGTCGACAACTCGATGGCACGCAGAACTTATCTCTTCATTTCTCCACGCTGGGCCCGGGTCATTTTGGCCAACTTATCCCTTTTAGCGAAAAGTGCAAAAAACACAAATAACTCCATAGGTCTCCCAACCCGCCAAAGGGAAAATTTAACCACATAGGTCCACCGAGCCATAACTTTCAAAATACAAGGAGTTAAGGGGACTTCTTGACCTTTCTGGAAAGGGGAGAGATTTCCCATCTGATGGATAAGTTTTTAAAAGTCTAAAATCTCCTGGTAAGTACCAAATTTCAAAATACCTATTTCCAGCATACTTCAAAGGCACTAACTCTAAATTTAACATTTTTAGACTTGAAAAATGGAGGGAAATTTGAGGGTGGCAACAAATTCCCTCTAAAATATTACATGATTCACTAGACACCATTCCTATCCGCTCGTATATAGAAGATCGCTTCACCTTATTGAATGAAGAAACTACTTATTTTAATTTTGGTACTAGTAATGACCCTCGCCTAATAAGCCATTGCCTTTAATGGCATAGAGATGGTTAAAATATAAATAGGTGTTACAAGTTTTCCTAACCCATTTACTTGGACTTATAATGATATTCCCAACATTGATATATCTGTCGATATGCATAACATTGTGTTACATGAAAATGTCAAGCTTGTCAATGAAAAATCAATAAGATGCACCCTAAAGTAGTATTACTAGTTTAAAAATAATTTCAACATGACTTTTAGATGTCGATTCATCTAATTCATGGATTACCCCCAATGGGTATCCAATATCATCCATGTAGTAAAACACTATAGCGAGATCCATTGTTTCACCGATTTTTGAGACTTAAACAAATCTTGCCTTAAAGATAATTTCCCCTCCCACATATATAAATGATTATTGACTCAATTGTGGGCTATAACAAGATGTCTTTTATGGATGGATTTTTCAGTACAATCGAGATCAAGATAAACCTTACTAACCAAAAGAAAACTTCCTTTATAACCACCGGGGTAGCTTTCACTACATTATCATGCCATTCGGGTTGAATAATGTCGGTGCTACATATCAACGCCGCAATGAAAAATGCATCTTCCATTATTACATCTATAATATTATTGAGGACTATATTGATGAATTGCTCACAAACTCTACACATTTTCATAATCATGAGCAAATCTTTGACTCGTCTTTAAACGACTATTCCTATATAACACTTGTTTAAACCCACACAAGTGTGTCTTTGGTGTCACTTTCAGTAACTTACTAAGGTATATCATTTCTCATCATGGAAACGAGGTTGAACCTAGAAAGATCCAAGCTATTGTCGATATGCCACCCCTCGAATCTAAAGCAATTATGATCTCTTCAAGGTAAAATTCAATTTATTTGGCATTTTGTGGCCTAATTGGCTAATAAAACCTAACCGTTCACATGAATCTTAAAGAAAGAAACTACATTTGAATGGGATACCACTTGTCAATAAGTATTTGAGGACATTAAGTAATATTTATTCAACCCACCAATTTTCATTCCCCTATAATGGATAAATTTTTGTTGCTTTATATATATGCTACGTAACATGTCCTTGACGCCTGTTAGAACAATATCATAATAGTGACCATGAGTGGGATGTTTACTATATTAGATGTACTCTACTCCATTACGAGTATAACTACACTCCTATTGAAAAAAATGTCTAGCCTTGGTCTTTGTCACAGATAAATTACAACACTATATGTTAAATATTGAATTACCTGTCATCACTAAGGTTGATAACTTGTGTTACATGATAGCATGCACACATCTACCTAGATAAATAACACAATAGGTGATGTTATTAATTGATTTTGACCTCAAATTTGTCTTCCATAAATCAATTAAAGGAAAATTCTTCGTTGACCATCTCGTTGAAGGTCCAATGTTGACCCCTCTCCTATCAATGAGGAATTTCGGGATGAATTCATTGCCTACAACATCGACACCGAATTATGGACCATGTATTTTGACAAGTCGTACTATGTTAGTGGTGCAAGCACTGGCATTATTTTTGTCACCCCCGAAGGTGAGACCCTTCCCTTCACATATCAATTAGGATTTTCATGCACTAATAATATTGTTGAGTATGAAATATTAATCCTGGGTCTCTATACTACTCGAATGCTACTAATCCAAATTGTTCAAATTTTTGGGGATACAACTCGTCATTCATCAAGTACAAGACATTTACAACATAAAATAGGAATGTTTGATCTTGTATAATGCCCTTGTTAATGTCTACTTTCAACCTTTAATTCCTACTACATTACTAATATTCAACAAAAGAACAATCAAAGCATGTTGCTACCATGGTTTTTATTGCTTCATTAATAATTTTACATATAATTTATTGTTGCACGATGGAATTGCACTAAGTATATACCATGCGCAAAGGCTAAAGGTGCATGCATAAGGCATAACAGACAATGCATGAAGGCTCGTGCTCAAGAAAGAAACATTCGGGACTTAGTCAATTTTGGGGCCACAAGATAAAAATAGATAATGTTGAGATTGAGTGGCGTTCAAGCAATGTTCCAGATTTAGAAGAGAGCATGAAGACTTAGAGATGAAGGAATGCCTATTTTTGGATAGAGCACATGCAAGGAAAAGATCAAGGGTCATGCAGATTTCAAGCTAATAATATGATCAGAGTAGAGGTTAACTATAGGTTTAATCTATCATTAGGTGAGATGCATACAAACTAAGTTGCTTTGTATTTATGTATGGCTATTTTGAGCATGCAAGATATTTTTGGATGCATGGGCGGTGAAGGGAAAGTCACCACCCTTATATATGTAAGTTTATCTACATTGTTTTTGAGAACCACACATATTATACTATTATGCTACTATATTTTGGTGCACATAACTCTTGGAGACTAGGATTTTCATGTATTCGATTTTGTTACTTGATGAATTAATGCAATGGATTATTGTGGATGGATTCTAGTAATTGATGTATTTGATCATGGTATTTCCATGGCGAAGTTAATCTTAGTTCCTATTTGATTTGTTATATTTCCTTATTACATGCATTTCTTTGTAATGGTTGTAATGCTCTACATCTAAATATATGCTTAATAATGGTAATCATGAACATGCATGCTAACATCTTGGCAAACAAAGGAGGGACCTAGTAGGCTTCACGTGCTTGGTGAGCGTTCGATCTATCTAAATGAAGTGTTAGTGCACCTAGGCATTCAAGTGGAAAAATAAGACTACATTTTGGTTATGTTATCGAGACCTATTTTCAAGTTGGCTATTAGGATGTTGCTTGTAGATGGCTTATTGATTGACTTTGGACAACATTAAAAAATGGGTAGAAGATGGCCAGGATCAGTTCATGCAAAGATATAGTACTGTACCTAATTTTAATACGTGGAAGTGGGTGGAAGACAATTTGCATCATGCATTATATGAGACTTTCTTTTACATCTTTCCAATAGAATTATACGAGTGGTTATCAACATATGCAATAGGAAAGTCGTGGGGTTATAGATTTAGGAATTGAATACAAGATGATTATCAAACTCTTTATGATGCTGATGTGTATTAGACGAGAGTTGTAGATTGTCGGTGGGATGGAGTGTTGTGCGATTACGTATTGGAGTACATTGTTTCTACTTTTATGTGCCCTAAGGAAGCTGAATTTCAGTTTTGCGCGATCCCAGAGAGGAACGTATTTGCGAGCTATACCCTTGGAAATTAATATTTTGATGGTAGTGTTGAACTTGGAGTGTATCCCTATGGCTAGCTAAACTCCCACTATATGCGGGGGTAGGAGCGAGTGCGGAGAAGGATGGAAGATCCGCGAAACAATGGAAAAGGAGGAAAAGTGACTCACATATAATGAAGTACGATAGAGGGAATTGGAAAAATAAAGGGATATTGAGGAGTCCCTAGAGTTGAGGAGAGAGATGGCTCGTGAAGAATTTAAAGCTCGTGTGAAAGACATGGAGCCGAGCATTTGGTTCTCTCAACATTAGGTAAGAGTTGCAGAGAATCCCCTTTGGCTTCAGTGAGAGGGCGTTAGAGGAAAGCTTAAGGACAACATGCATGCATCCAGTCCCACCTAGTAACCTAGCCCTTGAGCTTGGTGTTTCGAATCCAAATAGTTGTTAATAGCGACTATTATAAGTAAGCTAGCGAGAGACAAGTATATATTGTCTTGTGTTGAATTTAGGCGATCAAGTTAGTAGTGCACCTATGTCATCACAGCAAGCACCATTTTTAGTAATGTTATGACATGATTATTCCCGACATATCATCGGGGTAGAATGTGGGTGCACGCTGAATGTTGGAAGTATGATAATAGCTTTTGTGACCACATAGACCGTTGGTATTCGGACTAATACCATGACTAAGACATTGGGAAGCACGTTAGCAATGGTCCACAACCCGTTGTTGGTGGATTAGGAGGATCAAGAGGATCATGATCAAGTGGATTAGGTGGTTTTAGAGGTGGAGGAAATATTGGTGGAGGTTCTGGTTCGTATCGGTGGACAAGACCCACATCCCAATAACCCCCACATCAACCTCAACAAGTGTATTACAAAATGTCTCTCCACTTACTAGCATATAGGAGAATTGAATATGCAACAAAGCTTGTGCATAAGTGCAAATTGTTATGTTGTGCTAAAGGAATCACAACTTCGAGATAGAAAGTAAATTCAATTTGTTACTACTCTCTAAGGGTGTGCGCACAAATGGTATAGAAAGTATGACCCACATCAGACTGTGGTATATTATGATGCTCTACACTCTACATTTTAGTGAAATTCCATATCCCACCGTTTGAGAAGAAGAGTATCAGTGCGCTCAAGGACATTAAGTAAGGATTGCGAAAAGTATGCGGGAGTATGATACACGTTTCAAGACTCTTTTATCAAAATTATCTTATGGCATTCATTTGAGTCAAGATGCACAATGGTTGGTTAGAGGATTGTTGAATCCCTTCCGAAGGGCAATATCTCACAAGACATTTATTGATCTATGTGAGGCTTTGGAAGAATCTTTATGCACTTAAGTGGTTAGGATTATTGATACTAGAGTGAGCCCCTTTTTAGAGGCATAGATTGCATCCATGACAAAGCAGCTGGAAAATCTTTCTGCTAATTCAACTCATGAGACTCATAATGGAATTTGGTGTACAAATTGTGAAGTGGAAGGACATACTAAGGATAATTACCCATGTAGGTCGGTGTGCACCTTAATATTATATTGTGAAGTCTATCATTTGAACCATGATGTTTGAGACTACCCTTTTTTGTAACGCGTGCTCACGAAGAAGGTGTCTATGTATTGTAAAATTTGTACATCCCATACTCATGACACCATTGACTATAAGTTGATTGATCATATTCACAAAGCCATCAAAACAAGAGTGTGCCAAACTAGTGTGGCTAGTGGATCTAAGGAGCATGAAGGCCATAACCATGAAGGGCACAACAATGAGAATAACAGGAATAATGGCTTCGAGGAAAATATAGAGGTTGAGGTTGAGACGGTGGTAGAGGTAGGTTTCCATGAGGAACTTGTTATACTTATGGGTCTCTGATCATTATTAGTGTGAGTTCCCTCAGAATATTACTTGTTCATGGTGCGAGAAACCACATAAGTTAGAGGAATACTCGGACTGTATGAGCATATGAGTAAAAATAATAAGCGGGAGAAAGGCACGTGAATGATCAAGGTACAAAGCATTGAAGTTGAACAATGGATGTCGAAGATGACCCACGATCCTAGGTTATAAGCCATGAAGGTTACTACACGCACTTAGGTCACATGCACACGCGAGCCTCCGAAGACTAAACTATTTATTACAAGGGAAGAAGTGATACATGCTAAGTATCTAGATATTATACACAAGAAGAAAGTCTATCAAGATACCATGGAAGTTTTCTGTGGTACTACAAGGGGAAATATAATGTTTAAAGGAACAAGCACGTGATAGAGAGTGAGCAAAGATCGTTAAGCTCCCACAGAAGGATATGGATGATTTGAAGGAGGTACGTAAGATGTTGTGGCAAGAGAACATCATTCTATTGTTAAGGGAATGGTTGTGAGAGAAGGTACAACATGCTAGGTTTGAACGCAAAAGACATATACTTCATGCAAATCTTCCACCTTAGATTCATGAGTTTGACAAAGAAACTACTCTTGATGTAGTAATTGATGGTTGATTATTACGCAACATTTTTATTGACATTAGCCGAGAAGTGAATGTGTTGACTCTGGATGCCTAGAACCAAATGGGTAGACTAACCTTGCATCCATCGATGAATGTGTTGTATATGGCACACAACACTAGGGCCATTCCAATTGGGTTACTAAAGGATGCAACTATTAAAATTCAGGGAGTCAATTTTACTGGGTATTTTGAGGTATTAGAGCTAGTTGAAGCAGACAACTTCCCAACATTACTTAGACAGCCCTGATGCTATGCGAATAAGGCATATTTGTGCTTCAATAAAAGGTACATTAGTTTTGAGAATGAGGAAGAGTGCGTAATTATACCATTGTTGAATAAGAAGGCAAAGACCTATGTTGAGCCGTAGAGTGAAGAAGAGCTTAACAGAATATATGTGCAGTAAGTGTGCGATCCAGAAATTCTAGAGCCAACTAAGGAGGGCGTACTTCACTGGGAAGACGCACCGTCTATAAGTGACATTACTAGTGTTGCTTGTGATAATCAGGCTCATGTAACATATGAAATGGTTAAGCACGAGGTCAAAGGGAGAGTCACCAGAATGATTAGGCCACGCATGGTGAGGCGGTTAGGATGTAAATGTGTGCCACGGTATACTAGTGAAGGAAACCCTAATGCATTTCTGCACACCATGGAGACTCGGTGAGAGAGTGAAGGGGATAGAAGAAATATGTTGGTCTATACCTTATGCGAGACAATAGTGCATTGGTGGGAAACGTATAGAGATGAACTTTTGGAGTGGCGAGAAGTGAGAATCACCTTTTCTACTAGGTTCACTCAGAATAATGTACCCACATAAACATGTGAATTCCACAGGAAGTCTCCTACCTCCCATTATGTCCAAGAGTTTGAGAGATCTTAGGTGTGGGGAAAGGAAGCTTTACCACCAGAACTTTAGGTGCATAAGTTCTATTCCACCTTACGTGGTTGCTTGGCCATGGTATGTCCATGCAGAACTTAAAAGAGAAACAACAAATTGGCAAGAGATGATTTCGGTACAATCCAAACCTTTGATTATTTTTCAACTAAGCCTCTAGTCAATGGAGCATTGCGAGATATGAAGCGCATAACTTTGGGAGATAGTGCGAAGGTTGAAGAGCTTATGTTAAAGATGTTTAGAGAACTTGATCTTGAGGCACGCCTTGACACCGAAGGACACGGAAGAGGAAGAAATGATTCATGGAAGAATAAAGAAAAGGGTAAACAGTGTCTGCATGATAGATGACGATGAGGTTGATAGCTTGGATGTTGACCACATTAAAGGTACACATGAGGTGATGGAAACTATAGATGAAAAGGCATGCACATATCATGCTCCTATGAAGAAAAAGAAGGTCAACATTGGTACAGATGTAGAGCCTTAGGAGGCCATTATTGGGGATTACTGGTCCGAGAAAGAAGTATCTAAGATTATTGAAATTTTATGTGACTTGTAGGACTTATTTCCGTAGCGCTATCATGAGTTAAAAGGAGTATACCCTTCTTTAGGATGGATGAAAATCAAGCTTAAAGAAGACACACACCGGTTAGAAGTGACCATACAGGATGAATCATTATCTATGCATGAAGGTGAAGGAATAAATTGATAAAATGCTCAAGTCTGGTATAATTGAGCCCATTGAAAATTTTGAATGGGTTAGCCCCATGGTCATAAGCATGCTCAAGAAAGATGGGAGGATCGTGGTTTGTGTGGATTACAAAGAGCTTAATGCTTCATGCGTTATTGATCCTTTTCCCACCGCATTCACATAAGAAATCCTTAAGAGAGTTGTTGGGTGTGAGATATACTCTTTTATAGATGGTTTTTCATGACATCATCAGGTGCGCATTGCTAAGGAAGATCGGAAAAGACAACTTTCACCGCTGAAAGGGGAAGTTTTGCCTATACTGTTATGCCTTTTGGAATGAAAAATGCACTGCAGTGTTCTCGCGCATTGTGGTATAGGCCTTTCAATACTTCATTCATAAATTCTTGCAGGTGTATCTAGATGATTAAACAGTCTATGGATTATTCATGGACCATTGTGATAAGCTAAGACTCATGTTTGAGAGGTGCTGGTAGTTGAGCATCTCCCTTAACATTAAGAAGTGCATCTTTGCAACACCATTTGGCACTTTATTTGGACATATAATTTGTCAAGGACTATTGGTAGTCCACCCGATGTCATTGTGATCTTGGGTTTGGAAGAACCTAACAATCAGAGTGAGTTGCATGAATTCTTGTGGCATACATGTCATTACAAGAAGTTCATTAAAGGCTATGCAAAGATTGTCATGCCCTTGGAGGAGATGTTAAAAAATAAGGGAAAATTCTATTGGGGAGATGAGCAATAACAAGAATTTAAGACACTCAAGGAAAGGCTTACTACTGTGCCTATTTTTTTGTTTTCCTTCGTGGGACAAACCCTTTCATGTTCATGTTGATGCTTCGGCATGGTAATTGGCATAATTGGCATAGCCAAGAGAAGGGATTATAGACCATCTTATTTGCTTTGCAAACAAAAAGTTGACCCCTACTAAGCAAAATTATATAACCAAAGTGAGCACGAGGCCTTGTCCATGATTTACGCGTTGCACAAATTCATACAATACTTATTAGAAACACCGTTCATTTTTACATGAGATACATGACGCTCAAGTACTTGGTCAACAAGTCTGTCTTATAGGGGTGCATATGCAGGTGGATACTTTTGTTTCAATAATTTGACTTCATGGTTATTGTCAAACCAAATAAAAGAAATTTAGGGCTTGATAATTTGACAATAATTAATTTTGATGAGGATGCGTAAAACATTGATGACACTATGTCGAGTGCACAACTATTTAGCTTGAACCCTGCTAATAGAATTAGAAGATGTTGCAGTGTTTTTGTCCACAAGACAAGTGCCTGAGGGAATGAAAACCTTAGAAAAGAAGCAACTTGTAATACGTGCAATGCCTTATTAGTTGATTGGTGGGGATTTGTACAAGTTAGGTCGTGATGAAGCTTTGCGTTGTTGTATTTTAGAGCATGAGCATGAAGGTATTATGGAAGAATCTCATGGAGTAATAGCAGTGGGCATTACTCGGTGATGCTACCACATGCACAAGATTTAGATGGCCAAAATTTGGTGGGAAACTTGATATAAGGACATGAAAGAATATGTCAAGGCATGTGATCACCGCCAACGCTTAGGGAAGCCTGGACAAAGAGATGAGATGTCGTTGTTGTCTATTGCAAGTGTTGAACCTTTTGAGAAGTGGGCTATAGAATTTGTAGGCCCTATTTCACCACCCGTGCGTAGGACTAGCGTGCACTACATCATTACTTGAAGAGACTATCTTACAAGGTAGGCGGAGGGATCATCTATAAAGGATTGTACTACAACCACAATACTAAGATTTATGTGGGGAAACATTATTAACACGTATGGTTGTTCGTTGAGCTTGATTAGTGATAGAGGGACTCATTTTCTTAATGAGACAATCATAATTCTTTTGGCAGATTTTATGGTGGCCCGCCATAAAACTACTCATCACCCTCAAGCCAATGGAACAACAGAGGCCTTTAACAAACTTTTGGGACAAACCTTAACAAAAATATGTGATGTTGGAAGGAAAGATTGGGATGACAAAGTGTCAGTTGTACTTTGGGCATATAGGACCACCTACAAGAGGTTGAATAAGGCCACACATTTTCAGTTGGTATTTAGTGTAGAGGTTATCTTTCCTATTAAATTTATGATACCCTCCATGTATTGCGTGCGTAGGAGGACTAGCTAATGAGTAAGTTGTTAAGGAGTGCATTGAAAAACTAATGTAGTTAGATGAGCGGTGCGTCATTGTGTGTTGAGTTGGAAGGCCGAAAAGGAAAGAGATAAGGCATGACATGATAAACAAATTCAAAACAAGACATTTGAGGTTGGAAAGATGGTTCTTCTGTATGACTCTAAGTTTTTGTGCCATCCAGGGAAAATTGAAAGTGCATTGGTTGGGACCTTTTATAGTAATAAAGATACTTGAGTCAGGCGCTTGTCAATTACAGGTGTTGGATGGCACTTTATTGCCTAGTTACTTCAATGGGAGTAGGCTAAAGCCCTACTATAAATAAAGCTTCTTGGTGTTTGTAATAAGGTAGTATTGCCACTTATATTAGATTTCCCTTTTATGTGTTTCCTTTCATCTTCGTTATACTTTGTCGATTTAGTTTTTTTTTGTTGCAATAAGCGTGCTTACACGTAGAAATATGATTACTATCTTTTGAGTTCATGCACAAGAGGACCACACATAAATTTCTTGTGGGTGGATCAAGTATAAGTGAAGAATTGTTGGCTTCCGTTTTGGTACAGGTTAGTTTAACTAAGGGTGTTTCTTGAGAGCTTAGGTGAGAGAGCAAAATGTGTTATCATGATAGATGAAGGTACTCTAAACAAAATTTCTTAGATTGAAGACTACGAAGAAGAATGATCATGCGGTACAACATGAGGTAGGCAATGGCATGATAAGTTATTTGGTATATAAGCGCAATGATGGATTTTGTACTTCGTAGGCAGGAGGCGCGCAAAGGAGGTTTATGGCTTGGGAAATAGTAAAGCACGCCGAAGGTTACAACAGCAGTACGCAAAAGAAATTTTTGGAAGAAAGCAAAAAATAGAAAATATACTTTATTAATAAAGTGACTTAAAATTGTGGGTTAAGTGAAAAATTAAGTTGGTGAAAAAGTATAAAAAGGGGGCAAGTGTAGTTATTTACTAACTTGCATTCAGAGAAAGAACTTAGAGGAAAAACTTTATCGAGTGGCTTTGTGAGAAAGAGCGAAAGGAGTGAAGAGTAAACTAGAGCATCGTGTGAAGTTGTGTGTGGATCCTTGGGGAAGACTAGTTAGAACCAATAGTTAGGGCACCTTTGGAAGGAGAGTTTACGAGTGGTTTTGAACAACTAGGGATTCGTAGTGCTTGTATAGTGAAGGAAGTGGTATAATATGGTACCTAGGGCACGAATTTTATGGAATGACACCGAAAGGAAGGAAGCACCAGAAAAAAGGGTTCGAGGTCGAAGTGGAATAACCCTTAGAAGAAATCTATTTGGAAATGCAATACCCACTTGGAGTTCTTAGGGTTGAAATATGGAAGTCTAAACTCCCTAAGTGTAAAATTAACGAGTATAATCATAGAGCATTTGAGCACAAGAAGAGTTTGAAGATGGATTTGGAGAGAGTACTGTCAGGGACAGACGAGGAAGGGAATGCATTGGTGGAGGACTCCATGCAAAGGAATTTGGAGAAAGTGGGAGTCTTGCAGCTTGTTTGAACTTCCTTTCCTTATGAAACCCATGCATTTTGTACTAGTGGATTATGTCTAGGGTACATGAATATTTCTTCTATTTCATGGGCCAAAGGATGCATATTACATCTCAAATTATTGAGTGGTCACGAGTCTAAGGAGTACAGGGGAGGATCTAGACTTGGATTTAAAAGACAATACTAAGATTGATGAATTGGTCATAGCATTGAATTATGAGAAGGGAGGAAGGGCTATGTTGATCGATAACCTCACAAATCCTGCAACTAGGGTTGCATCTAGATTGGTTAGTTGTAAATTGGGTGCCTCATAATGGTGGACAAATGTGAACAATTTTTTTGTACATTACACACAAAATGGTGAACAGGACCCACTACAACATTACATAATACGTTTCAATGGAATTATTGAAGAAGCAAAGGTGTAGAGCGAGGAAGGGGAAAAGATAACTTGGTTTTGGCCCTCTTTCTCATAGTCTTCTAGGAAATTAGAGTCCCAGATGGTCTAGATGATGTTATGTGGGTTTACCTACCTATGAATAAGTCACATGTTGTATAGTTTTCTAGATATACTAGTGACAACGTCATCTCAAATTTATACAAAACAAGGATGGACAAGTGGTACAACAGGTTGCGAGAGGATTTTGAGAATGAATGGCGTATTCTCCATGATTTACCCATGAGAGGTTGGAGATCAAAAAAGTTTCCGTGATGCAACATTACAAATTTTCATGTTTCAAGATGAACAATGGGGAGATCGATTGCTTGGTGTAAGTTACCGTTAGCGTGCACTACCCGGTATTTTAAGTGTGTTGTGAACATGATAAAGACGTGTAGAGATTGGTCTTGATGCTTGATAAAATTGATTCGACCTACATATTTTACATGTGACTTATAGGTACAACTCAAGGCTTACGTACTTAGAGATGTTGGAGCCGAAACACTGGATTTGCACCCCTGAAAATATGCGACCATCGGGTGATTGATTTGTCGAGTATTTATGCAATTGAGGCCGAAGACACAAGGCATAATTGAAATAGAAGTGACATATTTTTCTCTATCCTAGAAGAACAAAGGTGCCACCTCTAAAGAGAGTGCGCGAAGAGATCCCTAAGGAAAAGAAGGTGAAGAAGAGTGCAACGCTTGATCACTTGCGGGTAAGAAGATGTATTATACAAGGAGAAGTAGTGGTGGCACCGGGACGCCCAAATCCCCCAAGGAAAACACAAGGAAGTATAAATTCAAGTACGGAGGGGTGATGGTTATGTCCAGTTCGAGAGACATATGAGGAGTCTAATTTGGAAGCCAAAGGACAAACCTTGCGTGAGGAAATTGAGCAAGAATGGGCTGAGAAGTCGAAGAAGAATGCTTTGAGGAGTAGAGGCATTCGCATGCCATGGAGGAAGAAGCAAGTAAAAGTCCATCGAAGGGTGAGGCACCTATGTAGGAGGGGTTACATGAAGAAAATGAGACTGGTGACACTTATGTCATTAAGGAAGAGAAAGGTGCAAGAATTGGGATGAAAATAGGTACCTACCACCCCAAAGAAGCAAAGGATGAAGATGAAGGTGCAAAGGAAGAGATGGATGCCCCACTCACCGCACATGGATTTTGTGGATGACCCTAAAAATGTCTTAACGGAATATTTCAGAGCATAGTGCCAAATGAGAAATTGTATGCATGGGAGTTGATGGAGGAGTATCACGCACAAGGAAGATGTTGTTAAGTTAGAACTTGCATAATCATGTCGAGGAACTAGAGTTTGAGGTAAGTGATCACTCCATAGGTATTATTACATTTAAAAATGAGGTGGGGAATAAGTACAAGGAAATCGATTCCAATCACTTCATAAATGAACATGCATACAACACTTTGAATAAATCAACCACGGAGGTAGGGCGTCGGAACCTGGATGCAAGAACAACTATAAATTTTTTGGTGGCGAGATAAATAGGAAAAAGAGTGCAAGGTCGAGGTCTTGAAGAAGGACCTCCAAGGTGAACAAAAGAGAACTAAGGAAGCATATGACAAGGTTAATGCCATGGTTAAACAAATATTAGGTCGAGTGCCTTGACCTTGGTGAGCCAAGCCAGGTGTGATTACAATGATGAGATGGAGTACTTAGAGGACCTAGTTGGTATGCTCCTGACAAATATAAAAGCTGGTGTAGGACCTACAACGAAGAAATTACAAAGGAAAAGGAAACAAATAAGGTTGTTATTGAGGCCGGATCACCGAGCTTGAATATTTGTTCGCAAAGCTCAAAGAAGCAAGTGAAAAGGTGAATATGGCCTTCAACAAATGTCAAAAGTGTGAGCCTATACTTGATGCGTGCTTGTTGATGAAGAAGTAATGCTCAAAACCATCTAGGAGAAGACACCCACGAACAAGATTGAGTGCACCTAGCTATGGTGAGGCAGCCAAACAAAAGGTAGTGATTAAGGATAAAAGGACAAGTTAGAGCTTTAGGTAGCACAGTTTTAGAATATGGTACTTGACCACATAGATGTGATAGAGGGGTATGCGTGGAGCTGACAATAGTCATAAAGGAACTCAAGAGCAAGGTTGAAGATTTGGTGCTTGACCAAGTGTCAGGGATTGTAGAGGTGGCGCCTACGAAGGCTATGACAATATTGGATGAATGGAAGAAATTGGTGAGTGAGATAGATGTTGAGTTCCCAAAACTCTTCCGACCAACTACGACTGAATTAATTTTGATTGGGTGTGATGACTATTTTTGGGCATTGAATTCTTAGTTCTTTTCCTACTATCTATACATCCTTTTTAGCATGATTTGATCGAGGCATTGCTAAGGACTGACAATCCAGCTTAGTGTGGGGTAATGTTGCATGGTGAAATTGCATTAATTATATACCACGCACGAAGGCTAAAGGTGCGAGGTATGCATGAAGGTACATGCATAAGGCATAATAAAAAGTGCACAAAGGCTCACGTGCGAGGAAGAAACATTCGGGACTTAGCCAATTTTAGGGCCACGGGTTAAAAATAGATAATGTCAAGATTGAGAGACATTCAAGCAACATTCCAGATTTAGAAGAGATCATGAAGACTTAGAGATGAAACAATGTCTATTTTGGGATAGATTAAATGTGAGGAAAAGATCAAGGGTCATGTAGAGTTCAAGCTAATAATAAGATCAAAGCAGAGGTTAACTATAGGTTCAATCTATTATTAGGTGAGATGTGTGCATTCTAAGTTGATTTGTATGAACGCATGGCTATTTTAAGCATGTAGGATATTTTTGGATGCATTGGCGGTGAAGGGCAAGTCCCCACCCTTATATATATATTAGTTGATTTGCATGGTTCTTGAGAACCATATGTATTGTATTGTTATGTTGTTATATTTTGGCCCGCATAACTCTTGGAGACTAGGATTGTCATGTATTTAGCTTTCATTTACTTAATGAATTAATGAAATGGATTATTGTGGATGGATAATAGTAATTGATGTATGTGATCATGGTATTTACATGGTGAAGCTGATCTTAGTTCTTGTTTGATATGTTATGTTTCCTTGTTACATGTGTTTCTTTGTATTGGTTGCGATGATCTACATATAAATGTATGCTTGATAATAGTAATCATGAACATGCATGCAAAAATTTTGGCAAGACGACACAAAGGAGGGATTTGGTAGGTTTCGTGCGCTTCGGGTTCAGATCTATCTTAATGAAGTGTCAGACACGCATATGCATTCGAGTGGAAAAACAAGACTACAACTATGCCACTTTCACTTTTCAATAATTGTGAAAATGCCTCTATTACTAATGAAACTGTTGGAAATCTTCATGTATTAGTTACTACCCGTAATGTTGACAACCTTGAATGGTTCATTGATATACACAATTAACTCTTTTGATTTTTTTCCTAAGAAAGCCTCACCCTAAGAAAGTCGTCAAGTCATACGACATGAACCCACATGTTATGCCCTTATAGGAGGCTCCCTATTTAAATGTTCTTTTGATGGTTATTTTTTATGTTGTCTAAGAGATGATGACATACAACTCGCTTTATCCCAATTACATGATAGTGAGTGTGGTGGTCACTTTAGTGGCAAAACTATGTCTCATAAGTTACTATGTGAAGGATATTATTGGCCAAAAATGTAGCATGATTTTCATGAGTATGCCAAACGTTGTGATCAATGTTAGTGCCACAACAACCTTAACCATGTCTCCTCTCATGCATTACAACCCATTATTTCCCCGCATCCTTTCTCCATATGGGGTTTTGATCTTGTTGACAAGATCAATCTCGAGTCCACGTAAGGTCATAAGTTTATCGTCATTGTCAATAAATATTTTACCAAATGGGTCAATGATATACCCATGAAATATACTACATGAGGTAATATTTTCTAATTCTTACTCACACACATCATCACTCGCTTGATTCCCTTCTTGAATTATTACGGACACAGACCATCTTTGAAGAATTGTATTATTAAAAAGTTTTGTGCAAAGTTCCAGATCAAACATACTTTTTCTACTCCTTACTACCCACAAGGCAACAATCAAGTTGAGGTCACTAATAAAACCACTTGTCAAAATCCTCTAGAAAATGTTGATAAATATGGTATTGACAAGCATAATCGATCATTTATGCCCTCTGCAGCTTACTTACAGTACCAATGTTTGTACACCTACAAATGCTACCCTCTTTTCTCTCATTTATAAGACCAAAGTTATTTTACAATTTTTTTATGATTCCCTTCACTCCACATATCATTAATAAACATCAATAAAGACAATGATTAATGGGAGAAAAGATTACATGAATTGGAAATGTTTGATTAAGAAGTGTGCAAGATTTGGAATACCTTTGGATGTATCAAGAACACATAAAACATGCTTCCAATAAAAATTCCATGCCCATGAATTTCAATTAGGCAATCTTGTCCTCAAAGAAAACCAAAAAATACAAATATAGAGAAAACATTAAAAGGAAACTTCAAGCCCAATTAGTTAAGCCCATATATGGTTATCGAGTGTGTTGGCCTCGATGTCTATCATTTAAATTTGTGCACTTGATGGCGGACCTATGAGAAATTTGATGAACCTCATACATTTATGACAATATTATACTTGATTCCTCTTATTTTGTGTACATAGCTACACACTTCAAAGATTCAAAAACATTAACATAAAATCGCGGTACAAAAATATTCACATATTTGTAAAAAAACAAAATCAAGGCTCGTACTCTTTTCTTGAGTTGTTATCACTTTACATTATACATGTTTTTGTCACTTTGGTTTGATAGATAACATGCTTCTTTACTCTTTACACACATGCGTTCACGAGGTATTTTGAGCATTGATGCAAGACATACACAAAGTGGTACACAATGATAGGTGATGGTTGGCTCCTTTACCCAGACTTCCTATACATCTAGGGATCATCTATTTTCACTACATGTAAGTGTTATTGTTCTATTATAGTTCCTTTCTACTTCCTCATTACGCTTGATTGCATATAAATATTGTGTACATGTTATCTTTTGAGCTAATAGGACTAACACATGTGTCTTGTGTAGTGTTAACATCTCTTATTTCACATATTTTCATATGTATTGGCTACTATATCATATTATTATGAATTGACACTCTTATTTCTTGCATACATGTTTGCGCATATATGTTATTGCTTTTTTGTTTCACTGTTTATGGCTTTTATGCCTTGATTATCTTGTGACATTGTGGGTGTCCCATGTTTATGGCATTGTGCATATCTTGTTTACTTTTGCTTGCTCTTATTTGTAGGCCTATGTGCCTTGATTGTCTTGTGACACCATAGGTGTCTCATGTTTGTGGCTTTACACCTTTTGTGTGACATTGTTTACATACTTGTTACATTTGATTTCACTATTAGTGTATTTTTTCTTCTCTTACATGCATTTATGCTACTATTATTATCATATATATTGTTTATATATATTGTTATCATTGCTTTTGTTACACATCATACTTGCCACCATGCACAAACACCTTCCCTTTTATAGGTACAGGTTCTTCAAGGTGGCCACCTCTTCAACATCCTACACTCTCCTATAATTTCTCAAACATCTTGTGCATAGGCATAGATCTTTTCTTTTGATCCAATTGCTTGAAAATGGTTTTGACACATAACTCAAAAGAGGGGGTGCTCATCAAGGTATATTCTACGATTAGAGTAGACATAGGCAAAATTTTGGGGGGTATAATATACGTGCAAAAGTGGTACAAGTACTCATAAATCCAGTCAAACATAAAAATTCATACAAAGATACACATGTTTAAAAGTGTAAAGATTGGCCAAGCCCACATGTATGGTCCTAAACCACCACACGTTTTTGCCTAAGGGGCGCTTTCATCAACTTTCTCAGTAGTTTCAGATTTCTAGCTAAAGTTATATCTTTTTGGCACAATTTCGATCCAATTCACCCAAAAAAACCAATATAAGGGGCATAAAGTACTTCATTCCTTTGCCATGAATTCAATTTTTACTATAGTTTTAGGAATATTGGGGGCATAAGCCTCCTTCTTCCATCGACATCTCGATACATTACAAATTTTACTCAATTATGTGGCACATGGGAAGGGGATGGGGGCACTCATTCTCTTATCTAATTATGTCCTTATTTACAAAATTGGGCCTAGATCCATTTACAATAGTGTGGTTTGTGGGGATATGGAAGGTATCAAAACAACTAAGTTTTTCATAGGTAGACTTTCCTTTCCTCTTGCACTCAAAGGGGAAGATATTAGAGTTGTTGAATAAATTTGATACATGATCTTCTTCCTTAGCATGGTGTTTTGGAACTTCATTCTTCTTCTTCTCTCCCCAACATTCCATGTTGGGTTATACGCACCTAACACTTCGGTTTCTCCTCGACACAATTGGGGACTGATCACCCCAAATCCTTCGAGAAAAATTAGCAATGCAAATCTTCAAGCACAAGAAAAATAAGGGAAAATCTCCCTCTGTAAAATAGATAATAGTATTCCTTCCTTGTTTACATATATTTCATTTCATTTTTATGTAAATGAAAATCTTTCATTTTACACTTTTTGAGTTAAAGTTCAATTCTTTATCATGAACATTGACTACACTCTATTTTGTAGGTTTCATCGTGGAGCATTCCAATACCAAATACAACAAGGACTTTATAAAAAAAAATTCAAGCAAAGAAAAAGTGTGTCTACATACTCATGTATCTTTTCCTTTAAGCGTGTTTTTTTCATTTCATACTTAAAGGGGGAAAATATAGACACTCAAATTTGGAAATTCACTATTTAACACTGCTATTTTTTGATAATGCACTCTTTCTAAAATAAATATAACCTTCCCATTTCCACTTAGTGCATTCGTAGAGGTCAGCTTGTTTATCCTTTTACACTAAAATATTGTCAAATTTTGAGAACACAATGCATAAAATCCATAGACAAACAACAAGAAACAAGTTGCAAACTTCAAATTATATGTTTTCCATCTCCGGTCAAGGCCGTACGGTTTAATTAGGATATTATATTTGGTATTGGCCAACTTGTACAGCAGTCTTGGATTGACATGTTCTCTAACCGTGGTTTCAACTTCGTATTCTTTGTTAGGTCTTATATTCCCTCACTCAACCTTTCTTAGATAAATCACCTACAAAACCCTATATAAGCAAGTAAACACTGCTTCATTTGCTAACCTGGAAATTCCATGACATTACATTGATACACTCACTTCTAACACTTGTAAAAAACACTCAAGGCTCCATAAATCTCACAATAGCACACCTACAATCATTAGAGCAACACTCACTATAGGTTTTAAGCTTCTTACCAGAGTCAATGATTCAACCCATCTCATTTACAAGCACTTAAATATCCCTTCTCCAAGTATTTTAGAAAGAACCAACTCAAATCAAACATTTTTAAAGATGGTTATCAAATCTAGTTACATTCATTCAAATATCACATGTTAGGTGGAGAACAATGTGCATTTGAGGCCTCTTCAGAGTAGTGCCAACATCGACAAGGTGCAGGGGTGCCCATAACCCAACTAAGATTTATTTTGTAGGATTTTCCATAAACAATTAGGGTTTGAGATCATGATCAAAATATTCGAGAGAGATTCACAAATCATAGCTTAACAAAGACAAAAAATTCCGGACATGTGACCATCTTAGGAAGTTCTGAAAGCCCAAATCTAAACAGTCCAAGACCGTATATAAGGGTTAAGACTATATGGTGCGTTATTGGAAACATTATGCGGTTTTGTACCACGATAGTTCATAGTCATAGTATCGAACAAAGCATCATCAGGTTCATATATTCTGTTTTAGTAGTGCATCCTCCTGGAACTTCCCATAATCATATGTAATTAACTAAGTGCACTCATTCATTTGTGTTTTCAAGTTTGTATCTCGTTTAACATATCAATTACAAGTATTAATGTGTTATTATAATACTGGTAATTAATGTTATAAGTTAATTAATTATAATAATCACTTGTTGTTAACCCTTACATCCTTTAGTGTACTTAACTCACTAAAATCATTAGGTTTCACATAAATCTAACTAGGGTGTAAACACCCGGAATATGCTTATAACTCTAGTAAAAACTTATAGAAAAAATTCCATCCATTTTCTAGATATTGATGAATCTTAAAAATTATTGTTTTGTTGTCACACAAAATGTATAGCATGAAAAATTAAAAATTTTTCCCATGACAACTAAGCCCACACTAAAAATCCTTGAACTAGGTAATGTAAACCTACCCTCTAGCCAATTTCTGACTATGTAAACCCCATCATATCGAGAGAGGGATGTGCTAACTAGATTTTTAAAGTGTGTTTCATGTGTAGGTAAGTTGGTGGGAAGCAATTCATGGATTCATTTTGATCCACTTTGAAGGAACTACTCTGGAGGCCCAAAAAGGCATATTTTCAGGGTTTTGCATCTGTAAGCACCACGGGGATGAAAAAAGAAGAGATAATGCATGTAGTGTGTGACGAGCTATAAGATCATCGAGAGGTATTTTAGGGACATTTTGTAAAAATAATCGGGTTTAGGAACAATTCGACACCGAGCTACTTATAAAGCATGGTGCGGGGAATCGATTCTCATTTAGAATTCTCAAATTTTAGTTAGAGTGATTCTTTTGTTGCTATGCGAGTCCTCCACTTGAAAACTTTCTGCTTTAAATGATGATATCTTGCAAACCATTATTTATGTGTGAAAATGGAGAGATTTTTTTCCTCATATCAATAATATGAACAAAAACCTCTCTCGTATTTCCATTTGGAGCTTTGCAATATTAGTTATAGTAATTTATGTGTTCATTCTCGCGAGTCTGCGCCATGTGGTAATTAGAGTCCTGCGCCGACACGCCAATTAGAGTCTTGTGCCAACACACCAATAAGCACCAACACACTAATAAGATTCATGCGCCAGTATGCCAATAAGAACCAACACACCGATAATAGTCTGCGTTGACACGCCAATTAGAGTCCTGCACCGGTGCGTGAATTAAGTCTTGTGTCAGTGCACTAATTGAGTCTTGTTCTTTTTGCTTTATGAATGTTGCAGTATTTTTGAGTTATGTGCTCTTAGCCATGTGAGTATTACACTTTCTGTAATACATTAAAGAGATCAAATGACCTGTTAATACACAATACTGCATTCCAACTTACAAGAAATATTAGGAAATGAAAACATTCAGATTACAATGGACTTTTCAAAGATAGATCAAATATATTCTACATTTAATCTTAAATAACTTTTATAGTTCTTAAGACTACATCTAAATCCACTTTATAAGAGAAATAATAATGTTATTTAGTGTAATGAACGAGACTTAATTTGGTATCATCACTCTTCACCTCATCTCATGGATGGCTCCATTTCCCTAAGGCCCTAGATCATCAGGTTGAATTATGCAGGCAATGGTCTCAAGTTACATCAAGAACTTGGCATTTTGGGAGGCATTGCAGTGTTTCAAAGGTTTGAATGTTTTTTCAAGTGAGGTAAATCACCCTTCATTGTCTTCAATGATTAAAGGCTCATCACCTTTCCTTTCAATGAAATTCAAATATGCTACAAAGGTGCATCATTCTAGTGAGGTCTCAAAGGGGAAAAGTTTCAAAGAATCAATCTTCATTGATAGAGCATCATTGTGTTGTAGAAGGTCATCATGGATCAAAATGTCATCTTCAACACCATCGAAGATGATCTACATTGAGGGCGAAGGCATCTTCATCCATGCTTTGGAGCATTTCCTCCTCTCCTCTCTCATTCTTTCTCTTCTTCTTTCCTCCTAATTCCTCATTGTACATGATCATGATGTTTTGTCCTATTCATTTAAGTGACAATGAAATATTTGTAAGATGTAAAAGTACTTCCTTAAATTATAAGAGGGGTACTTAATTTGTTCTTTCCTAGGATAATGAAAAGTCACAAGTTGAATAGGAACATGAAGAGTCATGTGGGGGTAGAGGAAGAGTTGCATTGTAAAGCTATAAATTGGGAGAACCTCCTCATTTCAAGGGATGGTTGATTCTTGTTTACTAGATCCCATTGTATTTCTAGGAAGAAGTGCCTTCACTTCATCTATTCTCTTGTCTATTGGAATTCTGTCTTCGTCTTAACTTATACTCCAAAAACATTGTAAATTGTGCAACATGATGCAATAAAACTTTATGTTTCTTGTTGATTGTTCCTCTTTCTATGTGAATGGTTTCTTTTTATTGATGCAAGTGAAATAATCTGATTTTAATGCAATAAACTCAGTTATGCTATTTGTTGATTAAAATCCCCTCTCTTATTTCCCTTTCCTATCTCTCTCTCTAAGCAATTTTCCTCCCTTGTATTCCATACAAACAGTTACCACAAGTTTAGGGAAGTATTCCTGTGTGATCCCCAATCTACGGGCCACCCCTATAAATTAGTTTAGTTTATATTTATTTCCTTGCTTTTAATAAATGGAGCTACCCCATTCAAGTAGAGGGACCTAGTCCCAGTGTTGGTGAAATCCCATAATTTTCCCACCCGAAAAATTATTTCGCCACAGTTTCAAACTAATTTTCCCCAAATCAATGTTCCAATACCACTTGATAAGATCTTCACAGATAATAAATGAATAATTCAAACAATATGCAAAATATAATTAAGATCAACATGACATGTGAGATATTTTTGGCCAATATGCCCTATATATTAAATATATCATACGTAGAAGAATACCCTTAAGGTAGGGCTACACCATGCAATATTCCGCGGGAAGAAATAACTCCACATCTCCCAATATGGAAATTCCACTTGAGGGGGATATCTTCGATATACTTCTAGTAAGTAAAAACTAAGTTCACACATGACACATCTCATAATGCCATTCATTTCCTTTATATATGCATACATTACTCTTAATGGATGAGTAACACCTAATCCCAATGTAGGTCGACCCAAGTACGAAACATAACTAATTATTATATGATCTCATATATTATAAACATATAACTAACTAAGACAGAATGTGTGCCATGTGTCAACATCTCCATCAAACCATATACATTATAATATCATATACCAAGGTTCGTAACATCCTCTTTCTCTTGAAGGGCATGACTTGCCTCTTTATGCATGATTGCGATCATGATAAGTGTTAGCTTCTCCTTCATGGTTATGATGTCCTCTTCCAACATTTTCTTGACCTCATCCTCTTAATAATATATCCCTACCTATTATTGTATTATGTTATCTTCTTATCAACATCTCATTGGCTTTGATCAATGCAAAATGATAACACTCTTCCATAATGTGCAGTCTAACCATTCTTAACTCATCTTGTATTTTTATTCTTAGTCCATTATATATCTACGACCTTTTATTGGTCTATGTAGACCTCATGGTCACCTTATTGTATCGTTATCTTATATAATTCCTTAGTGTAATAAGTTTTCTTTGGCTCAAGTTTTGTAACTTATTCAACATGTCCAACTCTTAATTTGTAGGTATGATTTTCCCATCAATTTAGCAATCAATATGTTCCAATGTGTAATATTTTATTTTTCCTTCTACTACTCTTAGTTTGTACTACTTTCCACAAAAAAATGTTATGTTGTGGAACTTGTTTTCATGTGTGGAAGTGTTGAAGACTGTACACTAAAAGTACTATACACTCTCCACAGTTTTCTCGTTGGGGTTTGGGGCCGACAACCCCACTAGGCCCGTGAGAATTTTTGGCCTCGAAAAACGTGCTTAATACCTCGAGAAACGTGTTCTTCTCATATGGGTGGTATTTTGACCCATAGGTTTATGGGGCGGTTTTGGCCCATGGTTTTGGTACCCACGATATTGTAAAACTGCTTAAACAATTGCCTATTGATGTGCTTTTGTGCTTATGGTAAGGATATATAACATTGTAGATGCGGGAGTTCAAGTGTGAATTCAAGAGAGTTTGTTGAGCACAACTCCAAACAGATCTAGGTATTGTATTAAGAGAAAGAGGTGGCTTGTAATAAAATTTGAGCAAGTGATTCTTAGTGGACGTAGCCCAAATTGGGTGAACCACGTTAAATATTGTCTTTGTGTTGTGTTCTTTTATTTTCTGCACTTTTATTTCAGATATGTGATATTATTCTAGCATATTAGTTTCTACTATTGCGATTCTATGTGGGATTGTTCCGCATATTTTATCCCTTATTTCCTAACAAAAATTCATTATCTTTCAATTTAATCTAAACCAAATTTACTCATCTTAGTTAGTCAAGTCATCAAACTTAAAGTATTCTTCCATCTCGGTGATCCAATCGATTAACTCCTTGGGATTCAAAGTTCATGAGAAGCTTGGAACTTTCATCTTGGTTCCTCTTCCATTACTTATGATATATGTAACGAACCTATCTTCTATTGCATATAATTGTTGCTCTTTGTGTTGGTTTTGTATCTTATTCCCAACTCCTTCTACATTACATATGCATGAGCCTATCTTCTCTTGTATATAACCGTTGCTCTTATGTTGGTTGTATATCTTATAATCCCAACTCCTCTTTCTACATCACCCGTGCATCATTCCTATGCATGAAACCTTGTCTTCGGTCTTCTTGACTACATGCAATCTTGCTCCCATAATTCTTAGGAAGCACATAACTTCGTCCAATATTTTAGCTACATAAAAACTCATGCTCTACCTCTTTCAACTACTCTCATGGGAGGCATGTTGACACTTTTAAGTTAAATACAACCAATTGTTGTAATCCTTGATCACAATCCTACATATGCTCGATAGACACTCACAAAATAGACTTTGAACTCGTGTCTAATACCAAATGACATAATCTAGCTTGTCGACACAATGAATGGAAATCATGTCCCAACAACCCAACATAACTTTTCCCACTCTTATTTATCTTAACTACGATGTTTCTACCTTTTTAAAGGCCATTCACAATAATTTTGGAATTTTCGTCAAATAACTAAAATTATTTGAAATGAGAGGAGTTATAGGGAGATGACCCTATAGTTGTGCATGTACCAAAACATGTACATTTGATTTCACCATAACTTGATGGAAAAAGTACCAATAGTTTTTCACTTTTTCATTAATGGTATTTTTAAGAGCCAACCACAATGTGACACATAGGGCGCTTGGTTATTGGTACACTTTTTAAATGCTTTATAAAAATTATATGTGTACTAAATCAATTCAAAATCCACTTTTCCCTCCAAATAAATGTACGAAACGAAAATAGTGATGTGACACGGTCATATGCTACACAATGATATTTTTTTTTGCGCTAATAAGACCTCTACATAAATCTACGCACCCCTAAAATTAAGATGCAAGGTTATAGAATCATCTCCTAAAATGCGAGTGCTCAAAATAAATGTCATAACCTATTGTGTCATATTTCCAACCTCCTACAAACTTCAAAAAAATTTGAAAGCTAAAGTTTTAATTGAAATGTAAATTTCATGCCTTCCCAAAACATAGACACATGCTCAAACACCACAATAGGTATGAAAGCTTCCCAACCATCCCAAAAAATAAAAATAAAAAAATTAGCTCGATTATTACATTACACTAGGTTAATTTTCACAATCCAAACACCTACCAAGTAGTGTTTCAAGATTCACACAAGATCATGCATTTCTCGTAAATCCCCTCTCATCAATTATTACAAACAGAAATAATTTAACAGTCAAATCTGCTTCAATTTGATTTAGGTGTGAGTTGATATATTGCATTTATGATGTAAAACCAATTTCCTTCCACGCAAATTGTATTTCGGCGTTTCATTTTTCAAATTTGACAACGGAGACACCATTAATGATGATAATTAAATATGAGAGTCAGATTTAAACCCGCAAACTAATTGCCTTGGGAAGGCTTCCTCGTAGTCGTGACCAACTTGCCTTCCAACAGGTAGGAGGGAACATTTCCAGAAGACTACGCAATTTCTAAATATATACAATTAGCTCAGATCCAACGTCAATGCTTAAAAAACACACGACTTGCCTAATAGTAAACCGCCCTTAAACAAAAACAGGGACAAGACAAAAAGTCACATGCTTAGCTATGCCTTGAATCCAATTTATTTGAGATATTTCTGAGCCCATCGAGAGAGATAATTTCCCATTTCTAACTGTTTACCAGTTCGAACATTTCTGAAAACCTGCAACGCTTGTGCTACAACCATGTCTGCCTACCCACATAACCCGTACGGACCTCCTCCTGCAAATCCATATGGTGGACCTCCTCCCCCAAATCAATATGGTGGAAATCCTCCTGCAAATCCATATGGAGCTCCTCCTCCTGGAGGCCAATATGGGCAAAATGTGTATGGACAGCCCCCTGCCTATAATCCCCAATCCTACCCATCTCAGACTCCCTATGGAGCCCCCAGTGCTCCTCCTTATGGAAACCCCAGTGCTCCTCCTTACGGCTACCCACCTTCTCAAACGCTCTCACAACCACAGGCAGTGTTCGCACCAGGCACAGACCCAGAAATCATAAGGTCCTTTCAAGCTTGTGATCAGGATGGCAGTGGTTTCATTGATGATAAGGAGTTGCAGAAGGCTCTGTCCACAGGCACTCAGACATACAGCATCAGGACAGTGCACCTCCTCATGTTTCACTTCAACAACAACAATTCCACTAAAATAGGTAACCCATCTTGCTTTTCGGTAGTTTTATTGTTTAGTTAAGTCATGGATAGCATAAATGAAAATACAGTATTATATTCTTCACGCACCCTGTACTTATTGCTGGGTGTATCCAATTGGTAGTTGGGCGTGCCCATTTTGTAATTGGGTGTATCCATTGGGTTTACCTTTACTCCCATGATCCAAATGATTTATTGATGATGAAGGTTACCATCTACTGAACGACTCCCCTAGGGGAATACTTCATCTTCTTTATCTTACTATTATTGCCATCCTTAGAAACTTGGAAATTAGGTTTTCGACGGTTCTTTGATCTTTCTATAGGGTTCACAGAGTCTCAAATTTTTCAGAATCATGTAACAATGGTTGTTAATAATGCAGTTAAGTCATGGATACCACTGTAATGGAGTTACACTTACATGTTCTTCATGATACCCTGAACTGGTTAGTTGGATGTACCCACTTGGTCAACAACGACTCTTGGCAGCTTCACCTCCATGATCTATACGTACCCATCTATTGAATGACACCCATTATTAGGTTACTTCAATTTCTTTGTCTATTTCCACATTTCCTAAAAAAACTTGGAAATTAGGATTTCAATGGTTCTTTTAACTATACATGAGTTACAGAGTTTGTATGTTTTCAGAATCACTCACAGTCTTTTGTTTAAGGAGAAGGTGTTTCTATTATCACTGCATATCTTCCATTGATATAACCTTATTAAGTTATTAGGCTTCCTTAGGTCTAATACAGATTTAGGGAATACATATGTTATGTTCTATGTTCTCAGGCTCTTTTAAGAACTGTCTATCTTTGAGACTTGTTACGGAGAGGTCATCAAAATTTGTTCTATTTTTTTGTCACATTAAATTTCATTTTTAGTTAGATAAGGTTGAAAGGTAATTCCATTGGTTCATTTGAGATGATGGGGACTCCTCTGTTTGAACTTTGAAGGCCTCTAGACTTCAAGTTTTTGTTTAATATTGGAATACTTTAGATGAGAATTTTTTGTATTTCGGATTAGGTTAGCTTAGATATCAACTGAACTTACTGTGGGTATTTTTTGGGTATGGATGCAGCGCCAAAGGAATTTGCAGCCATGTGGCATGGTCTCCAGGCATGGCGGGTAAGACTTGATAACAGTTCTGCAATTTTTGTAGTTCATTTTACTCTGTCAAAATTCAGATTTATGTATGTGTTTCGGATCATGTTCTGCAAATGGTGTAAACATTATGGGGATTAATCTTTTTGGTTCATTCAAATTCTAATTTTAGAAATATTATGACCACGATAGTCAGATTTTGGGAACTCAACTTCCACGTCTGCTTGTTAAATTCAGTGAGAGTCATGTTCTTGGTTTTCTCTCACTACTCTCAAATTCATTTGCACCTAAGATTTATCGATCTGACAAGGTTTGAAGCTTACATTCTATTCCATGCTTATTAAGAGTTTGAGTGTGGCTACAGAAAAAATATGCAATGGGGGATACATGTCGGCTGCTTCAGGCAGAAATCCCCATGACCGAGGATTGTGCCTGATTGCAGGAAGAATCACCCCAGCCTTACAGATGGTAAAAGATTAATAGTCTCACCTCTGCATACTAGATAAGAGAGTTTGCCTTACTCAATCGGGCTAGTCTCATACAGGTGGTATCCATCAGCTGCTTGTACATAATTCAAAGCGGGTCCAGTGTTATTCTAAGTGGGTCCAGTAGCACTGGGGTTGTGTGTGTATAAATGTCTCATGTGGCAGTTATTTGGAATCTAGGATATAAATTAATTATTTTTAATAATGGTAAACAGAGTATCTGTATGCTAAATTAAACAGGGTACAAAATCTGGGTTATAGCCATTCTATCAAGGTAGAGCAGGCTATCCCAAAATTTAAAGGGAACCCATTCCTACACAATATAACAGGCCAAAAAATACAAAACTTCCATGACTGTAATCATCTAAATATGTAACTAACAGAGGACAACACATAACTATGGATACAAGCCATGGGCTTAGGGCACTGCATAACGACTAGATTGCATATAGAGTTTTGTTGAAATATAAAGTGGCATTACTACTCTTCCTTCCGTTGTAGAACCTTTGTGAGCAAGTGAAAGAAAACAACCAAATTGACTTCAGATTTTTGGGCATTTAACATTGAATTTGGCTGAGTGCCCTCAACCTCATCCCTAAAGCTCATTTTTGAGCGGGGCCTATAGCCATCAAGGTTGTGTACTCAACCATAGGGAAAATGCTTTTAAGGCCCTAGATTGATTAAGGACAGTATCATTGGGACAACAGCAATTGTAAAAGCTGACTTCGAGAAGACCGATTAACTGAATACAGTTAGATGGAAGACGACTTGACTGGATGGGAGAGCACTCACCAGTTTTGATGGTTATCTCAGGCAGAGGAATTACAATTTACGGTTCCAGCAATTAATAAACTGCAAGGATTTTGTATATTGACAGGTTGCCAATGCTCTTACTTTTGAGGCATGAGTATAATTTTAGTAAAAGAAGAGCTATGATATACCTTAACACACAAGCATTCATTAGCATTCTTGTTTGTTTTACATGTTAAGGCTTTTTTATTCTTGAATTGAGCCGGTAATTACACCTTATTGCAGAAGGAAGTACCCCAATCCTATGAATGGTAAAAGCTCAATATTCGCCTCTGTACATTGACAAAGATGGATTACAAGCCTTAGAGAAACTAAGTTATGTTTATAATTTGTAATCTCTTTGACAAGTAGAAGCTACTTGCTTTGTCCAATACTTGGAAAACATTAAAGGTTGTGAAAATTTTGTTTAGTCCCAAGTTTATATTGGGCATTTGTTGAGAGGTCAAGTGGACAAATTGCCCTAGTATGAATGATGACCTACAACAATAGATTTGGCAATCCTAGGAGACTCTTAACAAGAGTTATATTAAGCACATGTATCTTGAATTGGTTTCTTAGATAAAACATAATCAAGTACGAGTGAAGCTATGTCTAATTTTGCTATTTCATTGATTGACCATGGTTATTTGTTGTTGTTTGTAATCAATGTGTGCATCTCCTACCTTGCCCTTGTATTAAATCCCAATCTCAAACCCAATCCCAATCCCAAACCCAATTCCGTCTTCATCCTTATCATCATATCCTTCCTTGTACATTTGAATAGTAGTTGGCTTGTTGATTAAAGGATGACTTGAAAGACATACGTATAAGAGTAACCGAGTGTTAGAATTTCTCTAGTGAGATTGTGTGCTTTATTTAAATTATTCTTAATCATGTATATGCTGTTCATTATATACGAGATAATGGGAAATTTGTGATAAGTGTAAATAAGAAGTTAGGGTTTTAGGGCCTAATCTAATATTATTTGTGTAAATACAATTTAGAACAATAAAATAATTATCCGAATAGTTCTAAATTGTGCAATTAGATCATGACAATAAATATGCCAATAAAAATACAACTAGGGATTAGGGTTAGAGAGATCTTTGTCATTTTACCAAGTTTAGGTGTGGTGGTGTGCTAAAACTGGGTCTAGAAGTTGGGAGAGTGTTCTCAAACTATTTATAAAATTTAAGGACTTGGAAATGTGTGCAAGATAGGTTTGTTGGAAGGAGACAAGTTTGCTGTCGAACTTGTCTCTAGGGCTACGAATTTGTCCTGGGACGCTTTGAGTTGAGATCTGATTTAGAGATCCGATTCGCCTATTTAAGAATGTTTGGAACCACTGGCTTGTTTTTGTGGATTGTTGTCTTGTGACCAAATATGGTTCCTTCTTGCTTGTAATTGTAAAAGGGGTTAACAATAATTTGATTTGGATTGACCTCACCACATACCCAGTGATGTGATGAACACCGCACTATGTACCAATACTTTGAAGAGGGATCAAGCCACACATAGTTCCCCTAGCTCTATGATGTAGTAAAGACCGATAAAGAATGTAAAGATGGAGCCCTCAATTCGGCCCTTACTAAACACTTGTGATTTAGTTGTAGCTTATGAATTTGCGATCTAGGGCAGCAATATAGATGTATTCAAAATTGGAGTAGCTTGCTGTAATGGTGCTTTAAGGAATGGGTGCTTTCAATGATTGCTCATGTCCTTCTTAGAGTGTGTCTTTGATATGAGAACCCTAGGTGCCCATAAAGAGTTAGGGTAGATGTGTTTATATAATTGACCATTCAAATGATTTCTTACTCAATCGACCCAAAAGTACCACCTAGGCTGACTAAGCTAAATTGTCCTCATCTTGTTTGTAAAATTTGAGGACACGAAATGTGTGCAAGACGGGTTTGCGGTTAAACTTTGTCTTTGGGGCTACGAGTTTGTCTCCTCATGCTCGAGCCAAGTTCTGATTTTGAGATCTAGTTCGCCTATGTTTGGAATCTTGGTTTGCTTTTGTGAGATAGTTGTCTTGTGACTACATATGGCTCCTCCTTACTTGTAACCGTAAAAAGGGGTTAGTAATAATTTGATTTGGATTGACCTCACCACACCCCCACTGATGTGATGAGCACTACCCTATGTACCAATGCTCCAAAGAGGGATCAAGCCACACATAGTTCTCTCAACCCTATGATGTAGTGGAGAGTGATAAAGAGTAAAAAGAAGATGGGGCCCTCAATTTGGCCTTTATGCTTGGCATAAATGCTTGTGATTTAGGTGTAGCGCATGGATTTGTGATCTAGGGCAGCAATAGAGACATTCAAAATTGGAGTAGTTTGTTGTAATGGTGTTTTAAGGAATGAGTGCTCTCAATGCTTGCTTATGTCCTTCGTAGAGTGTGCATGTGCCTTTGATATGAGAGCTCTAGGTGCCTTAAAGAGTTAGGGTAGATTTGTTTGTATAAGCGACCATTCAAATAATTTCTTGCTCAACCGACCCAAAAGTACCACGTAGGCTAACTATAAGCTAAATTGTGCATTTGAAAATATGACCGTTGCAACTATAAGGGACAAGTTCGTAGCGGGTGGAGTCGGTTTCGTGGCCGAATCTATCCTGAGTCACGAATCTTCACAAACTTGTTATGGACCCACAAACCTTTCTAGGATAATGTAGGAATCAATTCGAGAGACAAGTGACATTTTGTAGATGTGTTTAGTAATGTGTGCAATGATTCTTGAAGTGATAAGTTGGAGAATAGCTATGGACTAGTAGACTTGGAATATGGGATAGAGTCAGAGGAGCCTTAAGTTGGTCAATTAATAGGCATCTGAAAATAATGTCAAAATAAATGTCGAAGTGATATTGCTAAGTGTACAATCGCAAATTTTGGGTACTACAATTTCCCCCATTCTTAATCTAGTATTGACAAATGCTTGGTCAAAAGAAAATAACAAGTAAATGCGAACCTTGCATCTCGATAATAGGAGGGTGGTGTGAAAGTTGTGAACTTGTCTACATGCCAATCAAATGTAAAACTTGTAACCACATGGAAAGGTGTGTATCAATGCTTGATAGTAATATCAACAAGCATATGAAAATTTGAGTATGTAAAGTGAAATGTGTGTAGGACTACACCTGATTGTCATGCTGAACCATGCCCCCAATTTACTTCATGTAAAATGTGCAATGGAGCTTGCCCCCATGCTAAGTAGGTGTTGAAATGTTTTAGGTGATGTGATATCTCATGTGAGATTAGCTTCGGGCGGTTTAAATCAAATATCAGTCTTGGGCTATTGACAGAGCCGTATAACTAGTCATCGGCTGTTGAGAGATTTGTGTATTAGTCTTGGGCTCTTCAAGGATCCATATAACCAGTTGTGGACCACCGAGTGAGCCAAAATGTCATGTCTGTGATAAAAATGCCTTAAATTTGATATGAATGTGACCAATGTGTCTAATTCTATGTGATGAACTTGGTGCCAAAATCCATGTAAATATGATTTGAAATGTATAAATGTGATAAATGTATTTGAATTTGTATGAAGAACTATGTAAAGTTCATGTAACTCGAAATTGTGTAAGTATATCTGAATGTATGTGAATTTTTATATGTTAAATATGTGAAATGCTATCAAATGTGTCTGCATTATGGTGCTTGGCTATGATCTATTTGAACTTCGAGAGAGCCCACAATGTGCTCCCCTTTTGAGGTGAGGGATGCCTTCCTATATCACTCAACTAAAAAGAGGAAAGTGGTTATGCAATGATATGTAAAATCAAAGCATTTGATATGTGAACCATATAAAATATGTGTACTATGCATTAAAAATCATCATTATAGAACAAGTTGCATATGTGTCATCTCAATAGGTAAGCATATTGTAAACATGTCTAGTAATCCATAGAAATCAATAGTTAAGAGCGTAATAATGAATGCCATGATAGTATGTTTGCATACACAAGACGCAACACCAAAGGATCCTTTTGGCACTTGTGACATCACATGATGAAATGACATGACTGGCTCTCCATAAGACTAGACGATTGACACAACATCATGATGATGACTCGACCAATGTTAGTAATCGTTAGTTGTGTGCACAAAGCAAGCACGTGTCAAACATAATGTGGCAAACAACACGTGTCAATCATGTGTCAAGCAATATGTCTCAATCACGTGTCAAACAATAGGTGTCAATCATGTTTGTGCTAAACACCGTGTGTCAAACAAATATGTAGCAGCCAATGTGTGTGCAAAGCAAGTAATGTAACAGATAATGTGTGGGCAAAACAAATAATGTAGCATATAATGTGTGTGCAAATCCAATTATGTGTATCATGAAATGTGCAAATATATAAACAAGACTCCAAGGCCTATGGTAATCAAACAATCATAGAAACATGTAATGAGTAAGTAGTAAAGCAATATATGAATGCATCACGATCAACAACGATTAAGCATGGATCATGTCGAATTGGTACATAGAAGCAAACAATGATATCATAAAATATAAGGTGGAGCAAGATAAGCAATAGAAGCTCTGTATCATTAGTGTGCAAGTGTAAAAGATATAACCTGGATAAGCTTTGTGTGTAAGATGCCCCGGTGTAGGCATGCCCCCAATGTGGAAGGTTGCCCCAATGTAAAGGGCTTTGGAGGCTGCAAAGCATGTGTATGTATCTTGCAACTGTCTCATGCATACCACAAACAACAAATGCGTAAAGGAGTAGATCTATAGAGTGCCAAATCATGATAATGACAATATCAAAGTCTAGGTAATGACTAAACAAGTCACATGCATGTTTAAGTTTTGTTTGCCATATTGTGTTGTTTTGTATTTTTTTGAAATAAGGGGAAACATGAAAAGTGCCAACTTGTAATACTAAGGGCCACCGGGACATATGTTGTATAAGAAAGGGGGATGGGGTCCCATGTAATTATGATTACCCCAATAATCACATTAAACCCTTGAAATGTGTTGTATCGTTGGATAAAACCTTAGGTATGAATTGTAGATTTAGGTGTTTGAAGAATGAGGGTTATGCAAAAGTGAATGCCATTGTTGCCCAAGTAGCATAAACATAAACATTTATGTGTTGAAGAAGCTATGTGCAAGTGATTGCACTCTAAAATGTGAATAAAGGAAAAATAGGAATGCTATCCTATGATCCCATCAAGGGGATAATCGTATAGATATCTTGTATCAAGTGGTGAAAAGTGAGTATGATGTTGACAAGTACTAGGAATAATAAGTCATCATCTAAGTTTGAGGTGTAACCATGTGTGATATGTATTTTGAGATATTGGTGTTAGTAACATGTGAATATGCAAGCTGAGGGTCAAGAATAGTTGTAGTAACTTGAGGCACTCGTAGTGTATTTGGAGATTGCATTGGTGTCTTGTGTGGTCCACACTGACAAGGCTGTTATAAGACTATTGTGTGTCACACACAGCTAGGTAGCATAGCATGTACTCAAGAGAAGACAGTGTTACAACTTGATCGAGATGAGTCTGTATGAATGGATGTCTTGGAAACTATCTAGGAATAGGATCAAGTATCTGTCAAGACTACCATGGAATGGGCTACGAAGGTTGCACTTGGGTATGTGTGACACTACATGACAATTCGAAGTGGTAGTAGGTAATCTAACAGGATGAATAGGATATTCATAAGGAACACTTGGGATTGTAACCACCATGTTGTTGTGTATGTACTTTAAGCATCTATATAAGGTGGAAGGGATTGTCTGCATCTTGTGAATCCATTGTTATCCATATGACATGTTCACTGTGTTGTTAGAAGGGACTACTAAGAATCATGTTACAATCTTCTTTGTTCCAACTTGTAAAGGTAACATGATTCCCCAAGTAGGTTCCGATGTTGTCCATTAAAGCCTTAAACTCTATTTGCTAATGATGTCTTGTGCGGTGTATCCTAGAGTAGCAAGAAGTGTCATATTGCTAGTTCCATCGTCTACCATTACACTGCAGATTGGGTGTGAATTAATATATGCTCGAATAAACAATGGTGTACTAGTATCCTTGTCATCATGAGGAATCTTTGAATCATTGAATGTAATCATGAGTGTGGATTGTGGTATTTGCATAGTCAATCCAATGATGTCACTAATAGGATGTGGGTTAGCATGATATGATTAAGCAAAGACATTACGTGATAAGTTGTGTGCACCTCATCACTCTTATGGGTTTTCTTATGATTAGGAAGTTGAAATATCCCTTGTTGGGATCTTACAAAAAATTGACAAAATACAGAAATTTGCAGCAAATAACAATCTGATTTTTATGACAGCAGTATATAGAAAAATATGACAGCAAAGTACAGTTATGGCAGCAAGGTATAAAATCAGAAAATAACCAATATCTTCACTTTTATTGCAATTAAACCAACATGCAACAACATGCAAGTAACATGCATCAACATGCAATGACATGCAAGTAACATGCATCAACATGCAATGACATGCAATATCAAAAAGTTCCACTGATAAAATAAATGATCTCTCTTACTGAATATGGTTGTCTTCTCTTTCTGGACTTGAAACTGGATCAGCAAGCCTCTGAAACTCTGACTCTGACAACCCGATTTGAATAGACTCCACAATAGCAAACTAGGGCTGGATCTTTCACCACCGAAGAGTGCTCTACTAGCTAGGGATAGATCTTTCACCACCAAAGCTAGGGTTCCTGCGGAATTTCACCTCCACAAGCAAGGAAAGCAAGCTGAAAGGTCCAACATAAGATGGCAAAATGAACCAAGATCCCTTTTCCTCTCCAAACCCCACCTTTTATAACTTTTTCCATCATAAAAGTGGCCATAAAACCCTAATTCGACCCCCCTTGGAGATATGTCATATTTTAATCGTCACTTAAAGTGACTTTATTTCTCCTAGACCAAAAAGTCCACTTTAAGTGGCCCCAACGAAGAAACATAACATTAAATGCCAAAAGTGTCCACTTAAGTGATCCCAACGACAAAATAGAACACAAAGGGCCCATTAGACCCTCCCAACGCCCAAAAAATAACAAAAACATAGTAGGAAATCAGACAACCATCCCCAATAACCTCCAAAGTCATTAGTCCCTTGGGAATGACCAGGGCTAAGACCAAAATAGGGCCGTTAGGCCAACTGCTCGGAATTGGGGACATTACGAAAGTAATCACTAAACAATTTCAGCTTAGAATTGGGTTTCTGTTGCCCATATTATTAGGGGTGTTAAAGTCTTGTATAAAAATTGTTGTTGTCAACAAGCTTTGGGATCTTAAAATTTAACTTGTAGCACTTGTTGGTTGAATGCTCAACGCACCCTTGGTAATCACAATATGACTTACAATCCAATTTTGAGTGTTGTGGCTTAGATGTGTTGACCGTAGTGGGTGGAGGTAACTTTGTGAGATTGCATTCTAGCAACTTTTTGTAATTTTTTTATGAGGACGTTCTTCCAAATTGGTCCATGGTCTTCTTGGAGTAGAAGAAAGCACAATAGGTGAAGCATGTTGTGCAACATTGACAACTTTGTTACCGGACCTTTTATTGTCATGTGTCTTTCATTTATAGGCTGGTTTTGATTGGAACTTGGCTCCATTAGATATAGGTGTGTTGTTGCCATATTTTAACATGTTGGCTGCAAAAAGCTTAGTCTCATATATTTTGACCATTTAGCACAAGGCTTCAAAGGATGCAAAGTTAGAAAACATGACCTCTTTACTATGTTGTTGGATAAGACTAACAATTAACACTTTTAGTAACTTTGCCTTGTCCCCATGTTTGGGTTACGAGAGAGTATGGATCTGTAATGTAAACATTGTCCATGAACCTTCTCATTGGATTGTTGCTTGATTTTGGTAATTTGGGCAAAGGATTGGCATTGGCTGATGTTGATGGAGAAATGAGAGAGGAAACTATCAACCAAAGGTTGAAATGAACAAGCTAAACTTTGAGGAAGAGTATAACACCAATCTTGCACATACTCCTTAAGAATGCATGGTAAAAGCTTGGCTAGCAATGTATTGTTACCTGCATAATCCATGCATGAAGTGATAAAGGCATGATGTTGTTGAGGATTGGTTTTGCCATCATATAAAGAGAGGTTTGGTGGTACAACGCTAGGTGGTAAAGTATAACTAAGTACCTTAGGGGCTAGTGGATTATCGAGTAAACTAGTAGAGCTTAGTAACATGTCACTTGCTTTGTGTTGAAAGGGCTAATTGAACTTGCTTGTCATGTATTTGTTGAGCATAAACAATAGGAAAAGGAATTGTACCAACATGTGTAGTGCTAGGTGTTGCGAATGCAAGGCATATGATGTGTTGGAATAACATGGTAGCTTGGGAGCAAACCGTGATGCACCCATAGTAGGAACACTAGATGTGGGCAATGCTTGGGTAGACACATGAGTGTTCATCCCTAATAAAGGGGAAGGAGAGTCTCTACAGAAGGTGGATTAATATTGGTCAAAGGGTTAACATGAGCTTCCCTAAGTGTAGTTTGGTCAACAAATGTCATTTTAGCCTTTCTACAGCAATCGGAGTAATTTAGGGATATGGTTGGGTTGTGTTAAGATGTGTTGCCTTGACTCATTTAACATATGCACATCAACATTAGAAGTTGATTATCAATGATCTCAACATCTCAGTATCTACATTAGGATCAATGGAAGAAACACCATTGATATCAACCATTGTGAAAATATAAATCATACACAAGAAAAGGAGGTTTTTAAGAAAAACTCAAGGATCATAAATGAGGTTGAAAATCAGCTTGGAAATTTGAAACCTAAGGGAGAGCAAGGAAGCCCTAGGTTGCATAAGTCGATAGATAAGTGGATTCACCAAAATGTAATATGAAATTAGGGTTTTGGGCCTAATCTAATATTACTTGTGTAATTAAAACTCAAAAAAGTAGAATAATAATCCTAACAATTCTAAATTGTATAATCGAGATCATAGCAATAGACACTAATGAAAGTCAAGTTAGGGTTTAGGGTTAGAGTGATGCTACTGTGTCTTTATTAAGTTTAGAAGGTGTGACAATGTATTAAAATTGGTTACGAGAACTTTGGTAGTGTCGTCAAGCTATTTGTGAAATTTGGGGACTTGGAAATGTGCCTAGGAAATGTTCGTTGGAATGAGGATAGGTTTTGTGGTTGAACTTGTCTCTGGAGGTATGGATGTGTTCCCGATGCTTTGAGTTGAGTTTTGATTCTAGGATCTAGTTTGTTGTCAAATTTCTAGATTTTATGCTTGCTTTTGTGCGATCAATTTTTGATGATGAATATGGCTCCTCGTTTGTAACAAGAAAAAGGGGCAAGTAATGATTTGAGTTGGCTTGATGTCACCACACTCCCAATGATGTGATGAGCGTTCAATACTTGGAATAGGTATCAAGCCACACGTAGTTCTCCCAACCCTATGATGAGATGAAGAGTGATAAAGAATGTAAAGAAGATGGAACCCTCTATTCAACATTTATACTTGCAATAAACACTTGTGATTTAGTTGTAGCTCATGGATTTGTGATTTAGGGCAGCAATAGAGATGTATTCGTAATCACAATAGCTTGTTGTAATGGTGCTTTAAGGAATGGGTACTTTCAATGCTTATTCATGTCCTTCTTTGAGTGTGCCTTTGATATGAGATCCCTAGATGTCCATAAAGAGTTAGGGTAGATGTGTTTATATAGGTGACCATTTGAATGTTTTCTCACTCAACTGATCAAAAAGTACCACCTAAGCCGACTAAAGCTTAATTGTGCTTTTGAAATAATGACTGCCATTGCAAGTGCAATGGACATTCGTAGTAGATGGGACAAGTTTGCGATCGAACATGTCTTGAACCCATGAACTTGTCTAAAGCTAAAGATGGAATCAACTAGACGTTTTTAGTAAAATGTGTAGTGATTCTTGAAATGCTAAGCTAGAGAATAGCGCCATGGATTGGTGGACTTGGGATTGATTTAATAAAATTAAATCTAATGCAAGGACACTTATTGATTACATATATATATATATATAACAATAAATATGCAAGATCTAGCTAAAGAAGTAAAAAGAAGAGTGAGAAATAGGAGATAAAGAGGACTCAACTTGTAACTGCAGGTTTGGATTGATTTTGGGCGGATGAACAAGCTGGAAAGGTAGATTTTCAATTGTATAAGCTCGTGCTTGATTTTGGAATGTAATGATCTCAGGGACTGGAGCGCTTGGAATGGGACAGGCCGTCAGGCACTAGTGTCTGATGCAGGTCTTTGGTGTTTGCGAAATGGCTCGGGATTTGGCTCTTTCTTTGTCGCGTCACAGTTTGTTGTACTCTTGCTTTGTCACACTTGTTTATACAAAAGAAACCCTAACTACCTGCACAATACTCAAGTGCACATTAGATGAATAAAAATATGCATATGCTTGAGTCGGATTGACCTCGGCGGTCACCCCAATGTGATTGTCACAGTGCCGATACAGGTATGATGCGGGTATGGGTACGGGGATTCGATGCGTTGATACAACAATTTTTTGGGGGCCGGATTGCGACACTTGGGTATGGCAGTACAATATACATATAAAATATTAAAAATATAGCCAAATAAGCAAAAATTCAGCCTTATACATGAATAGAGTAAACAAATTATTAATTAAGTGAAATAGCCAAATAACGTATTAATAATTCAATGCATTTTGTCATGATATTCATTGATTGAACTTTTAACAAGTACATTGTTCAAACTCCAAATGTTACAATGTCCAATTATTAACATAAATAATAACAAATCACATAACTGGACTAGAATTCTGGCTATTATCAGCTCCCTTCAAATCTGGCAGTTCAGATTCCTTTGGGGTTTCTCTTATTATTCCTGCATTAGTCTTACTTGCTAGTGGAGATGCTGCCACTGTGTTTTTGATCCTACATTAACCAAATGCATCTCAACTGTTGCAGTTTCTGCCATTGTTTTAGGTACTTTTGTGAAGTTTTACCAGAGTTGAATCATTTACGTAATCCCATCTATTGACCTTTATTGACCCCCAAAAACAGTTTTTTTCTTCTACAAAAAAAAAAAAAAATTAATTTTTTAAAAATTGTTGTTTTTACTGGTGGGTATGGCTGGGTACGCACTGGTATGGCTAGAGTATCGTCCAATAGTACTCGGGTATGTTTGGGTACTTCCGATAAGTACCCAATTGTACCCAAGTACTGCTGGACATACCTTAGCCGTACCAGGGCATATCGCACCCGTACTACATACTTTGAGTACGTATCGCACCTGTACCCATGCCCTGCAAGGTATGTACCGGCTACCTAGGATTGTCACTTTGAACACTACATTGCATTTCAGTCTCCATGTAGTTCTTGATTGAAATAGTGTCCCTTGAGCTAGGATGCCCTAGTGCTAGTCGCACAAAGAATAATGAGCTACAACTACTTTGTCCCAATGCAAATGTGTGGTATGAAATTCAGAATAAACCCTCCTATGCAGTGAAGTATGCAGTCCCAAATGCAGTCCTTGGTGTAGTAGATAGAAAATATTAGCTCCTTGTAATAGTATGTGCCTCTTGAAAATGCTTGCCCCCTTTATTAAGGTTAAATAAGACATGTATATATATGATTCCTTTGCTTAAGTTACATGCGTTAACAAGTGAAAAGTTGACTAAGAGTGATAAACAAATATAAGAAAAATTAGTAAACGAGAGGAAGTGGACAAAAGTGCCCAAAGGGGACAGTAATGTTAGGCACTCCTGTCCCTAATGGGCAGTCTGTACAAAGATACTCAAAAAGGTAAATAGTGAAATCAGAGCTGAGAAAGATGTTAGCTAGTATGTAAAACTGCAAGTTGCAAGTCAAAAACAATAAGCAATAAGGATGAAAAAGATAAAAGCAATGTCAAAGCAAAGTGAAAGGGTTGTTAATGACTCGCTTAGGAATCATGCATATAAATGAAGTATTTAGAGGCTAGATGTACATAGTGTTGATGAAAAAGAGATGTTAGAGCAAAATGCAAACTAGGAATCAAAGTAGATCAATTCCTAATCTAACACTCTCTATCACTACCTCAGATCAAACAAGGATGGAAAGAGGGAGAATTATACTTGCACTTACCGTCTAGCATGCAATTCTCCTTCCTTGATGGTGGATTTGCTTGTGGATTGGAAGATTGCTTCAGATTTGGATGTGGGAAGACTTGGACAACACCTCCCCTTTGATGATTGATTCTTGGATGCTTGGATGAAGACTATTGATAGCTTGATTGAAGCTTGAAGGATGAAGATGGATGATTGATGATCAAAAGATGAAGTAGCAAGATGATGGCCTCCCAAAACTTTCTGTAACTCTCATGGAGGATGAGAGTGTAAATTTATAGTTTTTGAGTGGCAAATTGGAGGGTGAGGATTAATCCATGTTGGATTGAATCCAAGGGCTGCAAATTGATGAGAGGATTGGATTTGTGTAGAGATTTGTAGAGAAATCTAGAATGGAGAATTCTAGATTCAAGTAGAACTCTCCATTTGAATTTAAAAATTCAAAAATTCAAATGGGAGAGGGAAATAATAGTTGGAAGATTAGAGAGGGTTCTAGAAATAGAACCCTCTAGATTTAGAGGTGTATTTGGATGTGCACATGATTAGTTTAGATTAAATGATGTGATTAGGATAATTAATGATGAGTGATTACATGGAATAGCTAGTGGTAGGTGTAGGTGTAGACTAGGGTAGGTGAGGCATAGGAATATTAAATTCCTATAAATGTTAAGTGGGATTTAGATAGGATATGATGTGGTATTAGATGAATAATGGGATTATTAATAATGTAGGGTATTTAATGGGATTTGTAACGTGATGAAGGATATAATGAATAATAATAATGATGATGATAAATGGGTAAATGGATTAAAATGAATTAAAATGGATTGGTAGCGGATAAATGGTGATGAGGCTAAAATGCGGGATATGATTAATGTTAATTAGTCATGTAGACATTTTAGGTGTCTACACATAGTAAGGGACTACGGGGATACAAGACGAGTAGGAGGAGCCTTAAGTTGGTCAATTAATAGGTAAATGGGAATAATGTCAGAATAAATGCCAAAGTGATATTGTGAAGTGCATAGGACCAAATTTAGGATACTACAATAAGTATGCGTGTAATAGATATTTTTTGGCACAGTTTGACTATAGAGTTTGTTTCAGTTTCATTGACGGTAGAATCAGATTGTCAAGTTTTATTTTTAATTAATGCGACAAATGATTTTGGTATTCTAAAAAAATGGATAATAATAGTGGTGGCAATTAGCAGATTTGTGAAGTGTTTTACTCTTGGACCAGAGTTGAATAGGATGCTTGTAAGGAAGTTGCTATATCAAAGAAGTCGAATCACTACAATAAATTCTAACATGAGTGAAAATCGAACAATATACTGAATAAATGATTGAGCCACTTCAAGGAGCACACTCCACAACCCTTAATATTAAAAGACATTCTTAATATATAAATTAACTCATAACAAACTATTAGTTATGTAGTAACTAATGTTGGGTTGTAACCTCCTCAACCATCTTGTAACTATCTCTTGCATAATAAAATGACGGACACACAATCTACCAAGTGTGTAGTCCAATTCCTCTTCATCCTTTGTCTGATAACATCTTCTAACATTGTTATTAGCATAGTTCACATACTCGCATCAAATATTTGGCAAACTGAAAAAAAATTGACTGGGCAAAAACTCGGCAAAACTTGTTGAATATTCGGCAACTTAAAAAATAGACAAATGTCTTTAAAAACATAAAATTTATGCAAAATATAGCTACAAAATGTATCAAATGAGTCTGTAAAATGTTGGAGAAGTGTTCTCTATTGGATTTGCATACAAGTGCAATACAAAATCATATCATCATGCAAATACAACAGCCAGCTGATATGTGCTAGCTGTTTATCTTTTTGTTATCATAGTTTTTTCTTAAAGCTCTGACCGAATTTCACATTTGGTATTAGAGTGAGGTTAAAAATATAAAATGGAAAAGTGGGTTGTTAATTGTTACAAGGGAAATCAGTTTTCATTTCCCCCAATGGATTAGACTTTGATCATTTAACATATATTTGTAAACACTTTTCCATAGACTACAATATAGTATTAGCAAGGTTTAAAGGTTTTTTTGTGGTTAAGGTATTGTTGGTCGTTATATGGATCAGATATCGTTCCTCTGTAATGAGCCATTAAAGTATACTTTAACTTGTCATGTCAATCGTAAAGGCCAACATATTTTTCAAACAATTGATTATTCATACCCGTGTGATTTGAAATTAGATATCTGTTCATTAGTTTGATAGTTTTATATCATTTCGTTACATCGTAAAGTTTGGTATCACCATGTACATCAGATCAAAGTAAATAAGCATTCTGTATTAAGATATTTCTTGTCCTGTGTCATCTCTTTTTTATTGTTGTCATTCTCTCGGCACTTGTAATGCCAACCATCCAGTGGTACTTGTATCTACATTGCTCAAGCTCTCTATTGCACTCAGACTCAATATTTCCACAATGGATCTAGAGACTTTTATTCCATTTTCCTTAAAAAGACAAATTTCAGTGTTTTTTCAGCATTTTTCCGTGTATTCTGCGTCTTACTGTGTTGTTTCTGCATATTCTGTGTCAGATGAGTTTAAGGCTCAGACTTGCTGAGTATTGGCAAACATTCGCCAATACTTGGCGAGTCTAAGTTGGTGAGTTTTCCTTGTGAGTATTTGAATTTTCAAAATTTTGGTGAGTACTTGCCTAGTTTTCCTACAATGGTTATTAGAGCCATTGGTGCTTGAAAGGTGTGAAATTTGAGGAAGCTCTTGGTGTAGAGTATGAACATTGGAAAGAAGTTTGTGAAGGGTCGTGTAGACCTGCAAATCGTTGGGAAATTGAAGGAGGATGAAAGAAATCAAGGGCATGAAAATACAGTCATTTGTGATTGTAAATCAGATTGAAGGATTCATTTTTGAAGAAACCAGTCATGTTTTGCTTGTCGAGGTAGAATACAGTCGTTTAGGGCATGCAGAGGGAAAACACAGTCAAACAAAGCAGATTTGTGCAAAAATACAGTTGCAATTTAGGGAAAAATCGTGCAAAAATACATCCGCGATTTAGGGTGAAAATCATGTAAAAATAACAGTCCAAAACAAAGTTGCCAGTAAGTTTTCCAGATTGGTATCAGAGTTTATGTGATTTCCAGAAGTAGATTTCAGCAAAACACAATTCATTATGGCCATTTTCTATAAATTGCGATTTGTACAGTCGTTTCTATGTGCAGTTAGGGCATATGACAAGTGGTTGTAGACCTGCGTTTGGTGAAACCTTGCTGTGACGTGTTTACTGATTGTACGAGGCTTAGTGAGAAGTTTGTTGTGACATGTTTGCTGAAGTGACTGACTGTATAGAGCTTTGTTGGTTTTGATTGTGGTTAGGGCACAATTTTTGACAAATCACAGACATTGTTCATCGTAGAAGAGTTTGTGCACCTTGTTCTACAAGATGCACAGAAGCTGAAGGGTCAAAACTATAATTTTTGGAGTCATAAAATTATGGCTATTGCGAAATATAGAGACTAACAAAATAATACTTGGCATGAAAGCTAGGCTAGTTACAAATTTTGCAGATTATGACAAACGTTATAAGGAGGCCAATGTTGTTGTTAAAGTTGTTAGTAATTGATGATTTGATACGATAACGATGGTAAAGCTTTGATACCAAATGATAAAATATAATTAGATTGCAATGATCAAAGAAGGACGGAAGCCTCACAAATATTATTGATCATGAAATCAGATTACATAACAATGCAAGAGCTGTAATATTTATAGATATTAGACAACTTCATATGGATAGACATAACACTTTATCAAGCACCAACTACGAGATGATAAGACCCATCTTACATGCACATGTAATTACTACTAATACCAATATTGAATGTTATCCAACATAACAAATATTGAATGCAAGTCACTAGACTAGAGTGCACATGTTGCATATTATTAAATAAAAGACAATGCAATAAATATACCAATGCTAAATTATGCTAACATTCCCCCTTAATTTTGCATAGTTTCCAATGAAGTGGAGAGGAACTCTCTGAACAGTGTAAATTTGTCACGTGCAAGTGACTTAGTGAAAACATTTGCCTTCTGTTTAGCTGTAGGACAAAACTGGAGTGTATGTTGTGCTTCAAGACATGCTCACGTATGAAATGAACTTGTACTTCAATATGCTTGGTTCTCTCATGAAATACTGGATTGCAAACAAGCTTCAAAACTCCATTATCAACATATACCGGAGTAGATTTCTGTTGTGGTAGACCAATTCCTTCCAGTATTCGGCGTAGCCATATTGCTTCACAAACAGCTTCACCTGCAACTCGATACTCTGCTTCTGTAGAAGAGCGAGAAACAAAGTTCTGTTTCTTGCTTCCCCATGATATCGGTCCAGATCCCATAAAGAAGACGAAGCTTGATGTTGACTTCTTATCATCCATGTTTCTTGCATGATCTGAATTTGAATATCCTGTGAAGAAAAAGTTGTCATTCTTCTTGTACTCTAGACCAAGGTCAACTGTACCCTTTAGATATCTCAATATTCTCTTTGCCTTTCCAATGACATATTTTCGGTTCTTGCATGAAGCGTGATAAATAGTTGACTGCAAAGCTGATATTTGGTCTAGTATATGTCAGGTAAATGAGATTCTCGATCAACTGCCGATAGAGAGTTGCATTCACCGGTGGTGATGGATCGGAACGAGATAACTGAAGTCTCGCTTCCATAGGTGTAGCAATCGGAGTGCAGTCCATCATCCTAAATTTTTCGAGCCTTGTCTTGGTGTATTTCAACTGCGACACAAAGATATGATTATCTTTTTGCCATACTTCCAACCTAAGACAATAGTGCATGAGCCCGAGATCTGCCATGTTGAGCGATCGATTAAAATCCTTCTTTGTTGCATTGATCATCTTCATAGAACTGCCTATAATGACTAGATCGTTGACATAAATAACCACAATGACAATCTCCCCCCCTTGCTTTTTGAGGTAGAGATTGGGGTCATAAGGATTCCTTTCGAATCCATGACTTATGAGATGCTCATCAATTTTGATGTACCATGCCCGGGGTGCCTGTTTTAGGCCATATAGAGATTTTATGAGTTTGCATATCATCATCTCTTTTCCTGGTATTACATAACCCTCTGGCTGAGTCATATAGACTTCTTCTTGCAAATCTCCATTAAGAAAGACATTTTTCACATCCATTTGGACTTTCCAACCAAATTGTGCGGCTAGAGCAAAGATCATCCCGATTGTCTTGATCTTGGGTGTGGGGAGCAAATGTCTCCTCATAATCAATGCCTTCTTGTTGTGCATACCCCTTTCTTCATGAAGCCTTGCTTTATACTTGTCAATAGTCCCATCCGATTTGTACTTAGTCTTGAATATCCATTTGCATCCAATGGGTTTCTTCCTGGTGGAAGGTCGACAAGTTGTCATGTGTTGTTCTTCATCACCGATTGATACTCGAATCCATGGCATCTTTCCAAGCTTTTGATTGTAGGGCTTCCCCGAACGTAGATGGCTCAATTGTTTCAACAACTCTGCTCATTAGGGCATAATTGACCTCTTCACGAGCTTGATCATGCGAGTTCTAGGTCCAGGATTGGATGATGTGCTAGGTGTTTCATCCAAATTTGCATCTCTTATTAATTGAGTATACCATTTAGGTAACTTCTAAGTTGTTATCTATTGGCTTGTGGTGGATCCAAGTTTTCACCATCATCCAATTCATCACTGTCATCTTCAAAGTGGGAACATCAAATTCTGTCTTCATAAGAGGTGTATTCTGCATGTTTGTTGAGTCGTTGAGTGGAGCATCCGCTTGTTTCTTCTCAAAGAACTCAACATCCCTACTTGTGTATAATCTGCACCCAAGTGCTTCTTAACTGTATCTAATGAATATCGGTTTCTCAACTTTCATATCCAACTTGTTCTGTTCTTCTTGGGTATGTGCATGCTAACTTTACACCCAAATACTCTTAGGTGTGCAATTGATGGTTTTCGATTTGACCATACTTCTTGAGGTGTCACTCCTTGAAGAGCTACTATGGGCACTGTTCAACAAATAGACCGCAGCTTCTTGCGGTTTACGCCCAAAATGTCTTTGTTAAACTCGAGTCGTCAATCATACATCGCACCATTTCCATGATAATACGATTCCTTTTCTCAACTATACCATTTCTTTGTGGTGTGTGAGTAGGAGGTATTTGTCGACAAATCCCACGAGCTTCCAAGTAAGTCTTGAACTCATTGCTTGTGAATTCCCCCTCGATCTGAGCGGAGAGTTTTGATCTTGCGACCAACTTCATTCTCAATAAGTGCTTTGAATTTTTGAAATGTCTCAAAGGTTCGACTCTTGTTTCTTAGACAATATATCCACATCTTTCTTGAGTAGTCATCAACACAAAGCATGAAGTATGGACATCCGAATGACTTGGTTGCATGGGCCCGCAAAGATCGGTGTGCACCAAATCAAGCTTTCCCTTAGCTCTATATGTGTTCTTTTGGAATGGTACTTTGTGTTGCTTTCAAATTTAGGCAATTGTGACACTTGTCGAGTGTTGTGCTTGAGTGTAGGCAATCCTTTCACCATGTTGCCCTTTTGAAGTGTTTGGAGATAACCAAAACCGATGTGACCATATTTGCGATGCCATAGTTACTTGAGATTGTGTGTCTTTGGCCACTAGAGCTTGATCATCCTTGTGGACAAAATCAAGTCGGAACATGCATCCCACATTGGAGGCTCTTCTTACAATCTTGGAACCTCTTGACTTATCTCTTATCAAGCACACTTTTCCTCCATTATTACTATCAAAATCCAACTTCAAGTTGTGATCAAGGAGTTGACTAACGATAGCAAATTCTTGGTCAACCTGTACATACAATACATATGTGATTTTGCGGTCATGCTTGCCAAGAGTTAGTGAAATGTTTCCAATCCCCTTGACACTTTGTATGATGAGTCATCACCTAATGACACATGGTTCTTGTTAGGTGAGTCACGTAGTGTGTAGAACCAATCATGCGTCCGGTCATGTGTCGAGTTGCACTCGAGTCAACATACCGAGATATTTTGTGTGGACTTGGTTTCTTCATCAAATTTAGCGAGAATATAGGTGGTGTCCTTCATCCGAATCATCGTCATGTTCGTGATGTACCCTTGTTGTTTGGGTTTTCTTTGCCAATTACCATTTTTCCTTTGATTGATGTTGTTGGACTTCCCTTGATTTGAATTGTTGTTACCCTTGTTGGTGGTTGGGTTTTGAATTGCTTGATGAACCCTTTTTGTAGGAATTGTACCAACAATCTTTGATGTTATGTCCCCCTCTATTGCAAATGGGATACTTCTTAGTGTTGTCTCTTTGACTTTGGTCTTTTTGTTGACTTTGATTTTGTTGGGACTTCTTGTGATTGGACTGAAATTTCCCCTTTTCCTTTGTGATTGGAAGATAGTGCTTGCTCATCTTTATGATCTTTATTGTTCATTGCCTCTTCTTGTTGGAGTAGTTTGACCAACTTCTCAAAGGTATTTGTGTGTTCACTCATATTGATAGTTGTCACAAAGATTCTGTAGGAAGGAGGAAGTGCTCGCAACACAATTGGTACGAGGTTCTCATCACTTATCTCTTTTCCAATGCTTAGTAGAGATGCCCTCAAAGTAACAACTCGTCTCAAAAAAGTTTCAACCTTCTCATTGTGCTTGAACTTGAGAGTATGTAATTGTGATAGTAGGTTGAGGATGGCATTCTTGTTCTTTGCCTCATAGACTGTGCTCAACTTATCCCATGCATCCTTGGCCGATGTGGCATCTCTAATGTGGGGTTGCACATCGTCTGTTACGCCAAACAAGATGATCAACTTGGCCTTTTGATTGGCCCTGTCAAATTGAACTTGTTGTCTTCCATCAAATGATTTTGTTGTTCCATCTACAACTGTCCATAGGTCTTCAAACTCAAGTAACATCTTGATCTTCGGTTTCCATGCAGCATAGTTGTCTCCTCTAAGCAGTTGTGAATCTGGCAAGAAGAACTTTGGTGCTTGTGCACCCATTTCTGCAATTTGAATTTTTGAAACTCTGAATTTCTGACAAAGGGTAAGGCTCTTATCACTCCAGGGTTATGGTCTCCCTCTCAATATACCGTCACGCTGATATACCAAACCTTTCTATATATGCTCCCTTTCGATATACTTGTCGGTACATGGAAGAAAATCACCTTTTCAATATACCCGTCAGTACGGAAAGAGGTGTTAACGCACGTGAAAGAATTTAGTACGTAGTATGTAGACAGTACATAGAGGGGTTTATGCAAACACAAACGGATGGGAGGGCTCAAACGTGTGTATTGTCTTTATTATTCCCCGTTGATTTTATAGGGTCGATGCCTGACGACGTTTATGCAAAATTGTGTTAGGCGTTAAGTGCAGTAGTAGTTGTGACGACATCACTCGTAAGCGCTTCTTAGAGGCATCGTATATACCGACGCATTTGCTATAAGATCAAAGATCTCGTGTGATAGAACCAAACATAAAATAAAAAATTTGCACTTTTTTTTTTACACTTTATGCACCAAAATTAGTACAAAATGCACCAAAAGTATATCAAAATGAAGTTTGTGGCCCCCTCTTTAGAAAAAAGGTCTAGAATCACAAAATACACAATTTAGGCCAAAAATATTTTTACCCTCCAATAGGTGTTTTTCTACTAAATTTAGTGGTGGCTCTAAATGTGTTTGGTGAGCTTATAAATTTGGAAATCTCCCAAAATTTAGTAATTTCTCAAAAATTTCAAAAAAATAATTTAATAAAAAATATGGAAAGAGTGGGAATTGAACCGTGACTTGTCTGCTTCCCAAGATCCCAACAAACAATCAATATTGTTTTCACCTTTTCTCACAAACCGTGATCTCGTGTTTTTTTAAATTTTGGCAGACAATTATACAATATTTTTCTTGAAATCCACAAAAATTCGAAGAATCGGAATCTTGGTTTTTGAGATTTTACCAATTTATTAGTTAGATTTGATTTTTTTTTAAAAAAATGATCCGACTTGTCTGAGACTTTTCGTCACATGTAGAGGACGAATCAAGATGACGTAAATCTACAAAATTTACGTCCTTTTTTCTAAGAACTATTTGCTAGAATTTTGTTGTGGGACTGCTTCAATCTTTGCTCTCGAATTCTTCACACCTCCATTTTCGATCTGATTTTTTTGTTAGATCGATATTTTTTCACTCTTTTTTAGATTGGCAATTTTTTTTTCAAGATCTTTCTCCTTTTTTTTTTAAGATCTCTTTTTTTCACAAATTTTTTTTTTTCAAGATCTCTAAATCTGAAAAATTCGCCAATATGTTGGATCAATTGGTTATGCCAATGACTAATCAAAAAAATTTACCTTCCAAATAAGTGGATAGGTCAAATTTTAGTTGAGGGATGCTTGGAAGGAATGGAGGTCGGGATGTTTCATGGCTCTCCTTTGATGCGAGATCTTTTCTCCAATGGATTCTCTCCAATAGTGCTCCTCTTCAACCTTGCTTGGATAGAACTCCGCTCACGATACCAAATGATAACAATGGTATAGTTCGATACCAATGATATAATAGAATTAGATTACAATGACCAAAGAGGGACGAAAGCCTCACAAATGTTATTGATCATAAAATCGATTACATAACAATGCAAGAGCTGTAATATTTATAGATATTAGACAACCTCATATGGATAGACATGACACCCTATCAGGCACCAACTACGAGATGATAAGACCCATCTCACATGCACATGTAATTACTACTAATACTAATATTGAATGTTATCCAACATAATAATATTGAATGCAAGTCACTAGATTAGAGTGCACATGTTGCACATTATTAAATAAAAGACAATGCAATAAATATGCCTATGTTAAATTATGCTAACAGATCAAGAGGTCCAAAATGCCACTATGGCAAGTGATCTATGGATCCTTTTGAAGGACAAATGCATTTCAGAGAAGAGCCAAGTATTATACTCGAAGAATTTGTTGTTTTCAACAAGGACGCAAGAGGATGGGTCCCTATCAAAACACCTACTTCCAGTGAAAGATCTCTGAGACTAGCTCGCCTCTATTAATAAAAAGGTAGATGATGATCTGGTGGCATTGGTTTTGAATAGTTTGCCATCCTCGTATGAGTCATTTGTGGAACCCCCCTTACATTTGATGGTTGAAAGTCAGACCTTAACATTTGATGAAGTTAATTCCTATCTTTTACGCAGGAACAAAGACAAAATCGACACTTGTGTCCAATTTTGGCCAATTAGAGTGTGCATTGACCGCTCAATCAAAGGGAAGTGGAAACGACACTGCGGTTCTTGTTCTTGATCAAAACACCTACTTCCGGTGAAAGATCTCGAGACTCGACCGCCTCTAATAATGAAAAGGTAGATGATGATCTGGTGGCATTAGTTTTGAATAGTTTGCCATCCTTGTATGAGTCATTTGTGGAAGCCTTACATTTGATGGTTGAAAGTCGACATTGACATTTGATGAAGTTAACTCCTATCTTTTATGAAAGGAACAAGGACAAAATCGAGACTTGAGTCCAATTTTGGACAATTAGAGAGTGCATTGACTGCTCAATCAAAGGGGAAGTGGAAACGACACTATGGTTATTGTTCCCGATACCAAGTAAAATGCCATTACTATCATAAGGTTGGGCATCTCAAAAGGATTGCCGAAAGCGATATTATAATCTTTCCAAACGAGAACAAAAAGCCACAAGATGAGGCGAATGTGGCAAACTATTTGCGAGATGAACATTTTTTGAGGAAGAACATGTTCTCTATTGTCTTGCAACATAATACTTGAATGACGGTGCTACTAGTTGGATCATTGACTTCGGTGCATCCGTACATTTTTCATGTCGAAGGGGTTGGTATGCATTATTTTCACTTATAGTTGAGGGTTGACGAGATAGGAGATACATGCATTATGAAGAACATTGCTAAAAACTATTAGTAAGGAGTGCTAGGTATGCTCCTAGCTTGCATAAAAATCCCTTATTTGTTTGTCGGGTATGAAAGAATCCCAATATTGTTGTAAATTTCTTTGGGGAGAAGTGCCTTGTGTCGAGATATAAAATAGGCATAGGTGATTGCCCTAGGCATTGGGCATGGTGGCCATTATAGGCTAGTTGACTTGACTCTAGTCAACTTCTAAGCACACATGGAGGGAAACTACACCATTCAAGATGTGCTTTGGAGGTTGCCATTTCTCATAGGAATGCCGACCTTGTTTTGGTTAGCCTACATACACTAATGGTGTAGGGAATATCCACTAATGTGTAGGTGATTGAAATATTTACATGTGTGGGTGGATGAAATGTCCAAATTGCAAGATGTGCAAGAAGTGTGAGGTGAGATTGCAAGAGAAGCCACTACAAGAATTGTGGAGGGAGATTCTACCATTCAGGGATGCACTTTGGAGGCACATGGTGGGACAAGTCACTCAATCACATACACCGACTCGAAAGACACCTTGTTGCAAAAGGCTTATCACAAGAGGGGGGTAGATGAGCAACACAAGGATCGATTATTTTCCCTACCACTACGGAGATGTTCATTTCTCCGGTTGCAAAGTTGGTTGTTACTTCCATTGCAAAGATGGTCACTCAGTTGCTTCTCTCCATAGTGCTTTCTTGAATGGAGAGTTGGATGAGGAGGTCTACATGGTGTTTCCTGAAGGTGATCATTTGGATTGCAAATTTATTGGGTCCTTGCATGGATTCAAGCAGGCTTTATAAGCTTGGTACACTCTAATCAATCAACATCTCCAAGAATTTGATTTTGGAACTTTGGAGATTGGGCTGAACCTCTTAGCCAATGATGATTCATTACTGGTGAATGAGTCACTCAACGAACACTTGGTGGACAACTTGCTATATCTTATGTCCACACAACCGGATCTTTGGTTTGCTGTCAACTGTCTTTTTAGTCTCTGTCTACACCGAAGCTCCTACATTGGACAACAACAAAACATCAGAGGACTGCAACTTTCAACGTACTATCTAAGGAGCATCTTGTAGAGTTAATGACTAAACTTCTTGGTTTTATTGTATTTGTAAAATTTTGGGACAAACATGTCTCCAGTTTAGTCATTAGGAGGGTTATTAAAGTATATTTTTAATATTTGAATTAACTTGTAACGAACTATAAGTTATGTTGTAATTAATGTTTGGTTGTAACTTGTAACCTCCTCAACTATTTTATAACTATCTCTTGCATAATAAAATGACAGACACAATCTACCAAGTGTGCAGTCCAGTTCCTCTTCATTCTTTGTCTAATAATGTCTTCTAACACCTTATGATAAGAAAATTTTTTTGTAACATGATGATCTTATGCTAACCATTACCTATTATATAACCCCATGATTAGTCTATAGGGACACCATAAGTCAACTTAGTTTACCAATTACAAATAGAGAAACTGTCATATGACAAGGCGAAGGCTATGCTAGCCATAATTTGGCCACACATATCCTAATGCATGCCCCCTTCAAACAAGTGTTGTCCTCAACATTGACCATCTATGGATGCCACTGTAAGAAATCTTCATCTTACCATTTTGCATCCTCTCTCAATTTGTTCTTCCACATGATAAGATACTCTGTGATCACTCTCATTCACAACCCACTTAAAGTGAGTCTGGATAATCTCTTCAGTTTCCAAGGTGTTTCATCCCTCTCAATCAAGCTCAGGTAACTTTGTCTGGGCCAGAATCTTTTGGCTAATGACATTCTTTAATCAGGAAACATGAAAGGCGAGGTGTATTTGTGCTAACCGAGGTAACTCCATTTTGTATGCCATGCTGTGAATCTTCTGCAAGAGTTGAAATGGACAATAATACTTCGGTGTTGGTTTCTCATCAGTTTTTTTCTGCTTCAAGAAGATATTCTTTTACCTCTGCAATCTTATAAAAATCTACCTGTCTCAAAAGTGTTTTTCATGCTGGTGCTGATCAACTTATTCATTCAGTTTTGTGCCATGGCTAAGTTCTTTTGGAGACTAGAACATACCTTCTGTTGCTGTTAAATGTGCTCCTCAACTGCTCAAACTTGCGGGTGGACTTTCAAGGATGAGGTGATGGATGGTGGATGGTAACCATACAATGCCATAAATGGGGATATTTTGGAAGAAGTATGGAATGAAGTGTCATACCGCCATTCTTCTAGTGACAGCCAATCAACCCATTGTGCCTGCTTATCAGAAGTAAAACAATGAAGATATCCTTGTAAGCACTTGTTGACAACTTCCACTTGCCCATTAGATTGGGGATGATATGAAGAGCCACGAGTGAGCTGAGTAGCCAATTGTGGTTGGTTACCTAATACTGGTTGGATGGCATGACCATGGTCTCTTTTAGGAGGAAGCCCTTTCAACATATACTCAAAAACAATTGAATGCTTGTCCATACACGCCTGAAGATCTTGCTGTATTTGCACATTTGACTGTTTGTTTCCATTGAAAACAATTGTGCCGCAAACCTTGCCAATCACTTAGTTGCAACTTTAGCTTTTGATGAGAGCTTAAAATTTGCCGTGACTTTGCATTTAACTCTATCCAATTCAAATGTGTTTCCCTCCAAATGAAAACACATGAACAGTTCTTGGAATTCAGCTCGATCATGCCTAAGGTAGCAAGCCATTGGACTCTCAACACAATGTCAGCATCCACCATGAGAATGGAAAACATGGGGTTGTTCAACATGTAGTCCCCAATGGCAAGTTTAAGACTTCCATTTTCTTGAACAACTGAAGGTATGCCCATCCATAATCATGGCCTGAATTTATAGCGCTAGATAAACAAAACATTTCAAATGTGCTGCCAACTTATTGTTGATGCAATTATGAGTACTTATCGAGTCAATCAATACTGTTGCCCTTTCTTTTTACAAGAATCACACTACCTTGAGGGTTTGTGGGGTACCTATACTTGAGAGTGCATGACAAGAGATAGTCAAATGTGGATCTTTAGATGCTTCTTGCGGCTTCTTTGCAGTCTGAACTCTCTTGTTCTTCCTCTTCTTCACAGGTGCCTTCAATGTAGAAGAATTCCTTTTTGGTGCAGTTATGTCCCGTACCATATTGTCTATCACAGTTAGAACATAATCTGTTTGCCGTCTTTTCTTCAATTTGTTGGGGCATTAATCAGGTTGGTTGAAGGAATGATAGTGCGGGGGTGCTAGGACCTCTGATGCTAGTGAATGCTTGTCTACTGGCATCCAGAAACTTTTCCTCTCCCTTGCATGCTATGATAATAGTTTCAGATACAATAGTTGAAATAAACATGCTTACCTCATGTTGGATATGGTCTTTGAGTCTGCCTATTTACAGATCGTTTTAAGTTCTTCTCAATAGCCTTTTCCACTTGCAAGGATAGGGATTTAAATTACTAAATATAATCCTTGACTAGACCAGTTTGTTGCAACTTCAGCAATTAGCTGAAGTAGTTCTCTGTGAGCTTACTACTATAGTTGGCTTGTAGCTCCTCCATGAAGGCTGACTAGGTGAATCTGGGAGCCCTCTTTCTTTTATCACAAAATCAGCAACACCAAGTGAATATCTCGGCTTCCAAATATAAGAATGCTAATGTAACCTTTGCCCACAAGGAATCTGATGTAAATTTAAAAAAATCTCCATTAAGTTGATCCAATTGAGCGGATCCTTTCCATTTTCTGTCAAATTATGCATGTCAACCTTTGGCATAAAGTTTTGAGACCCCAAACTTAGTATTAGTCATGGGATGATGTGGTGTTGTTTTGGATCGAGACCCGTCTATTTTGTAGATTGTTCAAGAGGGTTGAAGTAATTGGAATCTGGGGCTACGGATCCAACTGTTGATAATCTCATCCATTTTTGTGTAGACATGATTCAGATCTGATTTTTGGTCAAAGTGTGCACGACGCTTCACCTTCTGCAAGTGTTCTTTGAGTTTGAGCACTCTAATCTCTAGATTAAGTGACCCCAATTTTGGAACTGGCACCCTTATCCCATATTTGACTCTCTCTTCTTTGTTAGTAGTTTCCATAGTTTCCCTGTTGGGTAATTCTTTCCTCCATCTTTGGTTTGTGGCCCTTACATGCAATGGCTTTTGATTGGCATAGAATTTGATTTTCACCAACCAAAATTTGACCGGACGAGTTTGGAATGAAGTCGGCCTAAAATTGAAAAATTCAAAGAACAAACCCCCAATAACTTTTGCAAACTTTTTGAAAATGTAAGTAAATTAGAAAATTTCAAAAAATGTGGCGTGTAGAGAAAATTTATGAAAAATCCTAAACTTGCAATAACTCACACTCCAAAATGATCATTGAAAGCTGAAAATTGGACTGTACCTTATCTAAATAAGTCCGCAACCATCCTAAAACAATCGTTGTGAAATTCGCAATGGTTTGCGAGATATATGTGACTCTTCAAAATTAGGATTTCAACCACAAATTAGTTCAAAGAGAGTTCCCCCTGCTCTAGAAAACTTGCTTTTCACTTCCCTTTTATGCCCTAACGCGCTGCAAACCTTTGCCCAAATCTAATCTCTAATACCATTTATAAGGAAATTAGTATATCAATGAAACCAAACCACAACAATAGACTGTAATATGAATGAAAGCAGAATACAACATCAAGATAGATGACTGAGCCACTTCGAGGGGCAACCTCCACAACCTTATGGTAAGAACAAAATTTGTAATATAACTATTTTAAACTAGCCATTACCTTATATAAATGGTTTGTATAAAATTGTAATACTGTTTGGCAACATTTCCTTGTTGAGATGGTTTTTCTTCCCTTTCCCTTATTCTGTCTCTATTTATTTTGTTGTTGACCTTGTTTAGATTGTTGGTTGTCATTTTCTTTGCACTTGACAATCCTTTTTGGAATGTGTTGTACCAAAAATCCGAGCCACTTCAAGAGGGCAACCTCCACAACCTTACAGTAAGAACAAAATTTGCAATATTTAGTATTTTATACTAACCACTACCTTATATATGATTCAAATGGTTTGTGTAAACTTGTTATATTACAAATATAAGGTAGTGGTTAGTATAAAATAGTTATATTACAAATTTTGTTCTTATTATACACACACACACCTTAATTAGGAGATGGGGATACCATAAACTAACTCCTATTACCAATATGTAAATAGAGAAATTATCATATGACAAGACAAAGGCTATGCTAGCCATAAGTTGGCCACAATACACGCCATAGGCTAAGGGCTTAGCAATGCCCAAGACTATATACATGTCATATAGAGTATCGTGATATGCTTGAAATAAATATAAGTGAAGTTTTCTAAAGTTAAAATGACTTTATTGGAAAGAGTGCCCCAGTTGAATGACATTGGTTGACTAATTATCAAGATCCCAGATATGACAAGATAGTTCAGCATATCAAGATACTGTAGTTTCATTGGCACCCCCCACCCCATAGTTCAGATTTAGAGTAGGAGTAGAGATACGGGCGCCATATAGTTAGATAGATGTTGGGTTCCTTGGGTGCGATCTTATATTTAAACATTTTACTAAAAATCTAATAAAACTAAGAATAGTCATTCTTTCTTCCTTAACTTATAGTGAGTGAAGTCTGCACCAGTAAAGGTGATCTATAAGAAGGATTTCCTCCGCAAGGGCTTCCTACAGTATTGAGCTGAATATGCCTTGAAATACATGACACTATTATTTGTATACACGTTCATACCGCTTTATAGCTTACCTATATCTTAATCTGCACTTGCACCTTACATTTATGTCTATTTAAAAAACCTATCAGCTAATTAGGCCCAACTAAAAGAGTTGATGTCTTATACGTGTTTCTCTCCCAATTCACATTTGTCAGTAATTTAGTAGTCTAAACACTAGTTGGAGAGTAATAGGACACAGCTCTGTTCTTATTAACTGAATAGTCCCAATGGTTATGTTCATGCTTTCCATTTTCATGGCACTGTACTTTTGTTACAGCCAAGATGATTAGCCTGTTCCTGCTATAAAACCAAACCTACAAAAGACTGAGAAGCTTGATTATATCATCAGGCTAGATTAAATGCGGAGAACAAATTGTGTGAGTGTGATGGGTAACTGACCGGCACACAAAGACCTGAAATCTGCTCTGTCATATATGTTTTAGACTTTTAGTACTTATTTCCGTCACATCTGTTGTAAACTTGTATAAAAGATTATCTTTGGACTCCTCAACGTTTATGTTACTTGTATTTATTTGGAGGTTCTTTTTGACTGGTCACATTCAAACTTTCATATGCATGATTCTGGTTTCATACAAACTACAGAAAGTATTAAAGGTTATTTAAGCAGCCTGCAAAGGGGAATTGGGTCCTTTCTCTTGGTATACAGTCAGACTAGTCTTATAGGTTTATTTGGGTTTTGGAAATAGATACAACAAATACTAATAAGCAAAATCGCATTAGAATGGTGTTCCAAGATATTTTTGAAAGTTTTTTCTTGTGAATAAAAGGGCACAAATTTATAGTTGAAGACCGATGATATGCCTGAATTCTCAAGGTTCCTTACCGGAGGGAAATAGCAGTTCTATTACCTGCACTTATGCAATGGGATATTGACTAAGGTCAAGAGTTTTAATTATCTGTTAAAATTAGGTGAAGAGTTTGAGGCTATTTAGACTGGTGTGTGTTAGGATCTCCTAGTAACAGGAACTATATTTAATGGTTGACTTATGTATTTTTATCAAATCCTGAAGGTCAATACATCTATTTATTTCTTTGCCTCTTCTATTACTGAAATTCAATGGGCATGAAGCTTGTAATCCTAAACATGCTGCTAAAGGATCATGTGCAATAAATCTGGGGAATGTTTTGAGCATTGTTTCAGAGTATTTTATTTCAAGGATGACACAGATGTTTGTTGTATTGTCTAACTTAGTTACCAATGTCAAGTATAAAATGAATTTGATGAAATCAGTGCTTTTTTTGCAGTCAATCTTTGAGAGATTTGATAGAGATCGTAGTGGAAAGATTGACACCATGGAACTGCGGGAAGCGCTTCTCAGTTTGGGATATTCAGTATCACCACCTGTTTTACAGCTTCTGCTTACAAAGTATGATAGGACAGGTCAAGGCAGGGGGATTGATTATGACAGCTTCATCGAGTATGTTCTTTTACATTTCATGTTATTCATCATGGCTTACCAATGAAACCAGGATTTTGATCCAGACACAATGTTTCTAGAACCAAAGAACATATTGAGCGATGCATATATAGGAACTCTAGCAGCTAGAATTCTTAACAAAAGACAAGAAAAAATGTTTAATACATTTGTTTATCTAGTGAGGTCGCAAGTCTACATGTTACTGATCAACTTATTTTAATTGCTTTGTATGTGCGCAGGTGCAGCGTAATTGTGAAGGTAGAATTTTACCCCCAATTTTACAAAAGACATCGGGGGAGTGGATGCTAGATATTCCATTCAAGTTGTTTCTCTACATAATTTGACATCTATTTCAATATCTGATAAATATTTCCACTGTCTAACTGCAGGGGCTGACTGAAAAGTTCAAGGAGAAAGACAAGAAATTTACTGGCTCGGCCACTCTGACTTATGACGATTTCATGCTCACAGTTTTACCGTTTATTGTTGCGTAATGAAGTTTGGGATTGAACAGGATCCTGTTGAATTGAGAGATTGGTTGACTGTTTTAACTTGTAGTTGATGGTGGAATTCCTTGAATGTATCTTTAGTGTGGTGATTGGGATATTAGCAAACAGTGTTATTGTGAATAAATTTTACTCATCTAATAAGCATGTAGAAAGTCGTGTATTTTGCTTGCTTCGACTTATCTATAGGAAGTTGACATCGTGAAACTTATTTGCAACTTGCCACGAAGTTAGAATGGTATCCATTTGTTCTCCATGATTATATGCATAACTTTCCATTAGAGGGTGTTTGAGACTGTATTTTGGGTATTTAATTCATTAAGGAAAGACGAGTTATTTTGATACATTTTTGTTTGAAGGCAGATTGCATTTGTTGTGTCTGAAGGAGATCATATTATTTTGATGGAAACAGGGTGTTGATTTGTTTAAGCAGGGCACAAATTTGTGTTTGCTTGCTTCGACTTATCTATAGGAAGTTGACATCGTGAAACTTATTTGCAACTTGCCACGAAGTTAGAATGGTATCCATTTTTCTCCATGATTATATGCATAACTTTCCATTAGAGGGTGTTTGAGACTGTATTTTGGGTATTTAATTCATTAAGGAAAGACGAGTTATTTTGATACATTTTTTGTTTGAAGGCAGATTGCATTTGTTGTGTCTGAAGGAGATCATATTATTTTGATGGAAAAAGGGTGTTGATTTGTTTAAGCAGGGCACAAATTTGTGTCAATCTATTTAATTTACAGAGCTCATCACAAAAATATTTTATGCAACAAATTTTAAGACATGGAAGTATTTACATAATTAGATAATAAAGTTTTCCATGCGTTCAAATCTTCAAGAGCCTCTATTCTCAAAGTGTCATTGCTCTTACAGTTAGTACTATCAGTTCGAGGATGGGATCAGTAGATCTCCTGGGTACATCAGACTTCCGGTACCTCACTGCTTGAGTGTTCCTTTGGAACGGTTTAGGGTTTGTTCTCATCAGCTTTGAATTGAGAGACAGACCACCATATTCCATGGGAGCATCATACTTGTCAAATTTGATTCTTGCAGCTAGAGACAGGATTGATTTGTATTTAAAATGCTTCTTTTACTAGAGATTAGGAAATGGTTCATCTGCCTCTTTTGAGATTCAACTCCTTAAAGGCCTTCATGGCATACCAGGACCAGAGATGCCTTGCACTCTCTTATTGTGAGACGTTTGACCTATGCCATTGTCTAGTTGGAGACGATGCCTCTAATGTGACCCAGACCGGGATGATTATTTCTTTCTTCCATCCAATTCCTCCAAGGTTGTGTAGGAAGAGATCTCTTGGTCATCTTTTTGGTATTTAGTATCTATGGAATTTTGTTTAAAGATGCCACTGCACTACTTACTTTATATTATACTTCCAACAGTAGGATGGCCCATGATTATTATTTATTCTTTTCTGAAAAATCAAAATAAAAATACCATTCAATGTAAAAGATGCTTATCGGTGAAGTTGCTTGGTTTACAATTTTTTTCAAAATTTAATGTAGTATAATATTGAAAAATAATATGATAAGTTTCAAAAATCAATTTTGTATGATATCAAAAACGTAATATAGAGAACTCCAAAAATCAATTTGTTGTGATATCCAAGAGGAATATGGTATATTTTGGTCAATGACATAACAACTTGAATATACCATATACGCATTAATTAAAACTACAACTCTTTGAAATTTATCCGAGTGTTATTTGTGAGTTATGGGGAAGGTATATAATCATTGAGAAATAAAAGGGAATATAAAATTTAAAGTAGGCAAGCTAAGAAATATTTAAACGTTGTGAAATAATTGTTCACAAATGATATACATTGCACATTTAAATGGTGAAGTGGTATTGAAATCACGTGGTATTGAAATCATTCTTGATTTTAAGGGTTATTACTTCTTGCTTTTGGCAAGATACTACTGTTATCAGCCCATTCAATTATTATGTGTTTTTAAAGTCATTCAAATTCGTTTTTTTTTTCAATGTCAAAATTTTGTAAGTTGTGTTTTGTTGAAACATTTTTTCAATTCACAAAATATATAAAAAATTATTCATCAATCGATTTATTAGTGGTTGATATGATTTGACAAATCTAAAGTCATATTGTGATACTCATTTATTTTAATTTTTAAAATTCCAAAGTTTTAAAAAACACTTGTACAAACATTAATGTTAGATATCACATTCTAAACAAAAAAAATGTTTATTCTTAGTCTTGTATCATCGAGTGACCACCTTATCAATAAGTCTTCTCCACATGACACTCAACTTTTAAGATTATATCTTTGTTTATTGTATTTTATTTTATTTGATTTCCATCATGAAGATTATAGTATCTGATTAGGTGGGATGCCGACCTACATAAAACGGGTCCCCGTTCATGTTACATGGTACGTTCATGTTACATGGTATTAGTGAGTTTTCCTTCTTTAATTTTTCTCATCATTTCTTCAAAAATGATTCAAATTAACAAAAAAGCTCTAAAAGCTTTATGGCTCCCCCATTGATAATGGAGGTAATTTCATACGGGAGTGGAAATGTTTTTAAAAAAATACTTTTTCTAGAAACCTTTTCTTGTTATGCAAGTTTTTGAGTGTCTTGTCCCTATTAAGAACACAATTGAATTTAAAAGATCAAGAGCTGGAAAAGTCAAGGTAATATTTTATGTTGCGAAGTAGACGGACAATCAAATCACATCATAATATTTTAGTTTTAAGGTGAGAATTGAACTTGGATTGTTATTGTGGCAATTTCTCCATTCACTAGCTAGGATACAATTATCTACAATTAAATTTTTCTATTTTGAAAATTTGTGAAAACATGTCGATTATTGGGACCTTTATTAAAAGCTAGCAATCGCACGCGGGCGGTGCGAAGTGAAAGCCGAAAGGGGAGTGAGGGGAACGAGGAGGTGAATTGGAGCGTAGGCAATGTGGGAGGAAAAGATCCAAATCGAAACAATTTGTGAAGAGAACAAAATTGCAAAGAAAAAATCAAAGTTGAACTTGATAGAATTGAAACATGTACCTCCTAGAGTACGTAAGTGGGAGAGTTATTATTTACTTGCAATATTATGAAAAAACATGTCATGCGTAAAAACATGGGGATGAAACACACTACGAGACTAAATTAAATTCGAACAATGTGCAAATTTTTGTCTTGTTGTAGCATAGAAATAAAGACACAATCCTTACAATAGCAATTCCATAACTATTGCAAAACCGATGACATTTGAATGGATTGGTGAGTAGAGACATTGCCCAAGTTAATGAGGGGGACCTAGGAAGGAGGGTAGAGGCGGGAAAGGGACCGTGGTGGTGAAACTCTTCATTCTGTGAAAATGGAGGAGGGGTGTTTCAAAATTTGTGAGTAATGTTCGAAAGTGAAAGGTGGAGAGATACGAATGTCCTGCAGGAAGGAACTCTAGATAGTGCGGTGAAAGTAAGCCTTGGTCTCTCGGTGGATCCAATGTCAATAGTTGCTCGATGAAGGGTTAGGCCACGAGATTTGTGGATAGATAAAGCCCAAGCCATTTTTAAGGGCAATTGTGCTGCGGCGACCTCTTGAAGCAGCGAAATAGGGACGTGGGAGGGATTTGAGGGATCCCAAGGAGGCCCGGTGTATCGATCAAACTTGACAACAACGAATGAAGGCAACGAAGGCGAAGTGCGGGGAAGGCGTGACAATGTCCACGATAGTTCTGTTGCGCTTTTAACAAGGTCTATAGCAACCCATAAATTAGCGGATAACATGATCTTCTGATTTTTGCAAAGGAGAACTTTTGTTTGTAGTTGGTCATCATCTGGATCACCGAGAATCATTTCTTCTTGTATTTTGAGCAATGGATATGGCAAGTTTGGAGAGTTAAGTTCCTTCGACATCGTAAGTTATAGCTTTTAACCGAGTTCATTTTTTGCAAATAGATGTGGGGCATTATGGAAATTGAGGGCATATTTTTCAAAAGGCGGGAATCTATCCGTGACGTTAGTATCTCCCAATCTGAAAGAGTAGGAACACTATTGCGGATGTTGAGAAGCAAGTGCGAAATGGAACTTGGGAGCAGTGTGAGCCACTGTTGTCTCGAAAACCGATCTTAAGGAGATGGAATTTTGAAACCCTTTCCGAGTGAGGCACCATAGGAATTCTTTGGCATACAAAGGAATGTCGAGGACATGTGCAAGAAGCTGCCCTAGGTCTCCGATCGAATGATGGATCTATTGCCCGATTGAGGAAGTCTGAAACATGGAAAAGCCTCACGAAGACTATAGTCAATTTTGGCGAGAAGTTTAGGGCTAATGAAACTCATTTCATCAATTAGAATGTATTTGATATGTTTTAAGGAGTCTTGGAAGGAGGACAATGCTTGGCCTTGAGGGGTTTTCTTTCTTTGATAGTATGCCGAGGCGGGAGTGAACAATAAATCTTGAAATGATGAAAGGCTGCGCAACACCATAGGGGCTAGTAAAAGAAGGGGTGAAGTAGCTGGGGTTGTTAGGGAGGAAAAGGTAGACTTGAGAGAGTGGATAAGGAAGGACTTTCCGAGTTCTTGTAGAGCCTTGGATAATGAGGTGAAGGGTGGCAAGATTTGTGTGGAAGAGAAGTGACCGAGAATTGTGTCAAAAGCCGATTGTTGGTCCTTGCTCATCTGTAAAGGCGAGGATGATGTGGAGCAACGAGGGATGAGGAGGACAATATTCGACCTTATTTGTTTCGATAAAAGTTGGTGTGACATTGATAATTGGAGGGAATCTTATGGTTTGGACGATCGAAGAGAGAGTCAAATTCTTGCAGGCCCAACTTATGGAGGTTGTCAAGACATTTTGTATGTATAGGACAAAGCTGAGACATAAGTTGCCAATAATTGATTTCTTCAGTGTTTGCATGATGTCCGTGTGTCGATTGAGACAAAGGCTCTTGAGTATTTGTTGGTTACGGGTTTTTCTTCTAAGATGCCATGGTTTGTAGGATTTCTTGAAAAGATGCCAATTAGAGGCAATAACAATTGGGGTAGAACCAATATCGAAGGAATATTAAGGAAAGGCTTGTATAGAAGGAACTTCGACCAACATAAAAGTTGGAAGGATTACAATTTTTGGGCGGGATGATTGAAAATCTTGGATGGGCACGAACAATTGCGAGGCAAGATGTGTTGCTTCCATTTGTTTCCATTTTTGTACTTGTTGTAACTCCAATCTCGAGCAATCTGGATAAGAGAAAGGGACTCCATAGGTGAAGGAAGGACAAGGCATGCTTTGCAAAGCTGTGTTGTTTCTGTTATGGGGATTTCACTTCAACAAGACGCCTAAGAATTCCCCCACATTTAGGGAAATGAATTGCCGACTACACATTACAAGTGGCAATTTGAGCAGCATGTGACTAGCTTCTTGTGCACTTATGTCATGTTCAACAACACTTTACTGTAAGAATTTTTCATATGGCAACAAATGTAGGGAAATCAGGGTTTGTATTTCTAGAAAGTTTAGAAAGCATATGGTGGTATGTCTTAGAACGTTTTCTTCTTTGGAAGCGTACTTAGCTATGTATTTGAGAACGCATGTTGTGAAGGTACTAGATGAAAGTCGATGTTGGCTCTCCATATAGCTAACATGACTTTGTTGTGAATGTTTAATATGTCATCATTCCTTTAAGGGAGGTATTTAATAGTTTGTTTATCGTCATAGTCGAGGAAGAAAGATCTTGTGTTTGCGTTGTATCGATATGTGAGGCGTGAACCTTTTTCCGCAAACATGTTTGTTTAGAACATTTGGTGTGACACTAGACTCGGTTTATGAGCTCCTCCAGTATCGCGGCGTGTCGAGAACCTAACATTGTGCTAAAAGTTAGTAGACATGGATCGTCATTGAGAGATATCTATAAGAATTCTACTTTGCATCAACATGCCTAGGGTTCTAAGCGAAACGTACTTGTCAAAATATTGTTTTGCTACGCCGCGAAAGCGTCATTGTTTCAATTAATTACCTCAACATCAGGGGCACCTTTGAGCCAAAGGAAGCCATGGACATGTGCGGATCCTCTATTTTTCCATTCATATCTAAATGAAAGGGGTCATTAGAAATGATGCAAAAGAGCGGGAAAAAAATTGTGAAATCTGCAAAGCGTTCCTGTACAATAGTCCTTTGCGCATAGGTGTTTTTGTAGGACCTCTATCGGAATATTGTGAACCTTTGATGCAAGTAAGAAGCCACACGATGAGGGTGATTGATAATGTTAAGCGTTACGAATCTTTGTGCACATCGAGAATTTGGGGGCAACGTGCAGGATACATTCTTGGAGATCGAGGCCATTTTGTGTCTGTAGCACTAAGAGTAAAGAAGAATGTTGGTGCGCCTAATTGCTCAACCATGTTTGATATCTCCCCTCTACTTTTTGACCAAAAGGATCATGTCCCGTAGAGGTTATTTCCAAACCGCATCAAGGTGTCTGACAAGGAGTATGTTGGGGTTTTTAGTAGTTTTTTGCAGAGCTCGACTATTGTCGGTGGTATTCCATTTTCAATGTTTTGTTGCATAAAGACGACAACTGTTGATTGACTCCTATGGCGCATAATGAGGTTAAGTAAATAGTATCAAAAGCGAGGGTGTGACCCAAAGCAGTCATCATGGTAATGGAGTAAGTGGAGGGCATATTCGTGAAAATGGACATCTTTCATACGTGGATGCTTAAACACCGCCTTTCCTTCGAAATAGAGTTAGAAAGGCCATGACGAAAAGATCCTCAACAATGTACTCATTTACGGGGAAAGACCTATTTACGGCCAAGAAATGGTCGGCGATATGTTTGGCCATGCGAGAGAAGGAATTGTGCAATCTCCTCATCTTCGGTGCTTGTGTTGTGGGTGGAAGGGATGAATGAAGAACTATGGGCGATTGCTTTTGCAGAGAGTGAAGGTTCATCATCGATGTCTTGTATGGTAGGGTCTTGAGAATTTGGGATGTCCATTGTGATTGTGTCGAGGAGGAGGAAATATTTGTTGGTTGTATAGGAAGTGATGCGAGGGCGCCGTTGTCGATCACAACATCTTTATAGTGTGGATAATGAGAGATTTTAAATTGAAGGGCTTTCCATACACAATATCTACTAACATAGAAATCATATTTTGTTTGTTGATAGCCGGTTTGTTGGACGAAGAAGATCCAAATCCCAGAGATGGTGGGGGAGGTACTTGGTATCGGCGAAATATTTTGTGGGAAACTTATAGTGTGCCACAGTACTTATATTGCCCACCTCGTGCATGGGTTACTTGCAAAATTGGATTTACTCGAGCTATTAACATTTCTTATTTGGGTCAAAGATTTTAGGATAGAGGGCTAGATTCCGGGGTCCATATTGTTCTAGGAGGAAAAAGCGACATCGTTGCTTTTCCAACTTGCATCTTCTTAAATGATGGTGCCTACATGGCACTTTGTTTGTATGCTGGTAATTCTCCAAACAAACAATTCAAGTTTTGATATCGAGAAAGGGAATCTATTCTTTTCGGAAGCGCCTCTGTGTTTCAAAGAAACGAAGTTGATGGCGAAAGTTTGGAGGTGCGGGAGGAAAAGTGAAGCGAGTGTGTTCTTGAATTGGATGGCACGCACTAGAGAAAGGGATTGTTGCCAATAGAAGGTGCTGAAAGGTAGTCTGCGAGTCGTGAAGGAAGGTGACAACTAGCGGGAAGAGGGCAATTCGAGGAAGGCGAGGGTGTAATACCCCATAATTTTTCACTAAATTACATCTTAAAATTATTAAAATTTCGGTCTATTTTTTTTTAATACGCAATAACTCCTAGTTCGTTAGACCTTAATTATTTATTTAATAAATTATATCTTAGTCCATTTAATAATTGGTCACCTAAAAAAACATTTAAACCAACACATTAAAAGAATAATACCCATTTACTCCGGGGTCACTTTATTTAAATTTCCCTACGGTCATTAATTAAATTTTCCCCACACCCTCGTTTTATTTTATTTCCCATTCCCACATAAATCCCTTGACTTAAAGGAGAGGGTGTAAGACTCATTCTTGGCACTTGGATCAATTAATTATGGGCGAATTAGATTTTAGGTTTTCTAAAAACCCTAACACCTCCTATCTTATCTTTTCTCTTCTCTTCTCTATTTTTCATTTGGTTCTTTTATTTTCTTTTCCATTTTGCGAGTTATTGGAGGAGATATGGAGGAAATGGAAACTTGGATATTCTCTCTCTCTCTCTCTCTCTCTCTCTCTCTGTCTTGTATGTAGGTGGTTGGAAAGAAAATTCATGGCTTCTTTCCTTTTGCGTCATTTCTACCATATCTAGGGTTTTTATTTATTTATATTTCAAATTATCTATTTATTTATTTTGATCTAAACCAAAGATCTTCTCGTTAATGGGATTTAAATGTATATATATGTCTATATATATATCCACATTGATTGTATTATATATATATATATATATATATATATATATATATATATATATATATATATATATATATATATATAAAAAGTGGACGATTAAAAACAAAATTGCGAGAGGTTAAATGAAGGCAACCGTGCCTTTTTAGGGGTGGCGGCAGGGTACTTGAGGCGTGGGCCGTTGTCTTTTGGTAAGGGGCGGTGGGGTGGAGAGGCGCAGGCGGTATGGGAGATATAATCGATTTCGATCGTAACTTATATATATATATATATATATATATATATATATATATATATAATAATATATATATATATACTGTATATGTTAATAATATAGAGTGATATATATTACTCTATATATTTTAATAATATAGAGTAATATATATTACTATATATTATTAACATAAAATATGATAATATAGAGTACTATAATATACATATATTACTCTATATATGACAAAATATATATATATATATATATATATATATATATATATATATATATATATTATTAACATAAAATATGATAATATAAGTACTATAATATACATACACACACACACAAAATTTGTGGATTTTTTTTTCTAATATCAACTATGGTACCCTATTTACTAAGCTTCATCTCGGTGTGAAAATAAACATCGAAAATTTAAATAAAGTTGATAGGTATAGCTTTATATATATATATATATATATATATATATATATATATATATATATATATATATATATATATATATATATATATATATATATATATATATATATATATATATATATATATATATATATATGTATGTATGTATGTATGTATGTATATAAGTGTATATGTGGGTTTATAATTATACTAAAAGATACAAGTCCTTCATTAAAGTGGACTAAATGTATTAAAATAAAATTAATCCCTCCGTTCATCAAACCAATCAAATAAATATTTTTCCATAAATCAATTATCTCATAAAATAAATCTAAGTGCCATAGTTCTCGATTCAAATATGGATTCCATTTAATCATCTTCAAGACTTAAAGAAGGCTTTCCAAAACAACTAAATGTATATATATGCACTTTTTGAAATTAAAGGAGTAACTAATAGATTCTTGTTTCAACACTTTAAGTGAGAATTCAAGCAATATCCCAAAGAAATTTCCAATGCACTCCAAAGCTTAAATGCAACTAAAGTTCTTCTCAACTTCTTCCCATAGTTCCAACTTTCTGGCCATTTCTTTCAAATGAATACAAACATACTTCCAACCTCCTTATAACAAATCTTTGCAAACCTACCGAAAGACAAAACTAGGGGTTCATTCCAACAAGATGAAACCACAACAAAATAGGGCTACATTCCCACGAATAATGATATAAGTTTAATAAGGAAGGACCAAGCTTTTCCAAATGTCTACACCTATCCTTGATTTTCAATGTCAATAAGCTTACATATGGTAAGAATAACAAGTTTACATATGGTAAGAATAACAAGTTTACATATGGCAAGAATAATGTCATTTCTCATAAAGACATGTTCTGAACTCAAACAAGACACAAATGTATATGTTCCTTCAACTCAATAATATTTCCCATTATTTTTTTAAAATACGAGTTTTATTCAACTTCCACCATACAAAGCCTCACAATACAAGGAGATCTAAACGCGAGTTTATCACAAAAGAGGAACAAATTTACAAAGTCTCCAAAATGAACACAAAACAAGGCTTAAACAAGGCTCTTCCAATCTTGGAGGAAACATTTATCAGTGTAATCAATCTCACAAAAACGATAACATACAACTTCAAACTATTAACAAAGGAAGGAACAACACAACTTTTTCATCCACACTTGCTTGTACATGATACACATGCATCCCAACATGGGAGCCTTATAAAGGAGGTTACAACAATATTTACAAAAAAAGAGATCAAAGAAGTAAAACTTTCCCAAAATTGGGGAAACAATATGCCAAGGTCTCCAAGAATGCTCCATCAATCTTCAAGCTAAGAATATTCATGCTTTTTACTTCAAAATATCTTCAAAACACAAGGAGATAGGCCTGATTTTCCTCCCAACCTATAGGCATCATTACATGCCTTTCCAAAGTTTGGAGGACATGCTAGCCTCCCTCCAAGCCCATGGGAGAGAGAAAACATTCCTCAAATGTGCACAAGTAGGGAAGGGGTAGAAACAAGAACAACAACACAAATCAAACATTAACCACACACCCAAAACACAAGAAGACAACCAAAACAAGGAGGAGAAAACACCAAGTTCAACCTCCAAATGGGGAAGAGTGGATGAGAAATCCAAATGAGCCAAAAGGTGTGATCCAACCATAGAAACACACATACCAAAAATCTCCAAAAATCCTCCTTATTCCTCCATAAAAACACCCCTCCTTATTTCTCCTCCCAATCACCAAAATTCCTCCTTGGGATGATTTTCAAATCTGTTGGGTTTCCTTTCCAAGGACAGGGGAAGGGGTTTCAAAGAGAAACTAACATGGCTTGTCACCTCAAGCCATGAGGTTTAGAGGGAAATTCCTTCCCTCTTTCCACCACACAACTCAAAATCCATCATGCCATATGATGGATGGAGAAAAACAAATTAAGGAAACAAAACAAGCATACCATGCACTACATACAAAACATAATCACACACAACAAAAAATTTCATCTAAAATCTACATACAATAACACCAAAGAAGGATCAAGGATCCTACCTCAAAGAAATTTCCAAGTCTCTAAGCTATCCAATCCACTTCCAAGCAAGAGCTCCAAGTCTCAACTCCAAAATCACTCCCAAGCAAAAGACAAGCAAAAGTCCTCTTCCTCCTACATGAGGAAGTATTTGAAAAAAAAAGGAAAAATTCCTCACAAATGAGGGGGTGACATGTGTCATCCCTCTCTTCCCTCCAAACCAAGATTCCAAAAATCAAAGAGAGAAAAGATAAATTTCATTTTAAAACTAATCCCCCAAATTACCCAAAATGAATATAAGTCAAACCCATGCAACTTTTAAAAAACACAACACCAAACCATTCTTACAAGAATGGTGACTTGAGAGAGGTCACATGGGAGGAAAAATCCCATTTGACCATGAAATGAAGCCCCTACCTATAGGATGGGTCTAGGGGGCTCATTTTCATGATAAGAGAACCCCTAAAGCCAAAAGAGGTCTCTAAAAATGCCATAAATAGCCCAATTTCGGGTTTGGCATTTTAGGACACAATAACTGAGGTTGTGGGGCCCACCCAAGGGTGATCATGTGACCCTAACCTCATAAATCAAATTTAAACTAATCAAATACACCTTTAATACAAGTGGGGACCATTAGGTCCCCCAAACTAACTCCTACAACACTAAACAATTTAAACAATAATAAATTTACAAAATTACAACATTACACTTTAGGGGTCACTCATGGTGCCCAAATATGACATGCAACCAAGTAAGGATTCACACAATTAACATGGATAAGACTTGGCCCAATTGGCAGCTTCTTGTGCACACTCAGTAGCTACCTTAAAACCCACGTTCTCTTGTGCCCAGTAAGTAATCTACACACTCATTACAAACATTAAACACATATATCTAATAAAATGTATAAATTAACTACTCAGTAAATCAATCAAAATATAATCATGCTAACTATGCTAACACAATATCAGTAAGAAGTAGTCCGGTTTACTACTATTCTAAAGGCTTGTAAACTTCTTTGTTTGTTGCCGTTGTTTCTTTGTTAAGTCTCGTTTGTGTTCTTTGTTTAGGCTCATGTTCTTTCTTTGTAACTTTTGTGCTTTGATCTGACTTCTCTGCTCCTCTCTCTTATTCGGGCTTTTAGGCCTCCTTTTTGTACACAAGGGTATAGTCCCTTTGAAAAACTATTTACCAATATTAAAAAAATATTAGTAAGGAATTGTTAACGAGAAACATACACAATTTCATATTAATTCAACATGTGTTAGCCATCCCATTAACATATAACGACATCCATCCATGCTATAATATGATAACATCAAATAACCAAATAATTCACGATATCAAAATGTGTGACACAACCATATGTCCATCATATATCCAATAAGATCAACAACATCGTAACATGTTAGTATTCAAAACATCTACTGAAATGAACTATCATACTAGTCAAAACTAAATTGGCGCTACACACCCAAATCATCATACATGTCCTCAAATGATCAAATATCATAACATAATATAAAAATGTGCCATAATCCATGTCCAATCATCAAATATGAGTATAGAGTCAACAGATAAACTAAAGCTAGAAAATGTGGGCACTACATCCCCCTCTCCTAAAATTAGACTTCCTCTTGGAAGTCACTGGAAGAGATAGGGATATCGAGCCCTCAAAGGTGTAGCATCCTCCCATGTAGCATTGTCTCATCATATATGTCCCACTACACCCTAACTTGGTCCAAGTCTCGACCCCAAAAGGCCAACCTCCGGTGCTCCGTGTATACGTACAAGCTCTAGTCTCCACTTTGCCCATCACACTCCACCCATAGATCCGACTAATCCAAAACATGAGAAATATATGACACATATCTATGCAACACAGAAACATGAAAGACATCGTGGGCTTAGCCTAGGCATGGTGGCAAAGCTAAGCAGTAGGCAACTGGACCTGTGACCTCCAAGATATCAAATGGCCCCACAAAATGAGGCGATAGCTTAGAACCCTTTCCATAATGGATTGGGATCTTATCTGGACGAACCCTCAAGAAGTGTTTATCACCCACGAGAAAAGTGACAATCAGTCCTCTTAGTATCTGCAGATGCCTTATGGCATGCTCTTTGCTCAAGATGCCTAATCAACAAAACTTACCGCTCCAAATATTGAAAGTACTCTGGTCCAAGAACAATGCTATCATCTAGCCTATCCCAACTCAACGGTGTCTTGCAAGATCAACCATACAAATCCTAATAGGGAGCCATACCAATAGAACTGATAGATAGTTGTTTGTAAAAAAAAATCAACTAAATGCAAATAGTCTTCCCTCTTCTTCTTTTGGTCCATTATATACATTCGAAGCATATCCTCAAGAACATGGTTAACCATCTCTATCTGTCCATCTGTCTTTGGGTGATAAATCGAATTGTAATTAATCTACGTACCCAACGTGGTTTTAAAGGAAGTCCAAAAATCTGAAGTGTAAATGGTGTCCTTGTCATTGATGATGGACTTGAGAATCCATGAAGTCCGACAATATCCTCTATAAACACTTTCAAAGTCACAATGATATCCTCTATAAACACTTTGGCGATAGCCAAAGCATTATAAGTGACCTTGGTTTGTGAAAAATGCACAACCTTGGTCAACTTATCTATATTGAACATAAAGGCATCATGGTGGTAAGAAGACATAGGAAGACCAACTATGAAATCCATGGAGATAGCATCCCATTTCTATTCGGGAGTATCATGGGGATACAAGGTCCTACGGGATGTGAATGCTTAGCCTTGACTCTCTAACACTCAAGGCAATGAGTAAAAAATCTACAATGTCCCGACGTAAGCATGACCATAAATATAACTCACTTAGATCGGCATGCATCTTATTCATACTTGGATGTGTTGTATATGGGGCTCGGTGCACCTCGAGAGAATGAAGTTGCAAAGGTCACTGCCTTAGGCACATAAATGCACTTCAAACTGAAGTAAACCATCTGCCTCTAAAACAAACTCGAATATCTGCCATCTAAAGTACCTTGAGACCCAAACATCTACTAAGCACCCTCATAAAACCTATCCCCTGGAAGATGCCAAAGAATCTGCCTCACAGATTTGGCTGCAGTGTCATAGATGTAAGCACATGTCACCGTCTACTCAAAGCATCTGCGTTGACATTTTTCTTTCCTTTGATATATTAGACCTCTATGTTGTACTAGCATTGGAACTCCATCCAACCACGATGAGCATTGAGGTTCGACTATGAGAAGATGTGTTGGAGACTACAATGGTCGGTCCTCAAGGTGAAAGGTATACCCAAAAGAAAATGTTACCAACGCACTAGCGCACAAACGACCACTATAAGCTCTAAATCATGGGTAGGGTAGTTAAGATCGTAATCTTTGAGCTTACACAACTTGAAAGCAATAACACTTTGATGCTCTGTATAAGAACTACTCCAAGAATCTCTAATGAAGCATTTGTGCAAACCAAAAACTCTTCTAGTGGATGCGGGATTGCTATAATAGGGGTTGTGGTCGGTTTCTCCTTAGGCAATTAAATTGCTTGCTCACACTTTGTTGACCGTCAAACTTATTCCCTTTATGTTAAAGAGAAGTAATGAGGTGAGCTATCCTAGAAAAATCCCGACCAAATATGCGATAATACCCAAATTAAACCCATGAAGCTCCTCACCTCATCACATGTCATTTGATGTGGGTGTTGGCCAATCAATAATAGCTCATATCTTTGAGGATCTCCGAGATTCCCTCACCAGTGATAATATGGCCCAACTAACTGGATCTCTATCTAGAAGAAGTTACACTTATCTAAGTTCCCAAAGAGTCATTGATCTCTCAACACTTGGAGAACCTATCTCAAATGCTCCTCGTGTTCCTTCTCAGAGTGTGAATAAAAATATATATCATCTAGGAACACCAAAACAAATATGTCCAGAAAGGTCCTGAATACCCCATTCATGAGGCTCATAAAGACAACTTTGGCATTGGTCAATCTAAGCGGTCAATCGTGAACTTATAATGACCATAACGTGTACGAAAAGTTGTCTTATGGATATCTCGCATCGATATGTGCAAGTGATGATAACCTGACTTGAGATCAATCTTGGAGAACACTCTCACTCCTCGCATCTGATCAAACAAGTCATCAATCCTAGGAGAGCAGTAATTGTTCTTTATTGTGACTTTGTTTAGCTGCCTAAAATCTACACAAAGCCTCGAGAGAACTATCCTTCTTCTTCACAAATATGACTAGCGCTCCCTAAGGAGATACACAAGGGTGAATGAGACCCTACTCAAACAGATCCTCTAACTGAATCTTGAGCTCATGAAGCTCTAGAGTCGTCATCCAATAGGGTTCCCTAGAAACTAGTGCTGCTCATGGCACTAGATCTTTGGTGAAATCCACCTCTCGTAGGGTGGTAAACCTGGAAGCTTTCCTAGAAACACATTTGCGTAGTCCCTCAAAACGCATGATCATCTAAGGGTGCATGCTATGGAGTGCCCTCTGACCGATCATTAATCATAATCGCAAATAACTGACAACCCTTGCACATGCTCCGCTTGAGTTGCTTAGCCGAGATCATATGCAAGGAGATAGGCCTCTACATCCATAAAATAAAAAATGAACTCCCAAGATCATCCTAACACTCAATGACCTTGCTCCTGCAATCTACCTTGGCTCGATGAGCCTCGAGCCAATCCATACCCAAAACAACCTCATAGGATCCTAAAGGTAAAACTCGAAGGTCTAGTGTAGTGGAGAATACTCCCAAGTCAAGTACACAACTCTCCACGTAGGTATTTACTGTGAGTTTGGCTCTAGAGGCCAACTCGACCTGCCAACTATCTGGCTACCTAGCCACCACTAGCCCACACTAGTCCACTACAGATGGAATTATAAATGAATCTAAAGCACTGAAGAAAAAAAGAACTTAGACAGAAATACCCCTGATAGTACCTATCGTCTTGATAACTGTGGCCCGATGCTCGACCTGGTGGTTATCTACCATTGCGTAGACATGATGGGCACGTCCCTACGTCTCTCACTGCTCGATCGGATATAGGAGTTCTATGTCCATCAAAGGTGGCGGGTTTTTGCGGACACATACGCACATAATGATCAGGGGACCCACAAATGAAACACCCTACTGCACCTCTCTCAGAAGTAGTCCCTCCTGTAATTTGATTCATTGATCATGATGGCCCAACCCTAGCAGATCAGCATCATTGCTTTGAGTGCGAGTTGGTTGTACCTTCTAGGTACCTTGTCTCCTATCTTTGCCCCCACCAACACCACCTCGGCTTGTCCTCTTTGGATGCTTTGCGTTTGCCTAGCCCTATACTTTGTTGGTGGCCATGATCTTTATGCTTCTTCTTGTGAGTACTGTGGAGGCCTTGATACTGACTGAGGAGGCCTAAATCCTCCCCTAGGGGGTGGTGTTGTACCCGTGACCTCTCGAGCACGAAAAGTATGCATCTTCTCTTGATACTTACCCCTGTTTCTGCTTCTGTCTTCCCGGGCCCTAGTCATGTTCTCCTTAGCTACGTAGGCCTTCTCTATGGCCTTCTCAAGTGTGGGAGGAGATAACATCCTAATCGCTTGCCCAACTATATCTCGCATTTAGGCTCCAAATAAACCTTTTAACTTACAATTTCTCGTCATGTAGATAGTCCACATATTGTAACAAATCCATAAACCTTCTCTCTTACCGCGCGCTATTCTGCTTTAGAGCCTGTTGTAAGTCCCGGAACTCATCGATCCTCTTAGAAGGAAGTTCTCGGACATATAACACGCTCTAAAGTGCTCCTAAAACATCTCCCAAGTCACTTGTATCTTGAGTCAAATGAAGCTTTAAGCTCCGTATTCCTCCACCAAATTCCTACTACGTCATGAAGGAGGTGTATAACGATACTATCTTTGACATTGCTCTCATATGAGTGCAAGCCAAAACATCTGTCAAGGCCGAGGAGCCATGACTCAACCCCAAAACCATCCATAGTGCCATTGTACATAGGTGGGTGCAACCAAAGGAGGTCTCTAATCACGTTGCACGCATCACGATCCTCGTGCGGCTGTCCTATCATCTCGGTGAATGGTGTCGTGCTCCATACAATGGTCCTCAATCTATGAGAGCGGCTCCGACAAAGTGAAGCCATCCTCTCATGGTGAATGGAAGGACTACTAAACCTATCCCATCTTGGGATATCTTGCTCAATGGCTCACGAGTGTGTGCCCTCGTCTATTGGCTCATCGTCTCTTGGATGAACATCCTCCTCTCCTGGCTCCTACGGTGGTGGAAGGCATTGTTGGACAACACCTATCAGGCTCTTAAGTGCCTCCAATATTTGTGGTCCAAGATCCGGGGCACGCGGCTCGGGCGTAGGTGATCTACGTCCCAAGTACACGATGGATCGAAGTCTCGTAGGTACCATCTTGTGTACGAAATACAATGGTGGGTTATTAAATTGTATAAGGTTGCAGAAACGGTTTATGGTTTAATTAATTTTCATTTATTACTTTAGCCATTATTAATTAATTTAACGTGTTTACCTAGAGCGTCGGTGTGTGAACTGTGCTTCATACCAAATGTAATACCCCATAATTTTTCAAGAAATTACATCTTAAAATTATTAAAATTTCAATGTAATTTTTTTGTAATACGTAATAACTCCTAGTTAGTTAGACCCTAACTATTTATTTAATAAATTATATCTTAGTCCATTTAATAATCGGTCACCTAATTTTTTAAAACCAACACCTTAAAAGAATAATACCCATCTATTCTAGGGTCACTTTATTATACTTGCCGAAGGCAAGTATATTGCTTTCACCATAGCTATTAATTGTTTTCTCATAAATCAATAACAATATGCCACCTGTCATATTTCTTGTGTTTTGTAAAGTTTATATGAAATATTTGTGGGAATATTTTGTTTCCCTTTATTAAAGAATATTCTTTTTTCTTTGCTTTCTATAGTTTTGTTCAAAAAATTAAATTGAAAAAGACAATAACCAGACATGGATTTGATGGATGGATGGGGAAGTCCATCCAAAATTCTAAGGCAGCATAAATGTTTCTGATAAACAAATTAAATGTTGCAACATGTCACCGACAGCATGTCACTATACAATTAGCTTTTTTGCCTTGTTCTTGGCATCCCATGGCGTCTGATCTAAATCCTCCTCATTTCAAGTAAAAATATCTATCAATAAACATAAAATACAGAGGTTATAGGGTTTCAATCTCAATTTTAATTTCTGAAGGCTATGCGGCTTGGTCCATAAAAAATGTTATAGGTGCGTAATAAAGAATGAGTTTTGTTTGCTTTGGGTGGATGATGTTTTGAGATCCTTCTTGGCGTGGAGCTTTATCTTAGAGTCAAGGGAGGAGTGGTCCATGAACACTCCCATGGCGATGGTTAGAGAGGGAATTCTGGAAGATATGGCAGCCGTTGCATCTCTTTCAATTTTCCATTCCACCTCGCCCTTAAAGTCGACATTGAGCAGGCCTCTCACCAGGACCAGAGCATTGAACTTCTTCTCGGCATCAAACGCAGGACAAACGATGATGGGTACACCGCACAAAATGCTTTGCAGGGTGGAATTCTATCCGCAGTGAGATACAAAGTTGTCATTGCATGGGTGGGCAAGAATATAACCCTATGGAGGCGGACAAGAAATGATCATTCCTCGATCCTTGGTTCGATTCTTAAATTCCTCGGGCAGCTGTATCATTAATTTAAAAGAGGATTCTTCCCTGTGATTTTCAAAGGAACAATATTTCTTCTTTTGGTTTGTATTGTTCGTTCTCCTCCCTCCTGCTTTTTGAGAATACAGTTTATAGATTTGAGCCTGGTAACCCTGATGTCCTAGAGATTGAATTGGGCACCAGAAAATGGAATATATGCGTATGAATCCATAGGGAACAACAAATTTTCCTTCATTTGGTTTGTTTTTTACTCTTATCCTTCCATTCCAATTTCAGAATTCTGTATTTTGAGCCTGATAATTTTGACTTTAAAGCAAAATCCTACATGTATTACTAACATAGAGTTCACAGGGGTACAAGAACTGAATATATACATATGAATGAAATAAGGCATCGAAGTATCGATACTTTGTATTTGTAACTGTAGTAACTAGTTGTGTACTCCATTTTTATATATGTTAGCTAGTGGTGAGAAAATACTGAAGAAATAACAACATGGGTTGGCTTCTGCTTTCAACGCCCAAAAAAAGGATGTCCACAGGCTTTGAGGTCTCGCCGCAAGCTCCCTGATCTGCTCGGCAGAGAGAAAGACGAAACCCAACCAAACGAAAAAAATCGATTTAAATTTTGTGACATCATAATCTTAGGTTTTACCCTGCTTTTCTCCATCGCAAACCATAAATAACAAAAATGATTAACATGGTTTCTACTTCAACTCTCTTTTCTATTAAATCTCAAAACATATAAAAATTAATGAACACGCTAATGATGTTCATATTCTCAGATATTTATTGTGTCCATGGGACTCATCTTCATTTGGCCTGGAATTTGATGGTCTGCGGATGGTTTTTCCATTTTTTAGCTACAATTTACATTTTTAATTAAAAAATTAACCGTCAATTTAAACCCACAAGTTTTTGAATAATTTGGCCCCAACCCGCTCATACGCCTTCTGATGCATGTGGAAGAACAAAAAATCGACCATGCTTGAAACGAACGCCCATGTCTTGTACAACTGCTTCTTTGACATGGATGGCACAACCACGACAACCGCCACAAGGCATGGCTTGCATCCATTATCAACTCTTAGATGGAGTTTTCGAACTCACTGTATGCATTTTCGTTGAAAGTGGATAAAAACACAGACATCAAATTTGGAAACCCGGTGATGAATTTGTAGGCTTGAAGTTCCACAGAAAATAGATGTATGAGACATAAATCCAATATTGTTGGTGGCTATAATTAAAAATTGCACTTGAAAATATATCACTCATTCAACTACAATGAAACATTTGTTAGTTTTTATCCTCCTTTTCTATGTCAATTTTGATCAAATCAATTATTGAGCAAAGCACCGCAACTGATTTACTAATTTAGTAGTTGCTTCACACCATATAGTTTATGAATATTGATTTTAATTGCAATAAGATTTATGGTGGTTATGTTCTTTCAAGGAGATCCTCCCTCATTATGTCCGTTAGTTTAGTACATCTTTTGCATGTTCTTCTCGGTTTAAAAGGCATTTTGTTTTGCTTATTACGGAAATGTTCTTTTACTTTCATGTATTAGATATTTATAGTAAATGACATCTTCTCAAACAATTTCTGGTCATTTAATTAAATATTAACGACTTTGAAATACTTGATGTGTCGAATGGACATATTCACATTTTGAACACATATTTATGCCTGCGACTATGAATTTTATTATATATCCAAAGTCAGAATTTTAATCAAAAAATATGTTTGAGCTGGCAATTTTGGAAGTTATACTCATGATACATATGTTTGAGCTTCTTTTCAATTATTGCTTTCATTAAGTTAGGGATGTGTTTTATTACAACTCTAATTTTCTCTCATGTGTCATTTGTCTTGAGTACATTTTCCTTATACTTATCAGTGTTTGAAATTACATGGAACTATTTCCAACATGGAAAGCTTGGTGAATAAGAACATTTAACATTATAGATCGCATTCTCTCATACTTGTTCATCTGTTCAATTTCTGGAGTTACAATTTTCAATTTATTCATGTGGACAATTTTTAAAAAATTTACCCAATATTTCTCCTCCTTTCCCTTTGCCAATATATATAACATACAAAATGACACTTGCTTTTTAAAAATGCAAGTCACATGTAACATTATTTGAAATATTTGTAAATACTTTATGGTTTAAATCTCAAAAACACATTTAGATACCCACTGATAAGATTGGTTCTATTTACATTTCATCCAAACATTTCCACCTACAATTTTCCTCTGCACACCCTTCAAGGCATCCCCTTCGGCAGTATTTGCCATATCATGACCTTGTTTAATTTTCCCTAAGGTCATTAATTAAATTTGCCCCACACCCTCCTTTTATTTTATTTCCATTGGGACATAAATCCCATGAGTTAAAGGAGAGGGTGTAGGACACATTCTTGACCCTTGGATCAATTGATTATGGGCCATTAGATTTTAGGTTTTCTAAAAACCCTAACACCTCATATCTTATCTGATCTTTCCTCTTCTTTATTGTTTCATTTGGTTCTTATCTTTTCTTTTCCATTTTGCAAATTATTGGAGAAGATATGGAGGCCATGGAAACGTGGATATTCTTTTTTTTTTTATGGCTTTTTTCCAATTGCTTCATTTCTACCATATCCAAGGTTGTTATTTATTTTTATTTCAAATTATTTATTTATTTATTTTTGATCTAAACCAGAGATCTTCTGGTAATGATATTGAAATATATATATATATATATATATATATATATATATATATATATATATATATATATCACATTGATTGTATTATATATATAAAAAGCTGACTGTTAAAAACAAAATCACAGAGGTTAAATGAAGGCGACTGTGCCTTTTTAGGGACGGCGACAGGGTAACATAGACAACTGGGCTGCTGTTTTTGGTAAGGGGCGGCGGGGTGGAGAGGCCGCAGGGGCAACTATGGGAGATAATGGGGAGGCGCGGGTCGTGACCTACCCCTTCTCAATTTTTTAATATAAATCTTAAACAATATTTCTTCATACCTAATTTCGGCTGTAACTTATTTTGTTTATATATATATATATATATTCGAATATATAGATATTTACAAATTTGTGGATTTTTTTCTTGATATCAACTGTAGTACCCAATTTACTAAGCTTCATTTCAGGTGGAAATTAACATCAGAAAATTTAAATAAAGTTGATAGTTATAGCATTATATATAAGTGTATATGTGGGTTTATAATTATACTAAAATAAGTGTATATGTGCACCTGAGTTGGCCTAATGGTCACCTGAGTTGGCCTAATGGTGAAGAACATGTGCTCTTGAAATAGAGGTCACAAGTTCAAATCTTGCAGGGGGTAGGGTATGTACGCCTTGTTTGTAGCAAAGTTAGTTGCCTCCCGCATGTGAGTACAAGGTAGTCCCATATGCTATAAGCCGCTTGTAGACCCAAAAACAAGCCGCCCGGCATCGTGGACTGTAAAAACCATTATTATTATTATTATTCATTAAAGTGGACTCTACTAAGTCAATTTTACACTTTTTAATAGGAGCAAGGGGAAAGATATCACTAAATGTATTGCAATAAAATTAATCCCTCCTTCCATTAAACCAATCAAACAAATATTTTTCCATAAATCAATCATCTCATAAAATAAATCTAAGTGCCATAGTTCTCAAATTCAAATATGGATTCCATTTAATCATCTTCATGACTTAAAATAAGGCATTCCAAAACAACTAAATGTATATATATGCACTTTTGAAATTAAAGGAGCAACTAATAGATTCTTGTTTCAACATTTAAGTGAGAATTCAAGCAATATCCCAAAGAAATTTCCAATGCACTCCAAATCTTAAATGCAACTAAAGTTTTTCTCAACTTCTTCCCATAGTTCCAATTTTTATTCATTTCTCTCAAACGAATACAAACATACTTCCAACCTCCTTATAAAAATCTTTGCAAACCTACCAAAAGACAAAACTAGGTGTTCATTCCAACAAGATGAAACCACAACACAATGTAGCTACATTCCCACAAATAATGATATAAGTTTAATAAGGAAGGACCAAGATTTTCCAAAGGTTTACACCTATCCGTAATTTTGCAATGTAAATAAGCTTACATATGACAAGAATAATAAGTTTACATATGACAAGAATAAATGTCATTTCTCATGAAGACATGCTCAATAATATTTCCCATTCTTTTAAAAGAAATATTATTTCCATTCAACTTCCACCATACAAAGCCTCACAATACAAGGAGATCTAAACGTGAGTTTATCACAAAAGAGGAAACAATTTACAAGTCCCTAGATGAACACAAAACAAGGCTTAAACAAGGCTCTTCCAAGCTTTGAGGAAACATTTATCAATGTGATCAATCCCACAAAACCCATAACATAGGAAGGAACAACACAACTTTTACATCCAAACTTTCTTGTACATGATACACATGCATCCCAACATGGGATCCTTATAAAAGAGGTTACAACAATATTCACAAAAACATATATGAGATCAAAGAAGTAAACATTTCCTAAAATTGGGGAAATAATATGCCAAGGTCTCCAAGAATGCTCATCAATCTTCAAGCTAAGAATCTTCATGCTGTTTACTTCAAAATATCTTCAAAACACAAGGAGATAGGCCAAGTTTTCCTCCCAACCTATAGACATCATTACATGCATTTCCATAGTTTGGAGGACATGCAAGCGTCCCTTCAAGCCCATGGGAGAGAGAACAAACATTCCTCAAATTTGCACAAGTAGGGAAGGGGTAGAAACAAGAACAACAATACAAATCAAACATTAACCACACACCCAAAACACAAGAAGACAACCAAAACAAGGAGGAGAAAACACCAAGTTCAACCTCCAAATGGGGAAGAGTGGATGAGAAATCCAAATGAGCCAAAAGGTGTGATCCAACCATAGGAAACACACATACCAAAAATCTCAAAAAAATCCTCCTTATTCCTCCATAACAAGCACCCCTCCTTATTTCTCCTCCCAATCACCAAAATTCCTCCTTGGGAGGATTTTCAAACCTCTTGGGTTTCCTTTCCAAGGATGGGGAAGGGGTTCAAACCATATGAACCACCTTCCCCACCTCAAACCATATGAGGGGATAAAAACATGAGAAACCAACATGGCTTGTCCATCAAGCCATGAGGTTTAAGAGGGAAATTCCCTCCCTCTTCCCCCACACAACTCCAAAATCCATCATGCCATATGATGGATGGAGAAAAAACAAATTAAGGAAACAAAACAAGCATACCATGCACTACATACAAAACATAATCACACACAACAAAAATTTCATCTAAAATCTACATATAATAACACCAAAGAAGGATCAAGGATCCTACCTCCAAGAGATTTCCAAGTCTCTAAGCTATCTAATCCACTTCCAAGCAAGAGCTCCAAGTCTCCAACTCCAAAATCACTCCCAAGCAAAAGATAAGCAAAAATTCCTCTTCCTCCTACATGAGGAAGTATTTGAAGAAAAACAAGGAAAAATTCCTCACAAATGAGGGGGTGACATGTGTCACCCCTCTCTTCCCTCCAAACCAAGATTCCAAAATCAAAGAGAGAAAAGATAAATTTCATTTTAAAACTAATCCCCCAAATTACCCAAAATGAATATAAGTCAAACCCATGCAACTTTTAAAAAGACACAACACCCAACCATTCTTACAAGAATGGTGACTTGAGAGAGGTCAAATGGGAGGAAAACTCCCATTTGACCATGAAATGAAGCCCCCTACCTATAGGTAGGGTCTAAGGGGCTCATTTTCATGATAAGAGAACCCCCAAAGCCAAAAGAGGTCTCCAAAATGCCATAAATAGCCCAATTTCGGGTTTGGCATTTTGGGCACAATAGTTGAGGTTGTGGGGCCCACCCAAGGGTGATCATGTGACCCCAACCTCATAAATCAAACTTAAACTAATAAAATACACCTTTAATACAAGTGGGGACCATTAGGTCCCCAAACTAGCTCCTACAACACTAAACAATTTAAACAATAATAAATTTACAAAATTACAACATTACACTTTAGGGGTCACTTATGGTGCCCAAAAATGACATGCAATCAAGTAAGGCTTTACATAATTAACATGGCTAAGATTCGGCCCAGTTGGTCACTTGGGCACACTTGAGTAGCCGCCTTAAAACCCATGTTCTTTTGTGCCCTGTAATATGCACACTCATTGCAAACATTAAACACATCATCAATAAAATGTATAAATTAACTACTCAATAAATCAATCAAAATATAATCATGCTAACTATGCTAACACAATATTAGTAAGGAATTGTTAATGAGAAACATACACAATTTCATATTAATTCAACATGTGTTAGCCATCCCAGTAACATATAACGACATCCATCCATGCTATAATATGATAACATCAAATAACCAAATAATTCATGATATCAAAATGTGCGACACAACCATATGTCCATCATATATCCAATAAGATCAACAACATTGTAACATGTTAGTATTCAAAACATCTACTTGAAATGAACTATCATACTAGTCAAAACTAAATTAGCACTACGCGCCCAAATCATCATATATGTTATTAAATTATCAAATATCATAACATAATATCAAAAAGGTGCGATAATTCCATGTCCAATCATCAAATATGAGTATAGAGTCAATGAGATAAACTGAAGCTAGAAAATGTGGGCACTATAGAGGGAAAGCGGGAAGGAGTTTGTTGTCTTTGCAGGGGGTCAAATGGTTGGTGGTATGGCCTCATTTAAGGAATAGTGGACATGTTTTGTATTTGGAAATGGGCATGAATACAAGAACTGGAGACTCAACACTTGATGCGTGTTTGTCTGCAATGGGTCATTTGTCGAGGAAGAAGTCACAAAAAAGCATTTGTTGGGGGAGGGGATCGGAAAGGGGTCACATGAGATAAAAAATAGTGCGGGGCATGGTTTTCCTTGCGTGGTAATGACGACATTTCTCAACATTTATTCAATCTCATTTTTTGTGTAGATCTCGCTTCTCCGGGCTATTCTTTTCTCTGCAGACATGAGGACAAGAATAATGTTCTATAACAAAAGCAAGTTAGATTCGCAAGAGAAATAAGATAGTGTACATAGCTATTAATGCAAAAAATGTAAACATTGGTTTTTTCGAAATGTGCTTGTGTTTTTAAAGACAAGGAATATTACAACAACAAAAATATTTAGTCATATATAAAACTACAAGAAAGCATTAAAAACCATATCATGTTTACTTCATCGAGATCAACAACTTAATTTTTTTCAAGCAACATGGCCAAGGAGTGACATTCATTGATATCCATTAAATTCAAGTTCACATAAACAACCACAAAGCAAAAAGGCTACATGAAAGTATTCTTTAAAAAAAAAAGTTCCTTATACAAGGGGAAGTCCATTGAAAAAAGAGGAAATAAGGGGAAAACATTATCGAAACAAAGCCACTATAATTTTACAATAGCATAATTCACGGATAGGGAGTGGGATTTCTAAGCTTTCCAGAATTAATAATGACACATTTTAATTGATTGTTCCCTCAAAATGTTTATGTTTTGATGAAAAGCATAAATTAAAATTCACTTTTTATAATGTGGTTTGCGATCTCAATTTGTTGCGTCATCATCGATGCTTAAGAAGTGCAAGTCTTCACCTTGATGCACATTATTTTCTCCACAGTCTCATAAAATGTTGTTACGGATTGTAGTTCCCTTGTGGCATCCTTGAAAGTCAAACAAAGCACATACCTGTAAATGCATTGCTAGACAACAACATTATAGTTTCCACAAAACTAGGACCCAATTTCCAATTCCTTCAAGTTTTCTTTTGGCATTGTTTATCACCTTTCACGGAAGGGCAAGCCATGTAAAATAAATTATCCATTCAATGTCTATAATTTCTGCTTTATGAATCGTAGCCCATAACTTTATCCCTTTGTCGCCCATTTGCGAACTTGAGACATTGTTGCCGGTGAGGTCAAGGTCGGTGGAGGACCTTGAAGTTTGTTTGTGATAAACGATGTAGAAAGAGGAAAAACATCTTATGGAACACATTCTTGTAGTGAGGCGGTTTCTAAGATTGGAGGGTTTACAAACCATTTTTTATTGTATATAGTATCAACAGATGTTCCATTGAAACTTGAAACATGAGTTGTTTTCAGTGCTAGAACGGTTTCTGAGAATGTAAAGAATACCTTCAATATTTTCACCAAGAATAGTTAATTACTCACCCCACAAAGTGATGGAAACAATATATCCAGACATGTCTTTAAGTTGCGAGCGTTCTCCTTCTGTTTGATCGATCATGCCTACGAATAGTGGAGCGGGAGAAATGGAGAGGACAACCCCAATGATGTCGACAAAAAAACCGGCGGGTCTTTTGGCAATTTCTTTGATGGGAACAAAGTGAAAGTGGTGCAGAGGTATTATTTCACTCACACATCAAGAGGGGAGACCGTAGACATAGCTTGCAAGAAAATTTCCAAAGGGTTGTTCAATTTGTTATAACATTCATTTGCTTTTCCAATTCTTCCATTGGAGATGGTGTAAAGTTTTCCACTTTCTATCGTGGCAAAGAACATTTCAGATATCTCATTGAAACAAGTGACATTGATTTTCCCACCATTGTTGTCGACAAAATCAAAGCCAAAAAAACATCCACTACCCTTTGCATTGCTAAATTCCAATATGACAATTTTCGCGAGTGCTCACCCCTCAACAGACCAAACTCGCATGGTTGTGTTCAAGGCACTAATGACGGTAGGTTTTGGTGAATATTTAGAGGCAACATAGTTTTTTTGAGGCGGTGTTTGTGGAAGAAAATTCTAGTCACTTCTTGAGTTTGTTCCATTTGTCTCTATTTTGCATGAACGATGTGATTTAGGAGACGAGAAGGACAACCAATTTGTGAACAAGTTTCGGGCACTATATCCATGCTAGTAATCAAAACGGTCCTACAGAGAGAGAGTGCAGTAATAAAAATGTTAGAAACCACCAAAGGCCTTGAAGAAACTAGTAACGACAAAGCATTAGACACATACATTTCATTTTTTACCATCCTGCAAATGGCTTTCTCCAAGCGGACAATTGTGCCTTCTTTCAAAGTTTTCTCGACAACAAGTTTTGAAAACTTGGAGGGCAACAATGTTGTTTGAAGGTGAACACCGTCGGAAAGGTCAACTTGATGTTGAGTTTACGTGTCGATATAGAACGCATACGAGACAAAAATTTAGGAGCTGGAGTGTGGAACCCACATTTGAGCAACAAGTCATTAGGTGAGAAATTCCACCCAAGTCAAAGCTATGTCCATTTTGATCAAGACAAACACGAGATAGGAAATGCACCCACCGTGGTAATTGCAAAGGTTAGTAAGAAAGGAAAATGTGCACAATAAGGCAAACAGGAAAGTGGAACGCTATGTCAACACCCATAAGCAAGGTGAGATTTTTTTGTTTTTTGGAGATTACTGCATGAAAATGTCGGGATATATTTGTTGGGAAATTTGGCCTTAAATTTAGGATGTATGTATTTTGTAAACAAATAAGGGTAGCTATTGTGGAATTATTCATTATTCAATGAGAATGGATTAACATGCAAGAAAAAAACCATTCATTCATAATAATAACATCCATGAGTGCTTATTGCAATTGGATACAAGAATATTTAAAATATACTTCAAACCAACCCCATGAACTACAACACAATAAAGAAACATCACAAATAAATCTTACTAAGACATTCTTGAGCTTTACCTATACTTAATTTTCTATTCAATAAAATTAATTTTGAAAAATTGGAGTTCTTCATAGCTTTGGTTTTTAAAATAATATATTTATAAACTTTGATGTCGTTTATGTTTTAACTATTTGATTTTCAGTGTGCCCTTTGTACCCATTTCCATAAAGGGCACACTGGAAATTTGGCCTAGATACCCATTTCCACTTATCTTGAAAATTTGGTCTAATACCCATTTCCACTTATCTTGAAACTGTTTCCACTGATTAACTTTCATGGTGGATACTAATGAAATTGGTAAGCTTTATTGTTAATTTTTCATAGTCATTTTTTTTTTCTATTCTCCCTCCAAATTAAAATTAATGATAATTTATTTCTTTAATGAAATAAAGTATTTATTAAATTTAGGTTTAACAAGTAGAGGTGACTGTGACTATCAACTTATAGTTACTGTTTTGAAACATAATTTTATTTTTGGGTGGTTTATTTATTTCATGTATATTTTTCAAAATTTAGATAATATACGAGTAAAAAATGTTAGTGTTATTTAAACTTTACTTTTATAGAACATGTTTAATTAACTTGGTCTTGTTTTTGCCTAGGTAACATATTAAAAGATCTTATGGCTACTAAGTATTTAATAAGTAGTGAAAAACTATGAATCAAAACAGTAAAGTTTGTTCAAATGCTTATTTTAACACAATTAAGTAAATTTGATAAAAACATAAATTCAAATAAAAATAGGAAATTACAATCTAAACAAAATTTAGGAGTAAGTTGAATGTATCGTAATAGTAGTGGCTAAAAAAATAGTGTCGATTCCTAAAACATTACTCTGTTTTATTCAACTTTTAGGACTTGTATAATGATATTCTTTATATGTATACTTTCAAGAGTTCATATTGATTTCCTGTAGATTTTAGTTTTTTGGGACATGTCAATTTAGTTAGCCTTCTTGATTTTGACTTCCAGTTGGACTGGCCACTATTATATTTTTTTGGTTACTGTGAACATCCCAAATAAAGGGCAAAACACTAAATTTTTTAAAACTATACATTACAATAAGTTCTTGATAATATTTATAAACATGTTTTCAAATATAATCACCAATTATGCAATCCCCACTAAAATTTTAAAAGAAAAAGAAAAGTCTTATTTAAAGGAGATTTTACTAAAGCGGGTTAAGAGCATTGTAATAATTCAATGGCTAGAATAAAAATAATGTGGATTCCACTTAAATTTACATTCCTACACATCAAATAAACTGAAAGGAGAAATTTTCAACCTGCCGGAGTATACTATAGAAAATGATTATTCAAATATACCAACATTAGAAAAACATAACATAAATAAAATCATAAATCCTTAAAAAAAAATTGTGCAAATACAAAAGTGCTCCAACTAGATGTAGTGACTGCAAAAAAATGCCTGAAAATCTCTAAAAACTTGATGGCTCCCTCACATGAGAATGGAGGTAATTTCGTGCAAGGGAGTAGTAATGTTTTTAAAAATATTTTTCTAGAAACATTTTCTTGTTACATGGTTTTTGAGTGTCTTGTCCCCATGAAGAACACAATTGAATTTAAAAAGATCAAGAGTTGGAAAATTCAAGGTAATATTTTATGTTGCGAAGTAGACAGAACAATCAAATCACATCCTAATATTTTAGTTTTAAGGTGAGAATTGAACTTGGATTGTTATCATGGCAATTTCTCTATTCACCACTGGATGCAATTATCTACCATTAAAATTTTTCTATTTGAAATTTGAGAAAACATGTCGATTATTGGGACCTTTATAAAAAAATTTAAATTCATAAACAAATCCAACATCAAACAACACACAACAGAGAATGGGGTGCTTTACACAACTCTTGTTTTATATTTTGTTGACAACATTCTCAAAAGGAAAGGTTAAAAGTTTAACAATGTTCCTTTTTCTAAATGTGATGGCAAAAAAACATCATTGAAAGGAATTTAAAAAGATAGAATCAAAAGTTACAACTTTGTGTATAAAGATATGATAATAGTGTAAATATAGAATCAAGTGCTTTGCATTTCTTCAAAGTTGCTTCTAATGTTTAGTTACTTTTTCTCTGTCATTTTATCTTTTCCTATGCTTAATTTCTAACTGTGAACTTATATCTTATTATTATTTTTGTTATAAGTGAAATATTAATTTTTTTGTTATTTTATGTGATATTTATTAAAATCTTAAAAGTACTAATGTGTAAAGAATGGAATAAAAATTAGTGTGCTCTACATTATAATGTAACTAGTAATTGCCACCTAAGGCACAACGATACATTGAAGTTGAGAAGTTCAAAAGTATATAGTTATACTATTATAAATCATGCTATCATATTGAAATCCTCAAGACAAAATCCCAAGAGTACTAAATTTTGAAAGGTGAAAACTCTTAGTTTGAAATCCTAGAGATAATGGAAAGAAATATGATATAAAATGTGTCTATATATCACGAAACCCAAAACTTGAGAAGATTTTATTGGAGCCATAAAATAATAGTGAAATACACAATGTTGATTTGAATATTGCAATCCCTAAACTAAAAATCTTGAAACCATGAAAAGTTGATTGATATAAAACGTGACTATCCAATTCAATCTTGGTTGACCAATACCTAAATCCCAAAAACGTGGACACCTCAAACTTGAAATCCCCAAACTTTATGACTTTAATAACTCAATAAATTCCAAAATTGGAAATTGAAAAACCAAAACTTGAAACCTAGATAGCTAGATCCCCAAAAAGGCCAAAAACAAAACTTGAATCCTAAAAGTTTTAAACCTAAAAACTCAAAATTTTGAAATCCCTCGATGAACAAACTTAAAAAAATGAAAAGTATATCAATATAAAATTCCTTGAAACCTAAAATTTGAAAACCCAAACTTGAAGCACGAAAGTGATAAATAAAATATATGAAATTAAAAACCATGAAAACAAGAAAATAAATAAAACCTAAAAACTTGATTATGGAAGCTTCAAACACAAAATCGACAAACCTTGAAAGATGAATCCCAAAATCCGATACTTGAAAATATCGACCTAAAAACAAAACAAGTTGATTGAAATAAAGTGCCATAAAAGTATAAACCTAAAAAATTGAGACATGGACTTGAAAACCATGGAAACACGAACAATGGAAAACCACGAAATAGGAAACTCAAATGCCCCAAACACCAAATCCTAAAACTTGAAGACCCTAAATCCAAAACATCATGAACTCGAAAACCTTGAAAGCATAAAAAATTAATAGATTAAATGACATTATAATTTTGAGATTAGAAACATAAAAATGGAGGCCCAAAACTTGAAGACCTAGAACACCAAAGAAACTTGAAATATGAACCTAAAAAATTTGAATCTTAAAACCCTACCAAATTTGAATCTCCAAACCCCAAAAGAGGGAACGCTAAAAACTCCCAGACACTTGAAAACCTCGAAATTGATAATATCAAGTTTTAAAACCATGAAAACACATTACACAAACATTTATTGAGATGAAATGTCCTCAATACTCAAAATATGAAAGTAGAGACCCTAAAAATGGAAGGCACGAATCTAAAAATATAGAAAAATTTGAACATTGAAATTCAAATACCCCAAATTAGAAAATCCTACAAATATAGAAACTTGAATACCAAAACTTGAAACATGGGGCATTCTTACTTCCAACTTAGATAGATCTATAGGGATGGATAGACATGGGTATATAGATCAATCGGATCATATTATGTACAATGATAGTGATTGATATGTCTAGTATAATATGGTATCATGGGGAAGGGTATGTATGTGTTGAACCCTGAACCAAAAAATGATGAACTTGAAAACCCTAAAAACACAAAATGTTGAAAGATAAAAACACCATGTAAACTGAAACTTGAAACCAAAAACACAAAATCAAATCTCGAAAGCCAAAGACCTCGAAAACTAAAAACCTTAAACCCAAACCATGGAAGATTCAAACGTAAAAATTCTAAAAATCAGCCCCCAAAGAAGGGAACCTTAAAAATATAAAAATTACATTTGTGTAGAAGACCAAGGAAACATGTAAACCACAAACCTAAAAGCTTAGAAAACCTTTAAAACCCAAATCTAAAAACATGAAAACCCCAAAACCTAAAACCTAAAAAACCAAACAAAATCCCCTAACCTAAAAATATTGAATAAGAATAACTTAGAAACACAATAAATTAGTTGATATAAAGCACCTTTGAAACCCAAAAATGAACTAGAAGTCAAAAACATTGAAACTTGAAACCGAAGGCCCCAAAACCAAGAAAAACTCCCAATCCAAACCTTGAGATATTTAAACCTAAATACCCTAAAACTACGAAACCATAAATCCATTAATGATGGAACCCCAAAACATAGCAATGCATGAAAATCCTCTAACTCCAAAAATGAGAAAACATATGATATGAAACGCCTCCAAAACATGAAACCCGAAATCCAAAATTGAAAGCTTTGAATTTGAAAACCCCCAAATATTGAAACACTCAACCTATAAAGCCTTAAACCATGTAAAACTAGAAATCTATGAAACTTGAAACTCAATTCCCAAACCCGAAAACCATAAAAACCCGAATTTTAAAACCCATAAACTTGAAAATCTAAGAGCCCTATAATACCTAAAGCACAAAATGTTAATTGATATAGATTGTTCCCTAACTTGAAACTTAAAAGCATAAACTAAAAAATCAAAACTCGAATACGCGAAGTCCAAAACCCAAAACATGTATAAAATTCCACAAAATTAAAACCCTAACCCCGAACCTTTAGAACCATTTTTTTGAAACCCAAACCTTAAAATATTTGAATCTAAAAAAATTGAAAATTTTAAAACCCTAAGCCCCTAATGAGGGAATATCGAAAACACCATGATAGATAAAAAAATTAAACTCAAAAATTCCAATTCCAAAAACCTCAAAACACACTGAAAGTTGATTGTGCTATGATATTTCTTTATCAAATTACTTGAATATAGTCCACTTTGAGGGAGAAACCTTTAGAAATAAGAATAAATGATTAAATATGATATGATATGTGATGGTTTTGGGAGAATATCACCCATCTGTATTTATATACATAAATACGAAGAGTCACACCCTTTCACCCTAATTAGGTCAGCCTAACTATTTATTAAGAACTAATAAGTGAAAGGTTAAGGTAATGAAATCCAATACATAACCTTAGTAATCATATGAAGATTTAATGTTAAAGATATAACATATCCTTCCCCTTCAGAAAAGCATTTCCCTCAATGCTTAACAACTCAAGTTGTTGTAGCATTAACTGTTCATCTTCCCATATCACATCGTTAAATGGAAATTACTTCCATTTGATGATAAATTCTAGAATGGATCATTTTTTTGTTTCTTCACTCTTCTCTCGATGAATTCATCAAGTTCCATACTGAAATTTTGTTCTTCATCTACCTTAGGTAACTTTGACCCGATTGGGAGCTTAATACTGATTACTTTCATAGTGACTCTCGTTTAGCTAGATGAAATAAGCAAAAATTCATATTAACCTTGATGTGTTTAAAATGCAATCTTACGTACCTCCTCATCCTTTACTATAATTTGATGGTGCCTTGAACATAAATCTTAGTAAGGAAAACAACAACTGCCTTTCAATTCATCTAATAATGCATAAATGACAAGAATAGGAAACTTATCTTTGAGAGTGATCTTGTTGAGGTTCCTGTAGTCTGGGAACCTTCTCTCTGATTCCTCCTTTTTTTAACCGTAATCATTGGAGATGAATACACATTTTACTAGGACAAAAATGCATGGTTCAATCATTCTATGACCAATTTTTCCATTTCTAACATTTTTGATAGGGATAGAAGTAAGGTCTAATATTAAGAGGGATACTTCTTGGAATCAATTCAATTGTATGATCATGATCTCATATTGGAGGTAGGATATTTGGTTCCTAAAAAACCATTTGATGATGTTGAATAATCTCTGAAGATTTGACGGAGCATGGTTTTCTACATCATGTGCTTTTAAGAAATTTAGTTGTGCCACTATGCTATAAGATCCCTTCTTAAGTAATTTCTCCATCTTATGAGAGCTAATAATTTGGTTTGGTAGTGACTACATCCCGTTAAGTTTGTACTTTTTTCCATTCATACTGAAAACCATAAATAAGTCTTGAAAATTGAAATACATTATTCCCAATTGTTTAAGCCATTGCACTCCCAATACTACATTTGCTCCCCTAATTGGGATGAAAAACCTTTTGAGTTGAGAATATAATACCCTTTGAGACTTTGATATGATGACATTTACCACCACAAGAGAGTAGTTTTCCATCAACAATCATGACTTGAAAATTGGTGACTGGATACACAAAACAATTGAGCTCATTAGCTAATTTTTTATCAATGAAATTATGGGTACTCCTTGTATCGATCAAAATTGTCACCTTTTTCTTCTTAATATAACCAACCACTTTGATCATTTATGGTGTATGTTGGGGTTTGTAATTTTAGGTGGGAAATTTCTTAATTAAAAACCCACCAAAGACTTGTGTGAATCCCATAACAGTTGACATATGTTTAAATTTAAAATAAGAGTGACCCAAGTGGCCACCCACCTTGATATAAATCAAGGTGATCTATTTGAGAGCGGTTAGATAAAAATGTTTTGACACATGAATGCATGCGAGCAAGGTATATGATACATGATGCGAAGATTCATCTTAACACATGAGCGAATGCATATGAAATTTTATGATTCCTCCTTGAAGGTGTAACTGCTGGAAATAGTGGGAGTATTGGCTGAAATTGAATTCTCAATAAAGATAAGTGATTTTTCAATGGGTTTTTTACCGAAAGGTTTTCCCACTTAAATATTGTGTCTTGTGTTCATTTGCTTTCATGTTTATGCATGCAATCTAATATCTAATTCATTTTGCGATGCAATTTATCATAATTTGTTGTTAAAACATAAACTCTAATCCTTGCTCAATTTAATATGGTGGATATATAAATTTATGTTATTATTTATCCCCGCGTTTCATGACATGGTATTAGAGCTAGATGTTTTTGGTTGTATAGGATAAATTTGTTTTGTAGGTGTAAGATCATCTGTAGATCGGTTTGAAGAAGATAGCTTGAAGTTTTCAAAACTCACAAAACACTAATTTTGAGCATTCGCGATTTTTTTCAAAAAATTGAGGTGAAAAATTCCAATTCCTTTTAATTAAATTGAATTTAGAAGTTTTGGAAGATCAAATTAAGTGTGAAATTTAAAAATCAAGTGTGTACTTATGTTTCTTTCCCCAAACCTTCTCGTGTGATTGAAATTGTGTTTTTGGTCATCTATGACCTTCCTTAGTATTTCCAAGTCTTTATGACATTTTTGTGTATTACGTGAATTTTCGTTCATTTCGTGGCTAATTTTAGTCTTTTTGCGACTTTTTAAAGTGTTGCGTGATTTTTCTAAGCTTCACGACCTATTTGGTTGTTATGCGGCTTATTTTCTTATTATAGCGATATTTTTGAGTGTTCCACGACATTTTTGCATTGTGAGCAAATTTTCGTAGTTTTTATTTGACCCACGAGACTTAACTTTATTTCACGATTTTTTTCGATTTCCTTTGTTCCGCGGTTTTTTATTTTTTTCCTCGAAACACTAAAAATTGAAAAAGAATAAAACCACGAAACATTGTTTTCTTTGTTCTGTGACTTCTATAGTTGAACAAGTTATAACTTCTTCTATGTTGCCTTGCATGTCCTCATGACACAATTTTCGTGTTTCACGGCTTCTCCTTAGTCTTTCCATATTTTTTTGAGGATTTTAATATGCAAATATCATTTTTACTTGTTTTGTGGTCTTTTCTCTTTGTTCCACGGACTTCCTTTATTCCACGGGATGTTTTCTTTGTTTTGCAAGACTTCCTTTGCTCCACAAATTTTGCCTTATTTTTTTGTGGAACACTAAAAGTTCAAAAAACCCGTGAACCACTTTTTTTTATTGTGTCGCTTCTAAACTTGGATTTTTTTTTATCTTCTTTATTCTTCCCTCACGACATGTTTTTTTATTTTGCGGCCTCTCTGCTTAAATTTTCATACCTTGTTTCAAGGTTTTTGGATTTCTTTGTGGAGCTAGTAGTGTATTTGGTCCAAAGCTAGTAGTATAAATGGTCCAGAGCTGTAAAGTATATATTTTTATTTATTGCCTTATGGCCTTTTACGACATTTTTTTGTGTTTTGTGGCCTTCCTTCTTGGTTCTCATACCTTGTTTGAGTGTGTTTAATAAGTTCAGTAAGCATTTTCATTTGTTTCAAATACATAAAAAGTTTATTTTCTTCTAACCATGAATATATGTAAATGTTAAAACCCGAATAACACTATTTTTTCAAATTTGCTAAGTCTTTTTATATAAAAATGGCTAGTTCATCTAATTTTACATGGATAAATCTTAGTTGTTGAATGGTACTAACTATAGTATTTGGAGAGTTAGGCTTAAAGCCATCCTTATGACAAGAAAGCTTTGGGATCTAGTTAGTGGTGTTGAAAAGAGACCCATTGGGAGACAAGATACACTTGAAAATTTGAGTATCTTCTCCCAAAAATCCCAAGAGGCCATGTCCATTTTATTGTAAAGTATCAAAGATGAATTCTTGTTGCATATAGGACACATGGAGTCTCCAACTGATGCATGGATTCAATTGCAAACTATGCATGAAGGTAGTCATCTTTCTAAGATAATAAAACTAATCATGGAATTGTTTACAACTCCAATGAAAGGAGATGAAAAGATAGTCAATTATCTAGCTAAGATTAATAACATTAAGACTCAAGTTAGATGGTTGTAATTGTGAATTATTTCAAGATAAGTTGTTATATTTTATTATTCAAATTAACATACATGAAAAATTTAGAAATTACATTTCTATTTTGAATTCTAAGTATCAAAATGAATCTGATTTACCTGATTTAGATACCTTGTCTTCTTTTACTCATTCAAGAAGAAAGAGTAATGGATAACTTTGACTCAAAAGAGAATGCCTCTCAGGAATTGTTCTCCCAAAATCAGAAATCATTTAAAAATAAGAATAACAATAATACTAATCAACAATCAAACTTTAAATCTAAGTTCAAACCTAAGAATAATCAAAAGTTTAAGGTCAAGTTTGATGGCACATGTACCAAATGTGGTAAATTTGGTCATAAAGTAGTTGATTGTTATTCTAAAGTTAATAAGGTTCATAATAATGCTAAAAATAAGAACTTCAATAATAAAAAGAAGAAGAATAGAAATCAAAATCAATCTAAAAATCAAGCTAATAATGTTGAGAAAACTATTGCTCTTTATACTACTCTTTCAGCCTCTAATGAAAATGAATGGATTCTAGATAGTGGTGCATCTAGGCATATGACATATATTCATGAAATTCTTATGATGTTGTAGAATGTCATGAGAATATATATCTAGGTGATAATTTTGTCATTAGGTCTGAATGTTGTGGTAATGTTAAGTTAGAAAATGGAACCATTAGTAATGTTTTATTTGTTCCTAACTTAAAGAAAAACCTTTTATCTTGTTCTCAACTAACTAGAGAAAATTGCAAAGTTGTGTTATTAAAAGATAAATGGTATGTAAAGAATGAGCTTGGTAATATTATTGTTGTTGGTTTTCAGAAGAATGGATTGTATATTTTTGAAGGATTTGTTGTTGAATCTTGTCTTTCTTCTTCTTCTTGTAATTTTGTTCAATTATGACATGAAAGGCTTGGGCATGTGAAATTTAAAATTTTATTTGAAATGTTTTGCCTTAACCTTGTTATAGGACTCCCTAATTTGAAATCAGACCATGGATCTTGTGAAATTTACTTGTGTGGTAAGCAACATGTTGAACTATTTCGTAAAAATCACGAATCTAATTACTCTTGCTTGAGTTAATCCATAGTGATGTAATAGGCCCTTTGGAAATTCCTTCTCTTAGTGGAGCCTTGTATGTTGTTAGTTTCATTGATGGCTTTTATAGAATGAATTGGTCTTATTACATTAAGAAAAAATATAAAGTTTTGTGTAAGTTTCAAGACTTTAAAGGCTTAGTTGAAAACATGGCTAATCTAAAAATAAAGAGAATCAAAACTGATAATGGAGGTGAATATGTAAATAAGAAGTTTGATGAGTTTTGTGTGTTTTGTGGAATTCAAAGAGAGTTAATAAATCCATATTCCCCACAACAAAATGACATAGCTGAAATGAAGAATAAGACAATCATAGAAATTGCTAGGACCATGCTTTATGTGTCCAAAGTACCTAATATCCTTTAGGCCAAATCCATGTACACTTATTTTCATATCCTAAATAGAGTTCCTACTAAATCTTTGCATCAAACTACACCTCATGAAGTCTGGACCAAATAAAAACATGATATCTCTCATTTAAAGATATTTGGTAGTCCTGCTTCCCTTCTCATTCCTAAAATTAAAAGACAAAAACTTGATCCTACCTCCTACTATTACATTTTTTTGGGTATGACGGTCACACAAAAGGATTAAGAGTGTATGATCCAGTCAAACATGTGATTATATAGAATATGAATGTTCATGTTCTAGAGAAACCATTTTATGAATCTTCCTCTCTTCACTCCTCTACATTTCTTGAGTCTGAAATTATTTAATTTGATAATGATGAAGAATGAAAAATGTGAAGCATGAGGATCCATTGAGATAACACAAACATTGATCCGAGTTACACTCACAACGGTGTGACGAGGTCTCATGAGGAGTGAGCATCAACCATGAAGTGTATGCAAAGATTCAAAAGGGGAAAATATCATATGTCCATCTCTCATAAATCTGAAAAAGGATAAAGGGTACAAATAGGGGGTGTTGTGTAACCCCTAGTGCTTGTTATTAGTACCCAAATTACACCCACTTGGGGCCAAGCAATTTTCAACAGGTGAGTTGAAGGAATTTGAGGATGATAGACTAGAAATATATGTCGTTTGTAGCCAGGGAAGAATTTTGAAAAACTTGTTCAAACCTAATCTTAGATGGGTTGGGTGACACATGCAAAGGGGATGACCTTCCCCACTACTTTAGGTCCTGCTTTTGACGAGGGCGAGAGAACCCATTATGTAGCCTATATTTGTAAAAAGATAGATGCATTCATGGTTTCCTAGTCTTTTTCTTGTGTAATTAAGTACTAGTCCTGAGTGAACATAGTCAATATTAAATGGTACAAATGTCACTCAAACTCTAGACAATGGAAAGTTCTATTTGCTCTTGCATGGTTATAAAAGGATGAAGTGAAATTAAGGTTTCCTTTCAATAATACTTGCAAATGATACAACAAGATGACCAAAAGAACATTTGTGTAGTATGATGAGACTCAAATTTTGTTTTATGAGGATGGGGGATTCACAAACTGATAAATCTTCAAATAACACTACTCACAGTACTTGTTCAGACACATATAATGCTCCAGACATAATAAATAACAATTTATCAATTCATCATAGTTTTCACTTAAAGAAAGATTTGCATTCATTGATACTCAATTAAGACAAATATTTCACACAATCCTCAAAATATTTAGCACAAAGGCTCATGCAAATATTTTGATGAAATGTTTCTTGCTTCTAATCTCATATGCCTAAGATACACTCAAAATATTACAAATATCCATCGAAAAAGTGATTTTAGCAAGGATTTTATAATTGTATTCAATATTGTAAAGTAAAAGCTCACAACACAATATCAAACAAATGACCAAAGCTTAATCACTAAGGACAAGCCTAGTGTACTTTAGAGAAGCAAGAAACACATAATTGCAGTGGAAAATGCAATAGATCAACTAAGTGTTCAATAATCAAAATCCAAAACATAGGAACTAAACCCATAGCTAGACAAATTCTGATTTAAATCCACCAAATTATTGACAAGGGAACAATACAATGCTTGATCTCAATGCCTCATTAATGACTATACATTGTAATCATCTTAACATTCTGAATTTGAAAGAGTAAAAACTTAAAATGTACTTCTAGGAAATAGATAAGTAGTATCACAATAAAATATATCAAATTTTTGTCTCCCTCTAGCATGAGAACAAACCCTCATACTTATATTACTATTCTATATAATTTCCCCAAAAACATCTACTTCAATCCTTGCTCCACGTAATTCAAAATCTATAGAAGAAGCATCTGCTAACTGAAAATATTCCCTTTTGCTCCTGATTGGGCTAAGTGCAAAAAGGGGAACCATGTAATGACACTTAGAAGAAATAGAAAAGATATTATTTTATTTTCTAATGAACTCTGTCTCTCCTCTTTACCGTAATTGCATCTTCCCGGTGGCTTGATGTGAGATTTCTCCTACCATGTTCTGTAGGCATCATATCTTTCAAACATTTGGGTCACAACTTCTTCGTCGAGTCTTGAGTGGTAGTTGAAGATTACTTCATGTTTCATACTTGTTTCATCAATATTATTGGTCTTTCTTTCTTCAATTTCCTTATCAAATTGTCAATTGTTGATTCAATATCTACCCATTTATGCATGAGAGCTAGATTGAAAGTTTTGGGCTCTCCTGATTTACCCATAACATATTCTCTGAAAATTTTGATCAAGTTGTTAGTGTCCTCCATTCTAATTATTTCTCCATTGTCTATCCCAATCAATTTTTCTATCGAGCACGAAGATGATCAATATAATATATTGCTTTATGTCTTACTCTGTTAAGAACTTTAAGAGAATCTGCTAGGATTTCCACTCTTACTTTTTCCATGTTGTAATATTCATGCTGACTGAATCAAGGGATACAATACCTTCCTCAACAACTAGGTCATCATCTAAGTTTTTGATAGCTTCCATTTTAGGTAACATATCAGTCCACATTAACTTCTTAGCCTTGCATTTATCCATTAAAGCCTTGGTTGCTTTTGCCTTCTCAAAATTACGGAATACCATCTTACAAAGTTTACAATTATTGGTTTTCCTCTAGTAACCAAATCATTTTCCCATTGGATAGTAGCCTCTCCTCTTCCACTTAAATCACTTACTCTCCTGATATCTTCACTAGTGATTTTGGGACTTCAGTTTGTCCTTCTTGATGAGTTCTAGTCAATTTTATGACCAAATTAGATAGTGCCTCATTCTTGGCCTTTAAGTCCCTTTTTGTCTCTTTGAACTCGTCAATAATTTGGAACACTCCTTCTACTGCTACAAAAAAATCATACTTCATTTCTTCAGTAGAAGGTTTTCCCAGTGAGATCCTAAAGACTTGGAAATCAGACAGGGATGCTTCCCTTCGGAGTACACTTACTGTGGGAGTTACAAAATCTACCTGTTTTGCTCAGGGTTGTCCTAGAAATGGATTTTATCTATTTAGGTGCTCTTGTTGGGGTGAGTAGGGCCAAGATTTGTAAATCATCATCATCTAGTTGTATTTCCACCTTCTTCTTCTTTGGGAGAGTATTGCTGATCCATTCTCTTATAAAAGACTCATGTTCATCAAGTGGTTGGGGAATTAGGGTCACAGGGACAACTGTAAGGGCCTTGGAGGAAGATGAAGGTATTGATATACCTTATGAAATTTTGAGTACTAGTTCCTCCTGAACATTTGGGTCTATAGCTCCACCCTATAGGATTAGATTGACCTTATATTCCTCTAATTTCCAAGGGTTCTTTGGGTTTCAACTTCCTATTTGTTTGTGCTAATACTTCATCCATATTTTCACCAAGAACATGAATTGCATCACTAAATCCTATAGGAATAACTTCAGTTGTGGGAATGTGGGCTTCAAGAATCCCTGCACTTACTTCAGTGTCATGAGGCACTACTGTATCGTGACATCTAGAGTTTCTTCCCTTGAGGCTTGTACTGGAATCTCTTCAACATGAGGCTATGTACTTAGGGTTTATTCTGGGTAGTCTCACCATGATGTTGTGGAGTAGCTGAAACATCAAGTGCAGGAACATTCATAGGGGGTTGCTCCTTGGTGGGCGGAGTAACTGTAGTTTCCAGAATAACAAGGGTTTCCATCATAGATATATATTTCTTGATCGGTAAAGTTGCAGGAGACTGGGTGGTAAAAATATAACAATAGGAACATCAAGATTCATTACCTATCTAGGGGTCTCTTCCTCCTCTAAATCAACCCATTTAGTAGTTTTAGTTATTTTTCTTTCAAACTGGATTTGATTTTCCTCCTCTAGTCCCTACAAGTCGGTATGGGGAGTCTCAAATAATTTTTCCTCCTTAGGCCTTTTCAAGTGGTTTCCATCACTTTCTCTTTTCCTTTGGCTCCTGAAGCAAGTGTTGAAACAATCTGTAAGGGAGTAGCATGAACAATAAGACCTTCAACCATACCTTCCTGAAGCATCTCTCTGGTTTTTCTTGATGCTTGAAGAAGGGGAGTTCTGAATTTGCTACCCTGAGTACCTACATCACCTGTGGTTGGAAATGAGTCCAAATTCTTAATCTTTTGTCTCCATGAAACATCTCTAGTGGCATAAACCCTCCAAAATATAGGAAGAACATCATCATCTTGACTATTCCTATATTCTCTCAACAATGGGGTTTGGTGGTAACTTATATCCACTCCTTTTGAAAATAACCACCTTATGGAAAGTCGGATGGGATGTGTAATATTTTCCAAGTTATATTTCCTCTCATTGAGGTTCCAATTAATTGGTGGCAAAGGTTGAGAAGCAATGTTGTTTTGGATGTATTCTTCACTAATTATATTACCATCATCCTCTAACCCTTCAGGAGTTTGGATGACCCCAAAATCAATCATTCTTGAATATTCTCTTCATCTGACTTCTCTTTCATCTTCACAGTTCATCCAGAAGTCCTCATAATGAGGCTTGTGCTCTACCTGAGTGGGCACAATACATGTAAAATATGCTTTATATCATAATTCTTTCTGTCCTCAAATTTATCTATCATGCATCTGTTCATCTCTCCTCCAACATTTTTTCCTTCTAGATATGAGGACAGGTATAATTCCCTATGACTATGGGAAACTTGATTGGGGATGTTACATGCTTCTGGGAAATGAAATGATGCACTGAGAGCAACTATGTCTGACTAATTCCATTAATGCCCATTTGTCATTGACACATCTGGGTAACACGTAAGGTTTCCCATAAAAACCACTAACCCTGATATATGAGTAAGTTATGAACTAGATGAAATAACACCCATACTAAGTAATGACTCTCTTAACATTAGGGAAAAAATTTCAATCTCCCAATCAGGGTGATATAAGCAAATTGTAGGTGCAAAGAAGTGATTGGAAATATTTATGTAATGCGTTTCATAATTTTCCAATCTTAATTGATAGAAAACATCATAGACCTTGGAACTATTAAGCTCCCCATCCATCTATAATTCAGAAAATTTATATGAAAAGCAATGTTGTAAACAAGGTAGGAAGTCATGAAAAATTTAGCCGTTCGAGCTTTTCTCCTCTAGCAATCTGGGAAACTCCCATCATTTGTTCATGAATACGATTACTTATGATTTTAGCCCGGGGAGAGGGTTTTTGTTCATGAGTATCACTGAATGAATTGGAACATCCATTCTTGAAATAAAATAGTAGATTCCATACCCATTACTCGGTTTAACAGTGTAATTACATCTCCAACCTCCTCTATGAATTCAAACCTGTTCAAATTTTTTGTCATTCTGGAGGCAGAGGTTTGTGGATTGTTTAACCAATGGTCATTCATGAATTTTGTCCACTTCTTTGAATGAGAGTTCTAATGCTCCTATGCTGAATATTTGGTGATTTCCCCTTCTTCTCTCTCCAGAGGAAAACCCAACATTCTATCAAACGCTTGTTCCTAGAAAGATAAAACTAACTCTCCTCTTCCATCCCGAACTTCTCTGGCTTCAGGATTGTAATGTTGGGCACATACCCATATAAGTTTTGGGCATGGTGTAGCGGGAGGAAAGAAAAAATGAGGTCAATGCAGCTATTGGCCACTTGGGTCATGATATAACTTCTTTCAGGGGAGTTTAACCTTTGTTTGAAATCTTCTAAGTCACAAGATGTAACATTAGAATTTGTAATTCTGTCTAGAGGAGAACTAAGGCTAGAAATTGTTTTTGAGGGCACCACATTGATCTTCATGATTCTGGTCTAACTTTACCACAACTCTTTTTATGAAAAACCTCAAAATTGTTAAACCAGTTCTAAAAAAGGACAGAGAATACAAGAACTGATGTACTTACCTTTCCACTAAAACTCCAATCAATACTCGAACTTGACTGAGGGGGCACTGCAACAAACTATGATCCTTTTTTTAATTATCGCTTTGGTTATTCTTCATTTCTTAAAAACCTCTTCACAGTATCAAAGCCTAGACTTATCGGCAAAATGATTTGTAATAAGTTTCCTTATTAACGACTCATAGATTTATGCATTAATGTCGAAGATTGCGTTCGTGAAGATCTTTTTCGTAATTCACAACCTCTTCTTTCTTTTCAACCATTGAAATATTTTCACATCTTATCATCCGTGTATCACTCTTACATGAGTCCTTTGCATTAATGAGATTTACTCCCGTATGGATAGTGCATTAATGAACTACCTCTTTTTCCACCAACGGACTTTGGAAGATTTTTGTAAAATGACAGACATACTATTATTGTAATATACAAAATGCATTTCCTTATCCGCCCCGTGTATGCTACATACATGATTCATTTTCAAGTAATTCAAACTTTGGGTATGCTTTTATCAACTACACACCCTAAAGATTCATGAGACTTTGTTCCTCTTTTGGCCGGATTCTGAATTTTCTCTTCGTATATTGCTTTCCTTCTATTTTTGACTTTGACCGGTGAGATATCATATGTCTTCCTTCGGGTTACATAATTGCAATTTCATCTTGCAATTTATCGGGTATAAAGTGCCCAAGAAAATAAAGGCCCATTTCCCCACTCCAATAGTACCTTTACATGTAATTTATTTCGGGAACGAAGATCTTTCTGCACTTTATATCAAACTTTATATGAATGCTCCATGGACTATTTTATCAGACTTTTAGGAACTATTTCGTGCCTTACATATTTACATTGCCTCTGCATATATCCAAATTGAGTTTGACATAGCGAAGCAGACCAATAACACATTCACTTGCCTTTGGGTATCGGGGAATAAAATGCAATTTACACAAGGATCAACAAAGATGACATACCAGGAGGCTTGTGCAAAGATCAATATGACTATTTAACAATTTTTTTGTGAAAATTATTTCCATAAACATGGCATGAAAAATATTTGGAGGAACACTTTGAATGTCATGGGGCAAGTTTGAAACGAGCAAAAACACGCGCAATGATGACTCCTCAAGTGGAGAAGGGGAGTTACATTCTAGAAATGGAAGTAACTCCCATATGACACATATGATGCACTTGACGCATAAGGAATCTGATGATGACCCCTATGACACCCTTGTGACACCTAGACGTATGACCTCACCTAAGTGAGATGAATTGCCATGTGATGTGGAAAATGAATCACACCAACACCCCCCTTCATCGTAACTTAGGATGAGGTGGAAAGTCAGAAATGAGAAATGGGTCCCGACACTAAAGCTTGATGAGGCACCCATGAAAAACAAGGATCTCAAGCAATGGAGGAAAACCTAGTGGGAAAAACATCCACCATAAGAGATAGAAAAAAAACTCTCTAATCTAAGAAAGATGCCATAAATGGGTCCCGACAATTGAGGAGCATGATAAGGTACCCATGTACAAAAGGGAAATCTCTCTAGAAGAAGAAGAAGAGAGGAGACAAGAGGAACACAAAATATTTCATGGACGGATCTAAACTCTGTAACTCTAGGAAGTCTCCAAGAAGAGTTTCAATGACATGATCCTCTGGATCTGAAGTAGAGCCACCCACACCAAACCGTGTGATTTCCCTTAGGAAGGATAGAAATGGAGTACTAGAAGTCTTCCCACTTTACGAAGGAAGATGAAGGTAGTAGTACAAAGAAATCTAAATTTAGTCCATGGAAATTTGATATAGGTCTAGAAAATGAGCGCCAAGGAACCGAAGGTAATGCCACGAGTGCAAAGCATGTTAGAGTGTGAAAGAGGAACTGTATTCATGTAAAGATTATAAAGCTTAAGAAATGAAACTAGAACACCTAAGAAGTTTCAAAGCTTAGCTAACCTAACAAGAATCATCAAGATAAGAGCTTAAAGAGAGCTACTTCTTTAATAATGCATATAACTTTGAAAAGCATCAAACTAACATGTCTAAGTTACTCTCTACTCTTTGAATGCTAATAAAACATGAACCTATGAAGATCCTAGCAATCAAATGTGATTGTTTGATATGGTTCTCAAGATTTCAAGAATGTAGTCTCATCATTAATGGCTGATGCCATATGGTTCTCTCCATATTACTCAAAGCTTGGGTTGAAGATGCAATGGTGAAGATAATAGCTCAACAAATGAAGAAATGCTCAAATCTTAATTGCCTATAGTTTATGCTAGAGGAGGAGAATTGTTCTTAAAAATGATGAGGAGGAGGGTTCTATTTATAGGTTTCTATTCCAAGAATGGAATGATTTTGGTGCATGTGGGACAAAAGGTAAGTCCAAAAATCACTTTTATCAAGTGAAAGAAATATTTTAATAGGATTAGAAGCTAATTAATCTTTGAGCATTGTAAGTAGGAGTTAGCCAATAAGAGGGTTTATTGGTCAAATGCATGGTAGAAGGTTTAATCAACATATAATAGTTAATTAAGAGGAGTTGAGGGGAAAAAGATCCTAATTGACGCGTTGTGTCGTCAATTTTGGAGTAGAATAGTTAGTGCAATGTTAAAAATATGATTGCTTTGATAAAATCATAGGTGCCTACATTTGCCCCTCTTTGGGGTGGTGTAAGCTATGCCACTTTAAAGATAGTAGACAAGCATAGACAAGTAATTTTTTTTTGAAATGGGTGGAAGAAAAATTAATAGAGTGAAGGATGCCCCCTCGAGTGTCGATGGGGTGATGAAAGAGGTTGATCGAGGATTGAAAATAAAATAGATAGAAGACGAAGGAGGAGGGTGCCCTAGTAAAAGGGTAGAATGATGTGAAGAGAAGAAGGGAAGCCATATTAGTCTTGTTGACACTGAGTACTAAGTACCCATGAAATATAATTCTCTAGCTTTCATTGGCGTTGCTCATCTTCCACGTCATATTGAATAACCGAGTTGATAAGGGAGCTTCCGCTTGAATGGCGAGACACCAAATATTTTAGATTTATATTGAGAGTAGTGTGCATAAATGTAGAGGAAAAATGGTGAAGCTGAGTGTGATGGAGAGAGAAGAAAAATTAGTATGAGGAAGGGGGATTGAGATAAAATCCATCCAGTGTCTTTTAAACAACTTAATTTTCATCATATTGCTAGTGATCTTCATCATCAATCCTTATTAAAAATGTAAGCATACGAAAAAGTGTAGAAGGACATGAAAAGCCATAGTACAAACAACCGTGCAGTGCTAAAATACCAGCTCCATGCAATATACATAATGTAATACAATACGAGAAAGTAGACAAGCTAACCTAACAGGGAAACAAGTACAAACACACATACTTAAACTAACAACGTCTAAGATAGTTGCACAAATGTTTTGTTATCAAGTTACAGTTCCAAAATGTTCGTGTAAAACAAAAAGGGTTAAAAGCGGTGCCCCAAGAAAATATCTTTTCGAGGGGAAAAATGGTGAACACAGGGGTCCAATGAAAAAGCATTTGTGTCTTTGTAAAACAATACTAGCCAACTTGTTATGCCAAGATAGTACAAACGAAGCGGCGGAGACCAACTTTGGTAATGAGGTAGATACAAATGATCTCATGATTTGTTGTTACGAAATAAGCTAAAACAAAAGCAAGACATAATTTGAATATAATGCGTTTGATACAGGTTTGATTACGTCAACATTTTACCAATTTTTGCAAATTTTTTATTTTTTACAATTTTTGGATTTTTTTAATGATTTATTGATTTTTTTCTTTTTTTTTTTTTTGAAAACATTGATTTTTCTATTGCTTAGTGATTTTTGAAAATTTTAGAAGAAATCGGATGAGGGAATCCTGAAAGCAAGAAAAATTCCCCAGGGAGAAGAAACAGATGCTAGGTAGCAAAAATATGTCCCGACGGGACAAAAACGGTGAAAAATAATTATTCGTTAAAAATAAATATCGCGGTAGGCAATAAAGGAAGTTAAAAAGACCACGACGGTAAAATTACACATTTTGGCCATCACGGTGGCGAGAATGCACCACGGTGGGTCAAAATGATCATATATACCCCTCCTTGGGGGAGTAAATTATCGTGACCAATTCATTTGCTCTTGACCCTTTGACATTTTACTATTGACTTTGCTTTGACCATGGAGAGAGATGGCATGAGTTTAGAGGTGTACAAGGTGGGAAGACATAATTTGAGGGTATGTGCGGATGCCTAGCGATGGACCCTATGTGAGTACCTTATCCATCTTTTAATTTTATCACATTTAATTGTATTTATTAGGGTAGAAAGGGGAGGCAATAACACATGCGTGCGCCTTAGGGCGTGCATATGTTGTCGACGTGCATATGCACATGGGTGTACTTGTTAGAAATGTGTATGTGCGTAGGTGTATATGTCGAAAGTGGCGCACAAGCGTCGGGGGAGGCTAGGGAAAATTTACATGGGCGCACATACAAAAAAGGGTTGCACATGCGTTATTGGGGGCATGTATGTGTCAGGAAGAGGGGAAAAAGTTGTTACATACATACATGCTAGGTTGAGTGTGTAGGTGCTAGAAAGTGGGTGCATGTTCCGTTAAGCGCGCATATGCCAACAAGGGCGTGTATGTTTCGCTAAGGGCGCAAATGCATTGAAAATGTGTTTGGGAACAAAAAGAAAAAAGGGAAGTGTTTTGGAAGAATGTAGAAGAACTTAGGAAATGTCGGAAGAACATAGGAAATGTTATAATAACATAGGAATGAATATGATAAGTATTAGACGATGTTAGATAGAAGAAATTCGATAAGTGCGTTGTTTGATCTTGCAAAGGCATCTACCTATTTTTCAGGTGCGGGAGCAACATGGCCGATTGGCCAAATTTGTTGTGACCCTCTCGTGACACGAGAGGAAGTAATTTGGTTTGGTCCAAGAAGAGAAGCGCAAAATTGGTGCAATGGTAAGCCTCTCCTTCAATATTTCAAATGCCCTCTATTGTGCATCACCCCAATAAAATTCCCCTTTAGATTTTAGAAAATATTTCAAGGGTGTGTAAATATTTGCATATCCCTTGATAAAATTCATTTAGTAACCAACATGTCCTAAAAATATACACACTTCACTTTGATTGGTAGGTTCTTCTAAACCAAAGATTATAACTATCTTGGCTAGGTCTACCAACAATCCTTCTTTGCAAATGATGTGCCCAAGTAGAGTTTTAAAGGGCGTAGCAAAGATACACATTTTATAGTTGAGAGAGATGCTCAACTACTTGCACCTCTCAAACATGAGTAGTAGATTATCACATTTATCCTTTACTAAGCAATACACCTTCCAATCATCCAAATACACTTGCAAGAACTTGTGAATAAAATCTGGAAGGCCTGCACATCAATGCACGAAAATACTACCAATGCATTATTCAATCCAAAAGGCATAATTGTATATGCATAACTTCCCCATTCAGTGGTGAAAGTTGTCTTCTCTTGATCCTCCTTCACAATGCGCACCTGGTGATAGCCTAGAAAACCATTTGCAAAAGAATATATCTCGTACCCGAACTCCTTCCGGGATTTATTATGTGAATGGAGTGGAAAAATGATCTATTACACATGAAGCATTGAGTTCTATGTAGTCCACACAAATCCTTACCCTCTCATCCTTATTGATGCTTATAACCATGGGGCTGACCGATCCTCCCGAGCCTCCCATGCCCCCTGCTACGGGCTGCGTCCCGATTGATGAACTCCCTTATGTCCCAGTTATAGTACTAAATTGGACACTTCTAGTATGCACATTCTGAAACCCACGAAGTATTCCCAATGGTCTCTATGCCAATCCTCTATCCCAATGATGCTCCTAGAAATAATCCTCCAAGAGTACTCCCAAACACTAACACCTGCTACACTGCTTTGCCATAGGTACATTCGTGGTCTGATGCACTTCTAAATTCAACACAAAATGATATCTACCTATCTCTACTTGCCTACCTACACTAGCCTGCTTCTCAATAACTACCTTTGGATCTGGAACACCATGCACAAGGGTTAGGTGGCTAGGTGGGATCGATGCACACCCGCGGTCCTCATTCTTTCCTCTGATGCACTCTCATTTGAAGCCAAAGGTTATTATCTATTGCGATTGCCAAAAGTTGGGTGGACTTGATGTTGTGGCTCCTCATCTTCCATGAGAGCTTTAAAACCTTCATGAGCCATCATTCCCATCAACCTGAGTGACTCCTCAATGTCTTGCGCTCGTGTCATGTCCCTCTCTCGTGCTTCATTAAACCTGAGCTGTATTTCCTCTCTCTATATTTCTACCACTAGGTCCATGCCATCCTTCTCCACACCTTCTCCTACCCCTACGCATAGTGGGGGTTTAGCTAGCCATAGGGAGGCTCTCTAAATCTAGTTCTATGATCAAGATATTGATTGTTAAAGGTATAGTGCATAGATAAGATCCTCTAGGATCGCATAAAAACTAAAAATTATCTACCTCTAGACACAAATACATAGAAATAATGTATTCTAATGTATAATTGTGCAACACTCCAGCCCACTAATGATCTACAACTCTAGTCCACTCCAGTTTGCATAAAAAAATTCAGTAGTCTTCTTGTGTCAAAATATTTGGCCTAAGACCCCAACGTTTTTCGATGTGTATTTAGCCAACATCTCATACAATTCTACTGGAAAGAACCTGAAGAATGTCTCATATAGCTCATGATAAAGATTTCCATCCACCCACTATTATGTATTGAAATCAGGTCCAAAATGTAATATTTGTTGAAATTTAACCACAACCCATGTCCTATTTATATCCCACACCAAATAGATCCCATCTATATCCTAAAGTAATAAGCTCACATACACATCCACACCCTATGATCTTCTAACGACATCCAAAAACCACCATTTTAGTCTCATTTCATGATCATTTCCACATAATCGGGAGAACAATAAATTCAAAATTACTTCCATAATCCAATCTTCTCCCACGTCCTAAAAGCTAAGATAATTCTAACATACATAAGAAAAATGATCATAAATCCTACCAATTTGGAAATTAATCCTTCATCATGGAATTCCTCATAATAGACCATGAAGTAAAATTCTTAATCAACCCTTGGATTTATGATGATATCCTTTATCATGCTTCCGATCATATGACTATCATATCACTAATGAGATGCTTAAAAACATGAAATACATAGGAAAATGCATAAGAATCCATGAAAAAGGCATCCAAGAGAATAGCCATGTTCATAATAATCTAGGTCATCATGGCATAGGTTAAAAACCTTTTAGAAAATCACACAAAGTGAAACATATTCTACATCCACCCATTTGTGAAGAGAGCTCTTCTAACTGAAATAAAATCCACCAAAGAGCTTATCAAAGGAACTTACTTCCACCAACCCATTTCATGACACCACTATTTAAACCATCCAAATTGACCACCAATATCCTCAAACCATCACATAAGATGATAAAAATAAAATGGAAATCTTTCATAACAACGAATATATCACAACACTCCTTAGAGTCCATGATGATATTCCACTAAGAGACCACACAAATGGATTTGAAATTAACTTTAAATTAACATGGACATACTAGATTAATCTGAAATTGAGTCCTCTAGTTTGAAAACATCCAAATGTCTAACCAATCTAAAAATGAGAAAAAATATAGAACACAAAATCAAAAACATCAAATCAATCCAAAAATCAAAATATTCAAAAAGTAAAAACATTAAAAATTAAAATCATAAAAAAATCAACAAACACAATAAAACCTCACCTACACGTGGTGTTTCTCCTCCTGTCGAGTCCATCCTTCTACACATCACTTATCACAACCGCTCAATCCTTTCCCATATCATTCTAATCCTTTGGTATGACTTGATTAGGCTATTGACACACATCATAAGAAAATAGTCTCTCCTACAAGCTTTTGAACTTGGTATTTCATTTCCTAGTAAATTAAAGAAAAAATATTCTCCTAGAGATCCCTAGCATTGTCATGCACTTTATAAACTTTTAATGGAAACCCTTAGGTGTATCTCGTGACACTATCCAATGTCATCCATGCAATCACTTCTACATCCTTCCATCAAGTTACTAGTGGTTTTAACCACTTAAAAAAATCCATAGAGTTGAATATATTTTCAATAATTGATCAAAAAGTAAAAAATAAAAATGTAAAGTAAAAAACAATATCAAAACTCTCTCTGAGGGCCTTTAATATCTCTACCATGAATACATATGCTTGTCAGAAGTAGAGAAATATTGTGGCTAGAATCAAATACATCTCCATAAGGATATGAATGCCCAACTATAAAAGGAGAGATATATGGCCTTCAAACATCCTTCATCCAAAAATTAAATATTAAAATCAATAGTTCCTACACTTTGACTAGTTTTCTTCACTTAATTTCCTTCAAACCTTATGTTTAAACTGAAAAGAGTTTGTGAGAATCGAATCAGAAACGAGGCACCACGAAGTAGTTGCACTCCAACGTAATGTGAAAGCTCCAAATGATAACAAGGAAAAAAATGATCAGTAATGGAAGAACTTGCCCAATAGAAACAAAGCTTGCATAGAGGAAAGACAGTGGAGTGTCTTGGCATGCTGATAAATGAATAGAAAAGGGGTACATATAGGGTGCTAAGTAACCCTAGTGCATGACACAAATGAAACCCTAAACCTAACCCATGTGAGATGACCCTCCAATATGAGAGGAGGACACATAGGATAACTCACACTAACACCCCCCTTCATCGAAGCTGGGGTAGCGGCTGTGATGAGTCAGACGGAAGAGGAAGACACTCCAAAAAAACTAAGAAAGATGTGTCAATGGGGCCCGACAACTAAAGGCTTGATAAGGTGCCCATATACAAACACAATCTTCCTAGAAGAAGAAGAAGAAAAGGACTACATAGCCCAAAGAAGATGGGTAGCTGCAGAAGACCTCACCCCAAGAAGAGAACGTAAGTAAAGAAACTTCATCTCAGTGAAGGGCTTGGTGAATAAATCAGAATCGACCAACCGTGGTGAATGTATTGAATGTTGATGATACCATTATGAATAAGCTCCCGTATGAAGTGCATATGGATCTCAATGTGCTTCATCTGCTGATGCTAAACTAGATTTTTGCAAATAGAGATTGTGCTCGTGTTATCATAATAGATAATGGTAGGCCACCGAAAGTGGATGCCAAACTCTGTTAGAATACCCTGTAGCCAAATAGCTTCTGTGGCAGCGTTAGCTTCTCCTCTGTATTCTGCCTCTATAGATGATATCACAATTGAATTCTGCTTCTTGCTAGACCAACTAATAGGACCCGAACCAAGAGAGAAACCAGAGCGAAGTAGATTTCCGATGATCTAAGTCACCAGCCCAATCAGAATATGTGAATCCAATCAAGTCAATATCAACCCCTCCATGATAGTGAATGCCATCAGCATAAGTGCCATGAACATAATGAAGGATCCGTTTAGCTGCTTTCTAATGTAGCTCATGTGGCTCCTGCATGAATCTGGACATGATCCCAACAACATATGATAAATCCAATCGAGTGTGAGTCAAGTAGATCAAGCTCCCAACCAACTGTCGGTAAAGAGTACCATCAACTAAGGGAGTAGAGAAATCTGAAACCAACTTAACCCTAGAAAGAAAAGGAGTAGGAGAAGACTTGCAATCAAACATTTGAAACCGAGCTAGCAAATCAAGAGCATACTTAGGTTGTGAAATCAAGATTCTCGAGTCAGATTGTGAAATTTGGATCCCAAGGAAGTAATGAAGCACTCTAAGTCACATGGAAAGCTTGTTGGCTAAGGCGGTCTTCACAGAATCAATAATAGAGGAAGAGCTGCCTGTGATCAACAAGTCATCAACATATAGAACAAGAATGAGTATGGAGTCATCTTGCCATAGAATATAAACATTTGGATCAGAGTGACACCTAGTAAACCCTAATGTAAGTAAGAAGGAGTCCATCTTGGCATACCAAGCCCGAGGGGCTTGTTTAAGGCCATAAAGAGACTTCTTTAACTTACAAATGAGGGAGGAATCTTGGACATAACCCGAAGGTTGTTCCATATAGATCTCTTCCTCTAGGTCACCATGAAGGAAGGCACTCTTAACGTCCATTTGATGGACTTTCCATCTGTTTGCTGCGGCAATGGCTAGGGTCAGTCGAATAGAAGTCATCTTTACAACTCGGAGAAAAGGTTTCAGTATAATCAACCCCAACTATCTGGGAGAAACCCTTAGCTACTAATCGCGCTTTAAAATTTTCGATGTCTCCATCTACTCCATACTTTGTTCGGAACACCCACTTACACCGAACGATTTTCTTCCTTTCGGAAGAGTGGTGAGATCCCAAGTATTGTTCTTCATGAGAGAGTAATACTCCTCATCCATGGTAGAATCCCACTCAGGAATACCAGAAGCCTCCCGGAAAGATTGTGGATCAGAAGCAGAGGTGAAGAAAGAGTGGGGTCCAATGAAATATGAGTGAGTATGTCTCATATCCGAAGTATCTCCAACTAAATATCCAGCACTTTGCAAAGTTTTCTTGGCCCAAAGAGGACCAGGAGGATCGTGCCCAGTTCGAAGATTCTTCACTTGAGTGAGAAGGGACATGGTCCTCTTCATCAATACTATTAGAATTAGAAGACTCAAAGGTCTGATGGTCGGGAGGATCCAAGAGGAGCACACTCAACAATATCATCATTTGATGAGTTAGAATCCGAATCAATGAGCTGAAGAACCGCAATAGGTGGAGAAGTAGAATTCGAAGAAGACTCATCAAACTTAACACTTCTCTCAATATATAGCTCATGAGAAGTAGAATTCATCAATTGATATCCTTTCATGCCATTAGGATACCCTACAAAGATACAAGGTTTGGATTGTGGTTCTAAGGCCTTGCGTTTCTTCTTGGGAATCTGAGCCATAGCCTTGGATCTGAAGACTCGAAAGTGCTCAACATCAGGCTTGCGTCCAAACCAGGCTTCAAAGGGTGTCATCCCTCTTACTTGCCTTGTGTGGAACATGGTTCTGAATGTAATTTACACAATTCACTGCTTCGGCCCAATACTGCGGAGGAAGAGACTTCGAGTGAATCATACAAGTGGCCATCTCCTTCAGAGTACGGTTCTTTCTTTCTGCTGACTCCATTCTACGAAGGGCTATAAGCAACTATATGTTGCAAAGAGATCCCTTCAGAAGTACGAAATCCATGAACCTATTGTTTACATATTCACCTCCATTGTTAGTTTGAAGAACCTTGATAGACCATTCCTGTTTCTCAGCAAGAGCCTTAAAGTCCTGAAAATGTTCAAAGACTTCAGACTTAAGCTTAAGAAAATATACCCAAGTATATCGCGAATAGTCATCAATGAAGGTTAGCACATAAAGAGCTCTAGTAAATGAAGGAGAAGGAAATGGACCAGAAACATCGTTGTGAACAAGATCCAAAGGATGAGTGGCTCTCCAGGATTTTCCTTTGTCAAAGTTCTTTTCAGGATGCTTTCCAAGGGTACAACCCTCACAAAGACCCTTAGAAAACTTGACGCGAGGCAACCCGTTGACCATTTCATTTTGACTCAATTGTTCAAGGTAGTGATAGTTTAGATGTCCAAAACGCTCATGCCATAGCTTACTAACCTCATTTGCATGAGTGAGCAAGGTAGTGGGCATAGAATCAGAAGTAAAGTGGGAGAAGGTGTACAACCGTGAATGGTGATCTGCCTTTCCCTCAGCCATTGTAGTATCATTGTTAAGTTCATGAATAATCACGGAGTTATGACCAAATTCCACTCACATTCCTTCACCAAAGTGAGTAATTTGGTAAACCGATAGGAGATTGGTAGAGAGATCAGGAACACTCAATACTTGGTTAAATGTTCCCCCATCCATCTCTACCCATCGTGATTTGAGACATTCCACAAGGTTCGATGTTGGAAAACTCAACATGCGAAGAACCCATGTGGTGTGAGGCACCAGAATCTATAATCTATGTCGATGAAGGAGTAACTTTGGCTACAAGGGCATTTCCTTTCTTCTTATCATTCTTAACACCTTTTACAATGTAAGACTTGGCCTTCGGAGAACTTTGTTTTATTGATTCGAAACACTTATTTTATTTTCTCAAGTAAATGAGATAAGTGATCAATCTATTTCTTAAAATAGTGTTTCTTGTCGTGACCAGGACTTCTTGCAATAGGAACACAAATACTTGCTTTTCTGTGCTCTAGGCTCAGAAGTCGAAGTGTTTGTGTCATTTTTAGGTTTGATCTTGGTTTCTTTCTTAGGTTGATCCTTAGTTTCTTTCTTCTTTTCAATCTTCTTTCCCTTGCTAGTACTTGCTACAAGGGCATGTGACTTGGACTTGAGAGACCCCATTTGAATGAGTTTGTCCTATTCTCAAATGAGTTGGGACGAAAAACAGTCAAAGGAGGGCATTGTCCAAGTATCACCCAAAGCAGCTTTTGTAGTGTAGAAAGTTGACACAAAGACAGAATATTCGGGACCTAGTTTAGAGAGAATCAACAAGATCAGTTCAAAATCTTTCTTTTCTACTTGACATCCTTTTAACAATAACCTAATGTAGACAAATTTTGAGAAAAAGGCTTGTAGGTTTTCAAAGTCACTAGGATTTAACCCTAGTAGTTCGTTTTCCAACTCATGCACTCTCATGTCATCTAGTTGTCCAAACATCGCATCCAACATTTTCCACGCAGATGTAGGTGTTTCAGACACCTCAATGTGGAAGAGCAAGTCAGGAGAAACAAACATGCAAAGAAGACCTAAAGCTTCATCACTATGGTTTAACCACTTAGATTTTTCAGGTTCATCGTCTGGTTCAGTCTCAGTTCCCATGGTGATGCGAATAACCCTTTACCCCTTAGTTTCATTATTATTTTCAATCTCCATTTGAAAAAGTTGAACAGCGTAAGCAAAGGAATTGAAAGTGCATCCATAGTGAGAGAGAGAGAGAGAAAGAAATGCAGAAAAGAAACACAACCACCCAGGACAATAAGAACCCCCTGCTTTCGACACTTTATAGGTTAGTGCATTGATTACAATTGGGTTCGTGTATGCGGTTTGAAACACTTGGTAACTCATCTTGTAATTAGCGTAATAACGCACAAGAGAGGAGACCACAACAGTGTTTCGTGTAGTGCAACAAAAAAGGACACCGTAAACAAGCACAAGAAAAAAATAGAAAGGAGGTGAAAGCCAACCCTGGTGGTGAGAAAAAGCATCTCACGTCAGCACGAAAGAATCCCTTTGTCGTAAGACTGTGGCGACGTGCTCACAAGTCCATGAAAAAAAGAATAGAACAAAGCTCAAAAGAATGAGCTGAATTAAGCAATACAAAGACACCCCGAGATGTGGCACTTTATAAAATTAGTGCATTTATAAAGCTAATGATCCCATCATCTAGAGTGTGAAAAAACATGCAACTTTGACTAAAGAAGTGCTCAAAACCGAGCAACGAGTCAAAATTTATAAGAAAACTAATTCCCGTAATTGATGAGAAAAAGCCAATAAGCCTGCAAACGGATTAAAAAGTGCCCTAAACGTATGCAAAGGGTGTCGTATGTATGCTCGTTAGAAATGGCACGGAATTTGAGATAGGGTTTGTTTGTATTGCGAGGGGGATTAGCCACCTGCCAATCCTGGACCTCACCCTTCATCTTCGGCACTCGATAGAAGGTTAAAAATACACAAAGCCAATAGACCAAATTATAATGCCAAAGAAATATAGTTTAAATAATGTGAAATTAAATTAGATCTAATGTAATTAAAGCTAATGAATTGAAAAAGGCTTTAATCAAGCAAATCATTGAAAAAGTACTTTTTTTGAATATTTTCTAAAATAGAAGATTTTAGAAAGAAGGAATGCTTCTAATTAAAAAAGTTCTAAATTGGTTTATAGAAACTTTGATATATAAAAAAACTCTAAAGTTAAGAATTTTAAAAACTTACTAAAAAGAAGGATTTGTTTTACCAAACAAAACAAAAAACAACTAAAGCGAAAAAAAATAAGGCTCGTTTTTGGAAAGCGAGTTTTTTTGTTGTTTGAGTAAGATTAAAAGGAAATTAAATGAAAACTTACCTAAAATGACTGTTCCAAAGAAAAACAACTTACCGAGGCGATCAGAGAGAGGGACGAGTGCGCTTAGGAGTTAAACCACGTTTTCGTTGCCAACACAAAAAAAATGCCCTTTCAAGCAAAAAAAGTGGTTGTGTTGTTGAAAATGCCCTTGCAAGCAAAAAAATGTGGCTGTGTGTTGAAAAACGTCCTTGCAAGCAAAAAAACGTGGCTGTGTTGTTGAAAAACGCCCTTGCAAGCAAAAAAACGTGGCTGTGTGTTGAAAAATGCCCTTGCAAGCAAAAAAACGTGGCTGTGTTGTTGAAAACGCCTAGAATGATCTTACAGTCCACGCATGATAGTTAACAGCTTGTACATAAGAGTTTACAACCCCTTCAAGCAAAAAAACGTGGCAGAGGTTAAAAACGCCTAGGAATGAATGAAAAAAGTGCAGGCCGCATGTGAAAATAGTCCAAAAATGGTCAGAGGGACAGCAGTTCGTTGATGAGCAACCACGACTAAAGAACTCAAAGATCCTGCAACCACAAACAACATGCATAGACAAATATCCTGCAAAAACCAGAGATTTTAAAAAATTTCACTTCCATTTTAATAAATGAAAGGAATCTCTATTTTGGATTTTGATACATCCAACAAAAAAAAGTAGTTAAAAAAACCTGATTTCTCAAGGTATTTTGAAAAAACTTGCACATGCACAAGAAAAAAAACACAAAAAACTTTTCGAGAAAGCTTGTTAGAGATATTAGCAAGATAATTTCCAGAAAATAGTGATCAAAAGACTTGCATGCAAAGTAAAATAACGAAACCAAGAAGGAGTAATAGCAACAAAAAAACAAATCGAGTGCACATTTACCCAATCTCAGCTCTGATACCATGAAAAGAGTTTGCGAGAATCAAATCGGAAATGAGGCTCCACGAAGTAGTTGCACTCCAACAGAATCGTGAAAGCTCCAGCGATAGCAAAGAAAAAATGATCAATAATGGAAGAACTTACTCAACAGAAACAAAACTTGCATAGAGGAAAGACAACAGAGTGTCTTGGCATACTCATAAATGAATAGAAAAGGGGTACATATAGGGTGCTGAGTAACCCTAGTGCATGACACAAATAAAACCCTAAACCTAACCCTAAACCTAACCCATGTGAGATGACCCTCCAATATGAGAGGAGGACACATAGGATAACTCACACTAACATAAACAACAATTAACTTTCAAATGCATACACCGGACCTTGACAAACGACATGGATAATATGTTGCACAAGTAGTTTGTGGATCATGTTCATACTCTTGTTTTATTCCATCTATTGTCTTGTGATCTATGCATTTGTTTCATCACATGTTCATTTCTAATCTTTGAACCATCTATCATAACCAACCATAAAACTTACACTTTCCTTTTTCTTAACTTAGAACATTTGTATACATTTTTTCCTTCTACTAGAGTCAAAGAAAACTTTGTCCTTCCGAAATAATAATTCTTGTACCAAGGTGCATTTCCCATCATTTATCCAATTTCCACTTTTCATCCCATGTTATGTCGGGAAACTTGGAAGCCAAAAACAAATGTGACTTTATGGGGATGATATACCAAATTATTTGTTATTCAATCATATGATAATTATGATCCTATTTGTTCCACTCCAACCCAATAGTCATCCAAATTTTGAAATCATCCTATCGACCCTTTCACAAAAATATACTAAAGTGGCCCATTGATCGACATTCGTAGGTCCCTTTCTATCCATTTATTAATACAATACCCATTGTATACATAGTTAATTCTAGTAAATAACCCAAAATAACATATACATAAACTTTGTCATAAGGTCTAATGAATTCCATCTTGTCTTCAAATTTATATTTCATCTTATCTCTGTACTCACACAACTTGAAAAGGGGCAACATTTTCCCACTTCAAACATGTGAAACATTGGAAAACACACCTTTCTTAAGGCACAACCATCTAAAAATCTAAAAACATTTAAAAAATTAAAAATCCACGTAAGTATAAAAAATCCAAAAAATTAGCAAATCAAAATCCCAAAACATCCAAATATCCCAAAAACCAAAAACATCGTAAAGCAATCCGAAATCCAAAAGCCCTAAAATATCCCAAAATCTCTAAAACATTCACAACTATCAATAATTCCAAAAATCCTAAAAATATCCAAACAATCCAAAAATAGCAAAAGAATCCCAACAATAAAAAACAATAGAAATTCCTAGTAAGTATCCGACACAAGTTTTGGGTAAGTGGAACATCATGATTCACATCACACCAATGAGAGACATTGTTATCTAACCAAGTATCCTTAACATATGTCAATGCTTGGGAAAAACATGGCTAACATTGTCCTATCTTAGGAACAATCAGTCCCCATACACTCCCTCACCTATATTGTCACTTGGTGCAACATCATTTCCCTTGTCACATTCCTACATCACTTGTGTATTAAAATAGACAAAAACAAGATGTGCTCACTTTACTTTAGAGTATTTTCTTGTGCTTGTTTGTTTCCTTGCTTCATTGGATTGCATTGTTAATTACTTACATCGTGTCAATCCTCTAGCATACTACAAAAATGTTTTTAAGGTTTTCAATATCATAATTCATATTACTTTATGACACATCAAATAAGGGTTTAAACACAATATGTGACATTCTTCTATCTACCATTTCCTTTATCCATATTTTATCTAACATTCCTTTCAAACCTTCATTGTATTATTATATCCTATCAACCATACCTTCTAGGGGAATACCTTTTCGAAATAGTCATATTTTTTTGAAATTAGCCCATCAATTCCTTCCCCAAACATGTTGAAGTGGCCTGATGTAGGAGCATCATTTCATTTTACATATCATTTTTTCATTAGTGTGTTTTTTTAGGGAGTCTTATTAGGTGTTTTGGGGTGGATCCAAGTCCATATGTGTTCCTCTAGGCTTGTAATAATGTGATTTTGAATATTTGAATTTCCTATGAGTTGTTTAGTGGTATAGGTGATAGGATAGGAAGAATAAATGGTATAATAGGTTGTAATAGACCCTATGAGGAGTAAATGAAGTTTTAAAACATATCTCATTAGGGTTTATCATGTTAAACTCAATCTTTACCATAGTTAGGAGACTTGAGTACGTTGAAACTACCTTTTTCTACTAAAATCTTGATATAGGACTCGAATGAGGAAAAGGTAGGAGGTTTTTAAATGTAAGAAATAGGTTTTTAGGAAGAGAGAAGAGTTGGAATGCTTATGAGATCTTGTATGTACTTAAGAAGAGTTCATATAGACATAAGTATTGAGTAGGAGCTTGTAAATATGAAGAATGAATAATAGAATTGTTGTACTTGTCTAGTTAGGTATGCTTTGATCATGTTAATGTAGTGATGTTTTGATGGTAATAATGTGACGAGATAGGTTTAACCTTTAATTGGTGAAATCACATGTTATATAGAGGAGTATTCTTGTTGATAGTGTAGAACTTTGTGTTTTTGTAAATGCATTATGAATGTACAGTTTTGGAGATGGTATAGGTGTAATGTAAATAACAAGAGGACGCTTTGAAGTATGGAAGTTTTAAAAAGGGAAAAATTAGTGTATCTTTGAAGAGGTAAGAGGATAGTGTATGGGTTTTCTCATTGATTCATGTGTTTGATAAATAGTGAATGGATTTTGAGAGGTATTTTTCTGATGTGGAAGTATGTATATTGAAGAGGATGATGTTTAGAAACCCTGGTGGAAGTGTGAAACCCTAAGGAAAAATATCAAAATCCTAAAGTTAAGAAACATGATATACGCTCCTTAAGCTTCACAAATCAAGACTTAAAAATAATAAAAACTGTTGCATTGGGAAAGGAAACCTTGGAGAACATTAGAAAATGATGGTAAGGGTATGTGAAGGTGTTTATGACCTTAAGGAATATTGAAGACTCATGAAAGTAAAAAATAAATTCAAAACAATCCCTCTCGACTCGAGAAACTTGTAGGGTTTGGAAAGTGAAAAACAACTATAACTTGCATTTTAACCATGGGAAAAGCCTACAAATTGGTAGAAAGTAGTAATTATGCATTAAAAAGGTTGGCACAAAGTTTCAGAGCAAAATAAAGAGTTTTGTTAGGTAAAAATGAGAATCTTAGTCCGATGTGTTCATGTAACTCAATTTGAGGGTTTGAGCAAATAATTTGAATGAATAACAAGAATCACTGCTTAAAACCTAATGAAACTTGCTTAGGAGAACAAAGGAAACTTAATGAAGGTGTACATAGGGTTGTAAAGAAGAAGTGTAATTTTTAGAGGAGAAATTTGAGATTCACAATATTATACCAAGTTTCTTGACAGTCATGGTGAAGCTTAAGGTGTTTATTCAATAAGGAGTCTTATATCAACTATGGAAACTTTATCATAAGAAAATATAGGTGTATAAGGATTAAAGGAAGGTTAGGAAAATCCTACAAGAAAGGAAACATTGAGTTTATAGACCAAGAATCTTGAAAACACAGTCAAATACTAACTAGAACAATGATGGTCAAGAAGACAAGAAAGCAAAATGTTAAGTTTGGGAGTGAACACAAAGTTGGAGCCTTGATAAGAAGTTGTGAGAGGATGATATAAGTGGTTTAAGGTGGTGGTTGGAGTATTGAACCTAAGGAGAATTTAAAATTTAGAAAACTCGGTCCAAGACCTAAGAAGGCTTAAAGGAGGGCTAATTGGAAACGATGAGAGTTTTGTTGAAGGACTTAAATAAATATTTGGAGATTGAAACTTGACAGAAGTGAAAAATTGATCATGGGTATCTAGAATTTTGATTGGTTTCTCTTGAAAGTTTGGGAATTGATTCTAACTATAATATTTTCATGAAAACATGCCTACAAGACTAGAGACCTAATTGGAGATAGTCTTAAGAGCATTATAGGAGATAGGTTTAAAGACAAGGTTTGAAACTTAGTGAGAAGTAGAAGGCCCATAAAGGGTACTAAAAAACGTTTTCATAGTCTTTTGAATGCTTGTGTATTGATCTAAACAATAAGCTTTGCGTTAATGGAGGGATAGTAACCTATTTTTGAGGATAAGAGTGAAATTGAGCTAATGAATGTTTGATGCACTAATGAATGATCTTAATAATGGTTTTAATAGGTAATGAAGTATATGAGAAGTGTGAACAATGGGCATAGCCCTAGAAACAACATTCATGAATTTTGGTCTTTTGGCCTAAGAATTGACTAATGAATGAAAGAGGAATTGCATAGTTTGTTAATGATGAATCTAACTTTTGGTGCTTGAGTTTGTTCATCCTCTACATCATTTTGGTATCGAGTGGTAGGATCAAGGAATTGGAGGTTTTCTATTTGGAGGTAAAGTTAATTGTTGGTAACAAAATTTGTATATATGAGTGTATGAAACTTTGATGAGTTTATTTAAGGAAGAAGATTTGTTTTAGCCGACAAGATTTCTCTATTGTGATATTTGTGTGAGTTTTGACAGGTTTCTCCTTGGAAAAGATAAGAAAGAATGAATTTTGATAGATAAAATTTAAAGAAGATCCAAATAAAAGTGGTAAGAATCCCAAGAAGAGATAAAGGGAAAGAGAAGAAAGAAAGAAAGTCAAGAGACTAGGTGTGAAAAATAACCTATGTGAGGCTTAGGTAAGTGGAAAATATTTTCTATAAGAAAATGGAGGAAGAGAAAGTGAAGATAGTGAAGGGATTTCTCAAGTTCTTATGCCATGAGAAGAAAGAGAAAGAGGAGAGAGAGAAAAAGAGAAAATAAGAAAGGATGAAAAAACTAGAAAATAAGAGAGAGTTAGAGATGCAACAAGAAATAAGGGAATTAAGAAATAATATGGAGCAATTGATAGTTTTGATGGAAAGAGTGAAAGAAAAAATGTTTCAAGGAGTTTAAATAGTGATGAAGAAGAGAACTAAGTGGCCTATAAGGTTACCGTTCTTTAAAATTACAACACCCCCCAAATGGCCAAGTTGTGAATGGGGCATTCGGTGTAATGTGCATAACATGGGGTTATCCCTCAATATGTGGGACTTGTGGGCTTGAGATAACCTTCAAGAGAAGGCTGGTTCCTCTTCCTAATCCTACCTGTCATGACTACTCCTAATGCAAGCAAAACATATCTAAACCTATTCTAACACACCAAGGAGAAAAGGAGAGATATGCATGACAATGGAAATCCTACACTAGAAGAGGTGATACACCAAGAAAAGGAGATGCTAGCTACTTCCGCACCCTAAAAAATAGTGAAGGATTGAACTTGGATAGGGTGGTCATGCACCATGAACCAAATCACATTCAATGCACCATTCCTAGATAAGCACAACACAACAAATATTTAATGAAATAAGGAATATGCACAACCACCGGATTCACAAAGAGAGGTAAGATAAATCACTGAAATCATGCAAGGCTATAAAATTAACCCAAACATAATTTCATTACTCCATACGAATTTACACAGTACATAATGAGGTAGGGGAAGGCATGAAGCTATTACAGTTCTTTGGAGGAAGGATTGAAGCCCCAAATATGAGAATAAGAGGGGTGCATGGGAGGATAAAATGACCAACTCCTTGTTTTGTGCAACCCCTTTACATTTTATAGATGACGTTTTGAGAGAGAGTGGTGAAATTCAGGTCCCAATGTCTTCAATCACCCACAAGGACACCATACTTTCTCACATCATGTTATGGGGGTCCTTGTTGATGCCCATACCTTCTGTAACTTTCCCTGGAAGGAAAAGTGTGAGCCCATACCTCTATCATTTCATCTCCCCAAGTCCTCTAACTTCACCCTTTATTTTATTTTAACAAACCCCACATTTTACCATTTTTATTGGATTTATCTTTTGGGCTCGAAATTCTCTTTTAGACATTGTAAATTTGTTAAATTTTGAGTCCCTCAGCACAAGATATGATCATTTTTGCAGGGATTGGTTTTTATGTTCTGAGGCTCAACATACACACCCACCGAGCTGGTCTCTTACCTCTTGCTTTGATTATCCACCTATCGAGCCACCTAATTCATCCTTGGGTGGCTCACCATTCAACTCTCTTTGTGTTGGGTTTGGGGTTTTTTCATGCATCAACATGGGGAAGGATGGACATACATTATGAAAATGTCTTTTGGTCCCACCCCGCTTTTAACTCCTTAGCTCAGAGACCGAGTTGTTCGTATGTCGGGTCAGGATATTTGAATGCAATGCATCGGGGAGTCGGGGTGCATTTTCACCATGCATCCCTGACCCATATCTATGACACACCTTGCGTGTCGTGTTCCCACCTTATCATCACCATCACCAAGTTGGCTCACCTCCCGTGGCCCTCGCATTAACCTCCTCCATCGACATGCATTCCCATGCCCCCTATTGAACCGACGCGTTGGCCTCGACACTAACCTCCAATTTTCTCGCTTGGCGAGTTACGTGTTTTTTGGGATTTAGTGATGTCAATGCATCAGGGTGACGGGGTGCCACCACATCATATTTCTTTGCAGCATTGACCCGACACACGTCGACTCGGCGACACCTCGCCCTCTTTGTCAAGAGTCCAACTTGCCTTGACACCATTATTTTTATGACCAACTGCCATGTAATGCGGGCTCGTGTCTCGCAATCCACATTACATTTCCCGATGACCCCCATGCCTCATACATATGTTTATCCACCTCTCGAACTCGATGCACTGTCTTCACGCCAACTCGACATGTATACCGCCGAGTTGACTCACTCACTCACTCCCCACTACAAATAAATTCACCCACCTCGGCTTGTTTGAGCCACCTTCCAATCATAGCTCGACCAGAGCTACTACGAAACTCACTCAAGCTCACCGTGTATCTCGCCCGCTTTTGCAAGCTCCCACTCGGTGAGTGCTTGGCATGAGCTAGAATTTAGCTCGATTCCTTTAAGGGCCCCATTGGGCATTTTTTCACTACGGATCTTGATTTTTTTGGTTTTTTCTTGATTCTTCAAACCAAAGGTAGGGAGAGGAGAATGAGAACACACTAAACCTGAATTTTTTGTTTTTTTGCCATTTTTTGCCCATTTTTTCTCGAAAGTGGGTTCGGAGCCCGCTTTACACGTGAAGTGGAGTTGTGAACCCGAATGACCTTGAATTCTTTGGTTTAGTCCAAATGGCCCCAAATCCTTCTCGAATGACCTGTAATGCTCCTTAAATGTGAAATTAAACCTAAGTAACCCAAATTTTGCATGTGGTGCCCTATCTAGTGCCCTAGCCAATTCTACCCGATTGTCCATTTTACTTGGGGGTAAAATGGATAACAATTACTTCTAGAGAGGAAGTACAAAATGAAGTGAGAGTGTTAATAAAAGAAGAGAAAAGAAGGAAAAATAAGATGACTAAGAGAATAGGTAAACAAGAAAAAGAGGAGATAAAAAAACATATATTTGTAGGGGATGAGAAAACTAGTGAAGAAGAATATGAGAAAGAACATTAAAATTAAAATTATAAGTTTGTATATAAGAGTAAAGAGCAGCTTGAAGATGAGATACAAGTACTTAAACTTGATTTAAATGGTTAAAACTGAGGAGGATGAAGAAAAAGTTGAGTTGATGGATTAAAAGACTAGAAACGAAGAATAATAAAGCAAATTAGTTTTTGAAACAAAGTGTAAATTGGAAAAGCAAGAAGAAGTGAAAGAAGCATATGAAGAGACTTAAAAGTATTGATATTTTGATCTAAGGTTTTGTGTGATTGTGTATGTGCAGGTTTTCTTGATAAAGAGGTGAAACTCATAGAAGAAGAAGCTCTTAAAAGAGCTCAAATGAAGAGGAAGACATTTGAAATCCTCATTTTAGAGGACAAAGATATAAAGAAGAAGATGAAAGAAAAAGATGAATAAAAAAGAAGCATGTTGTAGATGAAGAGAAGAAGAGCACAAAAAAGAAAGAAGAATCTTAAAGGTACACCACAATTAGAATAAAAGAAAGAAAATCTTTATTTGAACAAGAGTTCAAATCTTCCCACTTGGGAGTATGATGCATGAGCATCATTTCATTGTACATATAATTTCTTTGGTTTTCATTAGTGTGTTAGGTTTAGGGAGTCTTATTAGGTGTTTTGGGGTGGATCCTAGTCCATATGGGTCCCTCTAGGTTTGTAATAATGTGATTTTGGAGTTTCCCTCCAAAACCACCATTTGAATATTTGAATTTCCTATGAGTTGTTTAGAGGTCTAGGTGATATCATAGGAAGACTAAATGGTGTAAGAAGTTATAATAGATCATATGAGGAGGAAATAAAGTGTTAACATTGTTGTCCTATGATTTTCATTGCAAAAATTCACTTGAAAACATGACAACCATACCTTAGTGTCGAAAATTTCTATTGTACACCTTTCCGGACACCCCTCCAAGCCAGCCCACTCCCGTATCAATCATATCTTGTCCTTAAAAATGGTTCATATGTGTGTATCGCCCTTCATAACACCTAGTTGCGCTTAAGCACATCACTCAAAGACAAGGTGAGTGCTCACTAAAGTGCGCCAAGTACCAGTCCCTCTTTAGGGTTGTTGTAGCAGGATGGTAGCATGGTGAAATGATAAAGACATATATTTAGAAACTAATCCATCATTACACAGTTATACCAAACCAGATCTATAAAGGCATGCATTTAAGTATAAATCATCAAGAAATCAATAGTATGTAATGATAACACATAGAAGACACTTTGGTTTGGCCAATATTCTTCATATAGTAAACATGACAATAATACATGAAGGTTTGATACAATAATAGTCATGCACACATGGATCTGTTACAATTATCCAATCTCATGCACTCATGAATCTCTAACCCTTCAACACCATCTATCAACTAGGTGATTCATCTAATATATATAGGGTGGGGAACTTTCCCTTCACCACTAACTATGCCAAAAATAGGTCACACGCTAATAATAGCCATGCACCATTTACAATTATAGCCATACATGCAAGTATGTTATCTATAGATCACTTACAGTTAACTAGAGTGATGAATCTATTCTTGGATTACTTCCATGCAAGAGTGCTTCGATATGATCCTTAAAATATAGACAAAGCGTGGCGCGCAAGTCTCAACATCACTTTGTGTGTTCCCACATGCCAGCCTCTGAAAATAGACTTGATCTACAAAATTGGCTAAGTCCCGAAAGTTTGACTCTGCACCTCCATACGCGACACCTTCCTATTCCTTTGCGCCTTTGATCCCATCCTATTTTTCCACGCGGAATCTATGTGTGAGTTCTGATAAGTGTTTTATCTGATCAACATTACCCCACACTAATCTCATTATCACCCCGAAAATGGTGATGTCCACAACTGAGTAAAGAATAGTTGAAATACAGAATGTTGAATGAATCTTACACAAAGAATAGAAAAGAATTAAAGAATCAAAGAATTATTCAGGCTTCAAGCTCCTCCATTTCTTTCTGAAGTATCATCTCTGGATACTCCTCCTTTATGTCTGCTTCTAAGTTCTCCCACTCTGTTAATGCCTTTCCTGCTTTCTCTGGAACATCCACAATGATAGATTCTAGCTCATCCTGAGTTAGTTTTCCTTGCTCATTTTGGATTACAAGCATTATGCTTGACATAGATGTATGCATCCCTTCCAGCACATCCATCTTCTGAGCAATGAGTTTTCCAAGTTCATCTAACCTCTCTTTATGTGGTGCATGTGCGCGCCAATGCCTCATGCTTTTGCTTCACCATAGTTAGTCATTCAGCGCGGCCTAGTGTGTCATCCTTCATGGCCTTTTACACCTCATTGTCTTCTACCAGTGTTTTTACCCTTATTAGCACATCTGGAGCTGTGCATATCATTAAGGCATGATCGGCTTTCTTCAGCTCCTCTTGGAGTGCTTGTAGTAGGCCCTCATATGTAGCAATCTTCCTTGCTACTGTAGCTTGTGCTTTTTCTGCCTCTTCTGTTGGGTCCTTGGGCTGCTCTGGTATACACACCTTTTCATCCTCCAATACTAATTTTATCATTGTCTTTACGTAGTGCATCGCAGAAGGAAATTCTTTTGGTACTTGTGATTCCAAATGTGGGTGTACCTTTAGTACATCATCTCCAATTTCCTCCACCATACTAACAAAAGTCTCATATTTCCTTTTTCTCAGATCCCTCTCCTACACTAAACGTGCTATTTCCACATTCTTCACCTTTAGCTCCTCTGTCAGCGCTTTAATTGTAGTAGATTTGTCAATGTTTCTTCTAGCTACCTCAGTAGATACTTTCACCAAGGCATTGCTTACCTGCTCATCCATCATAATAGTTGGTTTAATTGTCATGTGCGGGATTTTTGTGTCTTCTTCAATCGTCTAGATGCACATGATTCTTCACAGACATCAAAATCCGGTTCATCCATATGCGTATGCATCGACCATGAAAGTTGCTTTCATGTTCATAATGTCACCTTGTTCTCATCCATAAGTGCCCATCTGAATAAATATTTTTGCGTGACGGTGCTCTGGAACCGAGTGTGAACAATCTTCTCCTGGTCTTCTGCATACCCCATTGTTTGTACCCTCACGTCCTCACTTGTCCGACGGGACCTTGGCCCTTTTGGAATGGTGGCATCAAGGTTAGGAATACTGGTTGTATCCTCATCCTTGCCTTGTGTAGCTTCTGATTGCTCCCTTTCTTCCTCTCCGCTCAGTTTTTCCTCCTCCTCGTTCTAAGGCTCCTCTTCTACCCTATGATGGATTGGAGATGGAAGCACTTTCTCCTCAGACTCTTCCACTTCTTCATCTAGCTTGAGCTTTCTTCTTTTCTTCTTCTCCTCAGGTTCCTCTACCAGTGAGAGTCGCGGTGACTTCCTTGTTGTCTGTTGGGCTTCTCCTTGTGACCTTGTGTGCTTGAACACCTTTCTGAACCTTTGGTCACCTGCGCTACCTCAGTATTTTCTTCTCCTTGTGAAGCCATCACACACTCCTCTCCTCCTGTCCACCAGATGGTTACTTCCTCCTACGCACCAAACCACCACTATCCTCATGCTCTTCGTCCTCTTCCTCGTCATCCTGCATGGGTTTAGAAGGCCTAGGTGCTAGGATGTTTTCCATAGTATGCTTCCCCTTTGGTGGTCTTGGGAGCACAAACTCGTTCTCTACATACTTATTATTTTCCATCTTTGGTTTAAGTTGGAGATATATGAGCGTGGCCCGATATCCCCAATAACAAGTGTTTCTGGTTTGATATTCAAAATCTTACGAGATAATACTCTCGTTGTAAGCATTCTTCCCTGGATATCCATACTTCTTTCGCAAGGTGTGGTATTCACAATCCACCTTGTTTGCATTAAACACTAACCTCCTTGTATCAGTGAACCGATGAATGGAAGCTTGGAAATACCATGCGCTGTGAACACGTATGGTAGTTTGCACCAGGGGCTCCACGATCCATCCACCATCAGAAAATGTGCAATACAAAAGTGTTGGTAAACAACAAACTGAGCTTGCTTCCCCAATACCGAGGGCAACTCCTTTGGTATGCGCCACTCCTCTTCAAAATCCGTGTGGAGCCTGTCATACCACATCTCTGCTCTCTCCTTTACCTCATCTGTCATAGACCCCTTGCATAGATACTTGTTGAATCTTTCAGCTGGAGACTTGTTATTCATGGGGTATTCCCATATATTTTCTTTCGGGCCATCTGGTACTCCAATCTCCATGAATACTAAAGAAAGTAAGACAAAACCAAAACTTATCTTACTTCCTGTGCACTTCCTCTACTATTTTTTCTACAATAAAGCCGACAATGTTGTAAATAACCCCTTCTGACATGTGCTTTGCCACATGCAGCCACATTGAGTTTACTTGTGACCAATGATCTTGGTCATTCAATTTTGTAACTAGGTGCTTGCTGCTTTTTTTACTACCGAAAATCGTGTAATTTATCGATGTCCATTCCATGGTCCTTTCTGGTATCCCAATGCTTTGTGTGTTTCTAATATGGAAACCTTGTCAGTTAGGTCATTTTTGATGTCCTCACCCGTTGCCTTTAAACTTGTTACCGTGGTAATTAAAATGGGTGTTAGTCTTACCCTTCCCTGCAAAATAGAAGAAGTCCTCATGGACTCGGCTCATCAACCACCTGTATAATGGTGCATATTTCCCGAAGTATGGGAGCTCATATAATTGGTAAACACCAATCCTTTTCAATAACTTCTCCCTGCATCATCATATATCGGCATCCCATCACCAGTTCACTGTCCATTCGGAGTTAAGTAAATCATCCAACTTCTTCTGATTGTCCTTGGTTCGATGGTTGTACTCACTTATTTTGCTCTTTCATATGTGGGAATCCCATTCCTAGCCCACAATTACCTCTTGAAGTCCTGCATCTCTAAAAAATTACTCTCAGGAGTCATCTCTTCCTCCTCTTCCACTACTACCTTCTTCTTTCCTTTTGCTGCTTCTGCTTCCTTCTTTGGAGCCATTCTTCCCTTTGTGTTGTGTTTCTACACCTTCTTTTATATCTCTTTAATGGTTTACTTCAAACCCTAACCCGATTTAATCATGCCTAAATTGTAATCACAAAATCAAGTGCCCTAGCTCTGCTCTCTGTCAATCTACTTTGTTCAAACCCTTCTCCTATGGGGATACAAGCTTCTCCAATACACAGATCTGCCTTTCACGCTTGGTTTTCCCTCTTCGCACCTTGAATTTCTTACTCAACTCTTCACACTTAGCTCTTTGTCGAATTCTCATAGTTGCAAGGGTAGAAATGAATTCGCATCCCATCCTTATATAGATTTTCAATTTTTGATGCATTAATTGCTCCTCCACCTACCAAATATTTCTCATTTATTGCTCAATTTTGTCATTTCCATGTGGTACATCTTCGCACACAACTATAACCTTCTAGCGCGCCTTCCTACCTTCTGGTCACAGACTTCTCTTCAACATGCGCTCTAGTGCCCGAGTACCTCGTCACTGCACCTTCTCCTAGTAGTTATCATGGTTGCCGCTTACCTCGCGTTATACTTTTCCTTCATTCATCTCCATCCTTGGTTACTTTTGAGAAGCAATCCTTTGTAAATCACCTTTAGCAGCTTACTTCCTCAACATCCACAACATTATACCTTCCAATCTTCATAACATTATACCAGGGGAGTCACCAACAATCCACCCCATACTAAAAGTATGTGCAGTCCTCTGTGCATCAACATGCTTCATATTGTAGTTAGCTTCATGCATGCAAGCGCTTATTATTACACAAAAATAAGAACTAAATTGACAAAGCATAGCGACGATGAAAGAAACACATTAAGGAAATGCGAAAGGAAACCTAATCTATCTGACAACACTTGCCTTATTACAAACACCAAGAAGACTTATTTATAGTAGGGCTTCAACCTACTCCCGTTAAAGTAACCGGGCAGCCGTGTTCCATCAATTTCTTCTAACTAGCAAGCACCTGCCTCAAGTATGTGAGTTATAACATATGACCCCAACCAATGCACCTTGAGCTTCCCTGGATGGTGTAAAAACTTAGAGTCATATAGAAGTACCATTTGTCCAACCGCAAGTTTCTTATCCCTGATATGCCTATCATGCCATGCTTTTTGGTGCGCTTTCTCCTATTTCTGACTCCATCATGTGCTATGGCCCGCTCATCCAGTTGAACCATGTTCTCAATCCATTCTTCCAAAGCTTTCTCATCAGCTAGACCTCCAGCGCGTGCAATGCGCAAAGAAGGTAACATAAATTCTATAGGAAGAACAACTTCCACGCCAAACACCAACTGAAAAGGTGTGGCTTTGTTCAATCTCTTATATGTTGTTCGGTAGGCCCAAAGAACAACAGATACTTTTCATCCCAATATTTTCATCCCACATCACAAATCTTGGTCAATGTGTGGCTCAAAATCTTGTTGAAAGCCTCAGCAGTTCCATTTTCCTGAGGGTGATAGGGTGTAGTCTTGTGGTGGGCAACCATAAACTCATCTAACAAAATTTGGATTGTCTCATTTAAAAAATGGGTGCCCCTATCACTGGTTAAACTTAAAGGAAAACCATACCTGGTAAGAACATTTTCCCATAAGAACCTTGCTTTTTGTAGCCATTTGTACAGTCCTTCATAGGAGCTGCTTCTACCCATCTTGTAAGATAATTTGTACAAGTAATGATATAGCGATCCAATCCTACGCGCAGTTGGTGAAATAGGCCCTACAAAGTCTATCACCCATTTCTCAAAGGGTTCTACACTTGTAATTGGTCATAAAGGCATCTCATCCCTCTGTCCTGGTCAACCTAGACACTAACAATGGTCACATGCCTTATAATACTCCTTATAATCCTTATACAATGTTTCCCACCACAAACCAGCAAGTAGGATCTTTCACGTTGTAGCATCACCTGCATAGTGGCCACCTACAATACCACCATGGGCTTCCTCCATTATATCCTTTCATTCATGCTCTAATACACAACGGCGTAACACCTCATCTCTACCTAACTTGTATAAGTCACCACTGATTAACATGAATGGTGCCGCGCGTATATAGCAAGTTACTTTTTCTCCAAGGACCTCATGCCTTCTGGTGCCATCCCTATCCTTAGGAAGACAACAATGTCCTCTAATTCCATTGGCACATTGTAACCTATCTGTATGCATCAAGCATGGTCTCTTCTATTGTTTGGGCTTCTTCACCTGATTGAACTCTAGACAAGTGATCCGGTCCAGAATTACTTTTCCCTAGTTTTACCACAACTGTAAAGTCAAACTCTTGAAATAAGAGCATCCATCTACATATGTGCCCTTGTAAGATGGGCTTGTTCACCAAATACTTCAATGCCATATGATCTGTATAAAACACAAAAGGTGTGGCCAATAGATACTGTCAAAACTTGTGCAAGGCATATATCATGGACAAAGCCTCGCTGCTCTGTAGTGGTATAATTTTGTTCTGTAGGGGTCAACTTCCTACTAGCAAAACAAATGGGATGATCAACTATACCTTCTCCAGGTTGAGCTAAGACAACACCAATGGCCATGCTAGAGGCATCGACGTGAACATGAAAAGGTTTATCCCATGAAGGAAAGCACAAGATAGGCGTGGTAGTAAGTTTCTTCTTCAGTATCTCAAATGCGCGCTGTTGCTGACTCCCCCTAATAGAATGTACCTTTCCCTTGAGTAATTCTTCCAAGGGTGCAGCAACTTTGGCATACCCTTTTATAAACTTCCTATAATACCCTATATGACCCAAAAATCCACGCACCTCACTCTGACTGGTGGGTGCTTTCAAGCCTAAAATGACCGTAACTTTAGCTGGATCGACCAACAACCCTTCCTTGTAGATTATGTGTCCTAAAAGTATGCCAAAGGGAGTAGCAAAGATGCACTTCTTGATATTCAACGAGATACTCAACTGTCTACATCTTTCAAACATTAAGCGCATATTGTCACAATGATCCTTAATTAGCCCATAAATGGTCCAATCATCAAGATAGACCTGTAAGAAGTTGTGAATAAAATCCTTGAATGCTTGCACCACTATCCTTGAGAATACAAGGTGCATTCTTCAATCCAAAGGGCATCACAGTATAGGCAAAGCTTCCCCATTCAGTAGTGAAGGTGGTATTTTCTTGATCTTTTGGGGCAATCCTAACCTTGATATACCATGAGAACCCATCTGTAAATGAATATATCTCATGCCCAGCCACTCCTAATATTTCCTCTATGAATGGTGTAGGAAAGGATCTGTAACACATGCTGCATTCAACTCTCTATAATCAACACAAATTCGAATCCTACCATCCTTTTTGATACTTATCACCATAGGAATGACCCATTCTGACTCATCCAATGGTTGAATGATCCTAGATTTCAACATCTTGTCAATTTCCTCCTTTACTTTCTCACGTAAATTGGGATTCATTCGATAAGGTCTCTTCCTAACAGGGCACACACCTTCCTTAAGCTTTATCTTCATTTCTCCAAGTGATTTATGCATGCCTTTAAGTTCATGGTATCCTCTTGGGAATAAGTCCTCATAGTCTCGAAGTAACTCTATGATCTTTGCCACTTCTGATTCTGACCAGTAATCCCCAATTATCACTTCCTTAGGTTCAACTTTTGTGCCAATATTTACCTTTGTTGTCTTCATAGGTTCATGATATGCGCGCGCATCTACATCCACACTATGGCTAACACTTCATGTGCTCCATGTGAATGATCAACTTCCAAGTGCTCAACTTCCTCATCATCAATTATGTAAACCAACTTCCCCTTGTCTTTTTCTAGAGAAGCGCACTCAAGTAGTATGGTATCATCTACTTCTTCCTCAAAACGTGCCCCTGTCTCTGTCTCACCAAATAATTCCTAAATAAGTTCTTCCACTTTCCCACTTTGTCTCCCATGGTTAAGCACTTGATAAAGCTTAAAGCCTTGTTCACTGGTGGTGTAGATGAGAAGAAGTCAAAAGTTTGGATCATCCTTGCAGTCAAATTCTTGCCAATTTCTAGTGTCGCGATGTAATTCAGCATATACATACCAAGCACGTGTGCAACCTTGTAGAGTAGAATAAAACCGATGCACCCAAAGTGAGGGCGGTAATGCTTCTGTCTTGCTTTGCCCAGAGTCTCTCACACTGTTGGATATGATGTTGAATAGGTTGATCACCATGATAAGGGAAAATATTTGTAGGTGCATTACTTCTTGAAAACTTGGTTGATAAGGTGGTCCCAATCTCTCCCCATTCCAAGAGATTATCCTAGTGAACCACCACCGGTGCTTATTTCTTTGTCCCACCCAAGTATATGACAACATATCTCATCTTTTAATCTGGTCAACCCAGTTTGCCTCCATGGCCTGCAAGAATCCAGCCAATCTTTGGATCTAGTATATCGAGTCTTGAGACCCTATACATCGAGACAGTAAGAAAAACCATTTTTGTAAGCAACCACATATGCTTAACTTCATGCACCCCACTAGTTCATAAGTACTATGAGCCCAATTATCACAAGTAATACTTGGTAGTATCACTGATTGAATGAGAATCTTCCCAATGAAGGATTCCTTCCTTAGATGGCTCATTGACCTCTGGGTCTCGAATAACGCGTATATAAATTCTGTTCAAGTCCTCTTCACTCAAAGGTTCCACATATGGTATGGATTTCCCATCCGTCAATGGTATTATGACCCTTTCCTCCTTGTTCTCGAAGTTGATATACCCCTTGTTAAACCTCAAATCAACATTGTTTGCATAACACCAAGGGCGCCCAAGCAAAAGTTGGGAAGCTATCTGCTTCCACAAGTGCTAACACTTTGAAGTCTCCTATGAACTTGGCCCCTTGTATAGTGATAGATGCATCCTTCAAAACTCCTATGGGAGTAGCTTTTGTTCTGTTTGCCATGAACAATACATTAGATGATGGCTGTAATGGAGGTCTCCCCATTTGAACCCATGCATCCAATGTAAGTACATTCACTTCCACACCTGTGTCAATCAAAATATTGCTCAACAACCAACCATCCACAACAACATTCAAAGTGATCTCCTTGTCATAGTCAATGCTATCGGGGGAGATTCACATGGAGTATTTGTCTTCCAGTCTCAGTTCCCATGTGTAGAGTATTCCCCTTCAACCAATTTCCCAATAAAGGAATAATATTCTCCTGGCACAACATTCTACATACCTCTCTGATGTCATCAATATCAGATGGGGCCTTTTCTATATCCTTATGCTCCAACTTCCGAGACTGCTCTTTCAAACATTGTATTTCACCTTGAAGGCTTCTAAGGACCTCCATAGTTTCCTGATAGACTTCTTTCTGATGAGTTGGATCTGGATACCTAGCATGCAAAACCTCCTCCCTAGTGATTTTCGACTTCTGTTGCAATACCTCTTTCATGCGTGTGCCGCCTCAGCTCGTGTGGTTATCTTGACTATTACTGCCTCGGGTTCTGGTGTTAACTTGGGCATCCACTGATTCTCTAATGTGCACTTTGGATTCTAACCATCCCTGCACCTTTGTTTTCTTGCTTGTGCTTTACTTATTGAGATGCTCATACAAGTCCGGACACTCTTCATAACTATGCCCCTTTCCACAAAATGAACAAGAAATATTTTATGGCATTCGTGCCTATAATGGTCAGGTGAGCCACATGTATAGCAAGTTCCTCAAGGGAATTCACCTCTTTCCACCTCGGCCTCGTCCTCCATATCTACCTCGATATCCTCATCCTCTTCCATGACCTCCTTCAAATCTTCCGTCATTCCTGTCATAGCGCAGCTTGATTATAATCCCTATCCTGATGCTCATTCTTTCCTTTAGAACTATCAGCCACACTCACCTGTCATACCCCAATATCAATGGCATCATGGATCTAGCCAATCAATCTACAATCTTCGATATCATGGGTCGTGGACCTACAAATTTTACAAAAAGAGGATACATTCTTCCTGATCACGTGTTGTAGTAGGGGCAGTGACTAGCATCATGATTCAAATGGAAAATCTCACAGTCTAACAACTAGTGAACGTACAGATCTGCAAGGGAAACTATCCTTGGTGTGGCCTTCCACTTCACAATCTATACACCAGATTCTTGAGCGTGTCTCATGAGCTGAGTTTTCTGATAATTTCTCTAACTATTTTGCCATAGCTGCTATCTGAGCCTCCAAGAATGGACTAACTCCAGTGTCAATACTCCCAACTACCTCAGTGTATAGAGCTGCTTCCAATGCTTCGTGTGGGTCAATATAAGTCTTATGTGACAGTGCCCTCAAAATGGAGTAATCAATCCCCTGACAAACCATTGTGCATGCTTTGACTTGCATGTATATCATAGGAGAGTTTGGATAGAAGTGTTTTAAAATGGGCATCATACTCACGTACACTTTTAGTAGTGCCTTGCTTTATATCCTTAAGTGTGCTTATACTCTTCTACTCAAACTCTGGGATATGGAACTCTTTTAAGAAAGCATCTTTCAATGCTGCATAATCAATACAAGTTTGATTGGGATCAAACTTCCTATATTGGTGTGTGCGCGCACCTGTAATGTAGTAGCAAATTGACTTGCCTTGCGCTCAGAAGCCGTGATACCTTTCACAACCACAATATTTCACACATATGAATATGTTCAACAACATCCTCGATACCTTTGTACTCTGGGAGATGAAGAGACATCTCCATATAAATGTTCTAGGGTTGCTGCGGGCCTTGACCACCCAACCCAGAACCTCCTTGGTTTCCTCTACCTCCAAAACCACCCAACCACGAAACTAGAACCCCATACCTCCCGATCCTCCTCCTGAAGTTGGAATAGGGCCCGTAGATGCACTCCCCTGTGTCCCGATAGTGGTACTATACTTGGACCCCTACAGTCTGTGAAGTAGTCCCAATTCCAGAGGTGAATCCCACACTCGGTGCACTCATATTTTGTGTAGATGATGAGCCTGAAAACGTACCCCCAAAGAATAACAAAGCTATCTGTGCTGCCATTGATATACTTGCTATCTGACTTGTTTCTGCTCTTTCACTTCCTAAATGAAAACTTTGTTTACCTATTGTACTAGATACTGGAAAACCAAGCGCAAGGGCTAGGTTAGCAGGTTGGCTTAGATGCGCGCCCAGTGGCCCAGGTCATATCTATTGGTGTGCTTCCATGTGAGGCCGAAGAGGGTTCTCTGTCATGCTTTCCTAGATGGGGAGTTCCTGATGCTCTAGCTCTTCTTCATCCTCATGAGCCTCAAATCCTTCACGAGCCATCTCTCTCCACAATGCCATCCATTCTGCAACTTCTTGCTTCTTGCATAATTCCCTCTCACGTGCCTCATCATACTTTAGCCGCCTCTCTTCCCTCTGCCATGTTGCCGCTAGGTCTGCCATCTTTCACCAATCCTATTCCTGCCCCCGCGTGTGGAGATTTTTAACTTGCCATGGGCTTATCTTCCAAGTTCAATGTTACCATCAGTATCTTGATTGCCAATGGAATACCTTGCAAATACGTCCCTCTAGGATACTGTAGGAACTGGAACTCAGCTACCTCCGGGCACGAATAAGTTGAAATTGAATACTCTAGAATATAGCTTGTTTAGAACACCACGAAACTAGGTATCTACCGTGTGAGTCCAGATCAAGTTAGCATCATATAGTGTTTGAAATTCCTCTTGTGTCCAAACAAGTGTGCGATACCTCCAATTTTGTTTAGACGCATATGCAGTCAACCACTCGTATAATTCTACGGGAAAGATAACAAAGAAGCTTTCATATAAACTATCATACAAATTCTACTCTACCCAAGTGTGTGTGTTAAATCCGGATCCAGTGCTAAACCTTCATGTGTATTCTTCCTCCAGATCATGAATCCACTCTTCAATGCTCACCAAAGTTAGCCGGTATGTCTTCATCATGAACCATCCTGAAAACAACTGAAAAAGAGGTCCCAAAGAATGGAACCAATGATGCAGCCTAGAATTCTCAGATAACACCTAGTCACGTTGGCACATCCCTTAGGCCTGGTGAGCACTCACTCAAAGCATGCCAGGTACCAGTCCCTCTTTAGGGTTGTTGTAGTAGGATGGTAGCATGGTGAAATGATAAATACATATATTTAGAAACTAATCCATCATTACACAATTATACCAAACTAGATCTATAAAGGCATGCATTTAAGTATAAATCATTAAGAAATCAATAGTATGCAATGATAACACATAGAAGACACTTTGGTTCGGCCAATATTCTTCATATAGTAAACATGAAAATAATACAGAGGTTTGATACAATAATAGTCATGTGTGCATGGATCATTCTAATTACCCAGTCTCATGCACTCATGAATCTTTAACCCTTCAACACCGTCTATCAACTAGGTGATTCATCTAATATATATAGGGTGGGGAACTTTCCCTTCACCGCTAACTATGCCAAAAATAGGTCGCACGCTAATAATATCCATGTGCCATTTACAATTATAGCCATACATGCAAGTATGTTATCTATAGATCACTTACAATTAACTAGAGTGATGAATCTATTCTTGGATTACTTCCATGCAAGAGTGCTTCGATATGATCCTCAAAATATAGACAAAGTGTGGTGCGCAAGTCTCGGCATCGCTTTGTGTGTCCCACACGCCGCCTCGAAAATAGACTTGATCGCGACTCTCCCGCTCCTAGTAGTCTCGGACTCATCTCAAGCCCCATGCATTTTTCTAGGAAACTCATTCTTTTCAAGAACAACTGGTGATCCCGAAAAAATGAGGTTTTTGAGAATATTTCAAGCATAATCAAGGCATGAGACCCATCCCATAATTCTAAAAATTTCATTTTAAGTCAATTTAATATAAATAAGTGTGGAAAAGTCATTCGGGATCTGTAGATATGTCTATTTCAAGTTGTCACCTAAGGTACATGTTCGATACTTTGTAAATTTTCTTGGGTGCCACATGGAATTATGAGGCTAAGGCACTCTTTTTATCCCCATTTTACCTTTCCATGGGGAAAAAGGGGATAAAAATGTCACCAGTGTGACCCCATTGACATCACTTAGCCCCCTTGACCTATTTTCCTAGCTCCCTCACCAACTCCCACATGTGTGACAAGTGTCACTCCTAGGATAAGGTACATTTTTGTGCCCCAATTGTTCCTTTCTAAGGTAACAAGGGGGAAAAAAATTTCACCTCCTCCTTGCTTCCCCCAAGTTCTCCATGTAACCGCAAGTTAGCTCTCAGGTGCTTGTTTTCAGCCCCCTCCTCCATTCCTCTCTGCTCGTGCATGAAGGAAAAATGGAACCCTAGGGCTAAGGATACTTTTTGTTCCCCCATTGTCCCTTACTAAAGGGGATAAAGGAGAAAAAAAATTTCCCCCTTTCCTCGAGGTTTCCAAAGCTATATAAACCATACTTCACCATTTTCTCGCTCTCACCCCCACATTTCTCCATTTACACCCAAAGATTCGGCAAATTTTTTCCAGAATTCCTCTTTCACCTTTTTCAATCTCCATCCATGAAATACATGTTCTCATGATCCAAAAAGGAGAAAATAATAAAAAGAAGTCAAAATTTTAAAGGTTCATGACAAGAGTTTTTGCTTGAAAAACTCCACAACCCACAAAGTGAGATTGTTCGTATCTTGAAGACCATGGAATGAATCCACATGGGTTTTTTACATTGATTCACATTTCTAGATGCCTTAAAGATCTAAGTGGAAGATATTTCATTCATGGACCAAATGTTTTGCAGTGAGAAAACCCCAGTTTCCCGCACCCAATTTTTTGAAATTTAATTTCTCCTTTTCCAGAGACTAGATTGACATGAAATTTCATATGTGAGATAATAAGAAAAAACCCATATCAAAAATGTCAAATATTTCAAAATCTGAGGGAGAACCTATTTCAAAATATAGTAATTGTCTACATAATAGCTTACTATAAATAACAAACCTTCACAGAAAGTAGTTTTGGCAAAAGCAAAGTTTCCAGTAAGAATTCAAAGATCAAGAAAAGTGATCAAAGGTGGTTCGAGGTGAAAAGGTGAATAATTAAATTTACTAAAAATAGTAAATCCCCATTCTAGTCCTGAGATAGTGCCGATTGAAGATGAATTTCAAATACACAGGCATCAAACCAGTCTCAACTTTGTCATCCTGAGTATTCGTAGTGGGGGACAACAATATCACTTACATGGATCTCGATAATCTTAAGATTCGCATGCTCGGAAGCCAAAGAGAGCCAGGTGGAAGACAAAGTGTTCTTGAGTGGATTATATGTGGTAGGTGGCCACCTAGTGTCAGTGTAGAGTATTGAATTGGTATTGGCGTGCTCTCACCACTATGAACCAAACAAGAACCATTCGAGTTGATGATGGCTCAGTTATGGTAGTGATTTCTCCTAAGGTCATTTCCCACTCAATGTTTGTAATCTCAAAAGAGGTGGTAGTGAATGAATGGGTCAAAAATGTCTTACCTGTAGGGTCTCGCATTGGGATCCTGGTTGAAGCATGGAAGAAATCCCTCTCGCATAGAAAGTCTCTCTTACAGAGTGAGTTCCATGATGGATATTCAGATGCAATCATCCATCTTAGTCAAGTGATGGGAGAAGAGAATACGAGATACTTCTAGGACTAGATGGAACTTTTTATACTCATAATCATTGAAGCGAAGTAAGAGATTAATTGCATGACAACCGATCAATGAAAACTTGCACCGTAAGTTGTTACAGGTTCCATTCTCGCACAAGTTCTCTCGAGACTTCTTATTTGGTATATGTTCTTGCAAGCTCAAGACCTTTCAAGGGTCATTCACTTTCACATAACATCTCCCCAAGGATATATCATTCGAGAGATATCCACATTGGTATTGAAAGAGAGCAATCAAAACTTCACAAGGGTAAATGATGCTTTCACTATGCTCATCATCAGGTCACTAGAGGGAGATCTTCACTCAAGGATGTTGCTACAAGTGGCATCTTTGATAAAGAAATATGGATCATTCTTCATCCAATTTTCCAATTTTTCATATATCCAAGTTTCCAGTTATGATCACGCCCTGCTAAGACTACCTCGGTATCTTAGTGATAAAATAACATTGTTTGAGCTATGCAAACAACTTTTTCATGTGCACAAACCTCAAAAACTATAAAAAGACTATCTCTTTCCCCATCTCACTGGGAATATTCTCCTGTAAAAGTACCAAAGATGCATCACACTTGAAGCGGCCTTTGCACCCTTAAGCTTGCATTCATACACTCCAAGGGAATATTTTGACATCTGAGTTGATCCAGACACTTTCCATCTTCCAAAGTCACATCATGTCCCGCAGGTTGAATATTATTGGGAAAGTTGTGTAGATGAATTCAATGTCAGGGAAAGAGACTACATGAGGATGACCATCAAAGAAATGAAGAAGTACATGTTCCATTGGTATGAAGAAGGTATTCAAGATGATGGTATAGAGCTGTATGACCCATAGTACAAAGCGGTGAAGGCTTCTCCTTTGCAATCAATGAATTGGAGCATCTGCGAGTTGAGAGACATAATTGAGTGGACATAGGTTGTGATTAAAATAATGAGATAATGGTTCAAGGAGAAGATGGTTACCGCCCTCACATCAGGAATTTTCCCCACCCTTCAGAGACAGGTACCGCATCACTCTTCATCAAGGGTCGTGTGTAGGTAAATTCAAGTTCAGGCCACTCTAGAGGAAGTTTGAAGTGTAAGGCTATGGAGTTGGAAGCCCCCTATTATGAGAGATCACCCAAGAAAGTCAAAACAACAAAAGATCCTGTAGTAGAAGCACAAGTTGAAGAGAATGATTCAACACATCTTCTAGCTCCTGAACAACCTCAAGATTTTCCACCCCCTACCGTCATTCCTACATATATCTTGCACAAGATGTACCTCTTCATCATGAGAAAGAGATGATAAAACATTCCATTTACAGAGCCTTAGACAGATGAGATATTTCCTTGGATGAAGGAAATGAATGAAAAAGAGGCTCATACCGTGCAACAAGTCACAATATTTGATCTTTCAAAGATAACATCCTTGGCCAAAGGGAAGAAGAATTATTTTGCTCAAGTGGCTTTGTGGATCTTCGGTGGTGCCACATGTAACTAGTACATATAAGTAGTCGCACCAAACGTGGTCAAACCTGTCAAGAAATGACATCGGATGACTACAAAATGAGCACTATTCCCTTAGGCCCAACCACTCACAAGGGAGATTAACACATGTTCTAGGATTCCTTTCTCACCTCATTGTAATAAATCAAGAATAAAAAGAAAGATTGATCAGTTGGAGGACCAAGTACAAACACTCTCCTCATATGTGCAACACTTCATGGACCCAAATCCTTCATCAATCCCAATTGAATAAGTTACCTGTTGACAATTATCCTCAGTAGATGAACCATCGAGTCATTGGATACCTTAGGTTGGTGGAATGTGCACCATAAGGTAACCTCTATATTTTAAAGAAGCCGGATCTTCTCTATAGCGTGAGATAGGGTCAGGGAGAAACATAAAAATAACTAAGACGATGCGCCGAAAAGGGGCAAAAGTTAGTCATGAATACGACTTCCTGAATTGGGAGGAGGTGAGGAATGAAAAGGGTGGACGAAATACACCACATGACATAAAATATTCACATAGATTCCAACTTCAAACTACTTAAGCACAAATTCGGAGAACAATAATAACATTATAAGCATGCACAATATACCAACATCGAAATAAAGGCTATCAGAGAAAATATAGATAATGCAAAGGATGGACGAAATGCACCACATGGCATATTATATTACTCCAAAATATATGCACAATATAACAACAGATAAGAGGCAAGAAAAGTGTTATTACAAAGCTTAGAGAGAAGGCTAGAGCTCCGTAACCCTTCTTTTTACTTGAAGAGGAACTAAGACTAAAAAGAAGAATTCTCTAACTCTTGATATCCATGTTTTTTAAAACCTTTCATTTACAATATATAGGATGGGAAGAAGATAAGAAGATCATTTTTGAACTATTTCCCAACTGCTTGTCCATTATGGTAAATGGTGTGAAGTGATAGAAGTAGATTGTGAGATCTGTCTCACACTTCCCTATGATTTGTTTTTTAAGGAGTGAGAGCCATACTCATTTAATACATCTCTTAACTATCTTGCAACCGACTCCCTTGGAGCGGACTTATTCTTTCAAATCTTTATTACATATCTAAACTTCATGCATCGGGTTCTAGGATCATGATTCCAGGTGGCACCTATTTTTATACTATTATGTTAAAATTGACCCCTCGAGTGCAGGTGAAAAATTAAGTATTCATAGGTTTGCACTCTTCACACAAAACTATGCATTAACTTTGTCACTGAAAAGACCAACTGAATGACCCTTTGTCTTTGATCTTTTGAAAAGATCTTGAGAATTTAAAACTTTTAGATAGGCTTCATAATTGCCCATACATGGTATTTGGCTTCTCATCAATCTTTTGTAACTGTTACGAACTCGAAGCCTATTTATTGCAAGATACATGTGGAGGCAAAGCACTTATCTAGGTATTTGATCCCTTTGTATCTTTTGGAACCGCACCGGCCGACACTTGGCATCATCTGCGAGCCTACTACTCTCCTTTGAGCAAGTAAGGGACTTGCCACATATTAATGTGAAGAATTTTTCTTAGGTGGGACACTCATAGTTGACTCCACATGTAAGCCACGCATGATTTTTAATCTTGCTCCCCTTTTACTTTCTAGAACTTGCGTCGAGTTGACACTTGCACTATCCACGATCCTACCGATTTCCTTTGAGTTGGCTTGTCCCGACTTAGTTTTTATCATTGATTCGGCTAAGTCTTCCTTCCATGTTTCAAGGCTTGAACCCTAGTGGGATTCAAATCTACAGAACCTTAGAGCTTACTTGGTCAATTCAACAGAATATGCTTGTTATCTAATTTTAGTGGGCAACGGAATTTAGATAATAGTTTGGCGACTCACTGGGGACCATTAGCCTGCTAAATGGAAAGAACCCACAATATTCCACTATTCATTGGGCCCAGAATGTGTTATGAGCTAATATGAACCTTGGTTCATAGTATCTAAAGGGTTTTTGAGCCTCTGTAGCCGCTTAGTTGATCCTTGCACCTTCCTACTCTCATAAGGAAAACTCGCAACTTGTTTTGTGAGAGTAGAAAATTGAAGAATCCACAAAGTCACTCCCTTGACTGATTTTAGTTGCTTTGTATTTGTTTGAAGTGAAGTTTACAACCATTACAGACAACTACAAATTCCCTTGTTGTGAACATTGGAGAGTCTGGTGCATTTTATGGAGTAATACTGAGACACAAGCTATATACAAAAGAGACAAATCATACATGCCTCAAATGAGTCATGCAGAGTGTGCACAAGAACTTATTATGCCGAAAGAAATCTACTCCTACTCCTAGGCTAACCAGACTTTAAGAAGCTAAACAAAACCTGAAACAAGCAGGGAGAAATAGCTTCCCTTCCTTATAAAGTGTGGCCATGTAATTAATTTAGCAATAGATATGGCCTGTAATAAGAGTGAAAAATTACCTTTCACCCTTCCACCCACGGTATCAAAAACATGATGAATACCTCCTCAAGATGCTTATATTTTTGGTTGGAGGTGTCGTAGATGACCCATGGGGATTTGAAGATCATCCTCATGCTCTGAAGTGAGCATGACTGGTGTTGGATTTTCCATTGGCTTTGGTGTGGGAAAATCTTGATGGGGAGACTTGATCCACCGTGTTTTCTTATCGCCCAAATTCATCCTTTAGGATGAGTATATTTTGCGAGATCTCTCTGAATGGCATCATCCTTATCTTCTTTCTCCTCCCCCTTTTTAAGCAGCTTCATCGAAAAATTTGTTATCTCATTTTAGTGATTCCAACTAAAATTAAGATAACCATAGAATTTGTTTTTTGAAAAAATCTCCTAAAATGCCCTTTTGAAGAGATTTTCGTGTTTTGGGTTTCAACAACATGAAAACATGTTTTTTACATGCTATATGAAAATTGTTTCCCAAAACCTCGAAACTAGCCAGTATTTCAGGTTTTTGGAACTCATGACCATCGAACATGACTTGCAAAAAGCATGCTACATGTCGATTGACTTCCGAAACCCAAACCCAATATGTCCCTTTGTGTCGGGTTTTGAACCTTGGAACACCCAAACATCTCATGTTTCATGTCATCTTTTCCAAAACCTGAAACCCGAATTGATAGCTAATCCTTTGTATTGGGTTTTCGGGCACTCTAAGCATGATGACATGGCATTAACTCCGAGTTGTCGGGTAGTTGGCACACGTGTCATGTGAAGTGTAATAAATGTAGGGGTTTTTATAAATAGTTGGATTTACACGTCATTTGTATCTATTGTACTTTTGGTTGCGTGGATTTTCTCGTACATGCTCTCTCAACCTTCGAACCCGATTTGATTTTGTGCTCGATTGCGTGATTCATTTTCGATTATTTTTGAATTTGTTGAAGGTATTTTCTCTCCCTCTACTTGTGAGGTTTGTTGAATATGTTTTTGTGATGTTCTTTGTGACGTTCTCCTTCCTTTCCTGCTTTTCTTCTAGGTTTAGGGTTTTAGGTTTTCTTCTTCTTTTTGGGTTGTATTCCAATAGAAATTATTGATTAAGAGTTCACCCTTAGGGTGTTTTCCTATTCTATACCTTGGAATATACCTTTTTGTGTTTTAAAGAAAAGGAGAAGAATAAAAAGTCCTAACTGTTGAAATGGCGGAAAGATTGCATGTCTTGACATCTCAAAACCCGATCCCTTATTTCGGGTTTTGCAGGGTGTTTTACAATCTCCAAGTTCTGCAGTGTTTCGAGGATTTTCTAAGTGCCGGACATCCAACATCATCTGACATCCAATTTCCAGTGTGTCGGGTCTTGCGAGGTGCTCAACATCTTTCGATTCCCGCAGTGTGTCGGGTCTTGCGAGGTGCTCAACATCTACTAAGTTCCAACACTCTCTCCAGTGTGTCGGGTTTTATGAAGTGTCCGACAAGACCTAAGTTCTGACACTCTCTCCAGTGTGTCGGGTTTCATTAGGTGCTTTACAAGTCTTAAAATCCGGATAGTGTGGCGGTTTGTGGGGTTGCTCAGCAAGCTTCCAAGTCCGATTGCTCAGATAGGAGTTGTCTAGGCATTCTTTCTTCAGGATTTCTCATGTTGGATCTTGGATCATCTAAAGACAAGTCAGATAGGTCAGGGAAGATGAAATACAAGTATCAAAAGATGGAATCCCCCTCCTACATAGATTGCAATTATGACATCTGAGATACTGAACTCTGGTAACATTAACATGGAGGATTTATGGAACAGAACCAAGGATTCTTCTCAAAGTCCTTGGATGAAGTCAATAACCAATAGTGGCCTCCCTCTTACAGCAGGATTCCCAATGTTTGCTCAGTGCCTTGAGTTTATTTTGGCCTGTGCTTCCCATTATGACTCGGACTCTCGCTCAGTGAAAAATCAAGCAGAGAAGTCATAGTGAAGTTGGACATGGGTTATTTTGATGACCTCCTAAGATTACCCAACTTTTAGGAATATGTTGACGTAGATCTTAAGTCAACACATAAAGCCTGGGATAAAGATCAAGAAGACTACATCACGCATGTGAATAGAAAATTCTTGATCAAGGCCAAGCCATCATCTCAAGGTTTCCCAAGTTTGTCCCAGGAGTTATTTCATCCTCGAAATCAACAACATTATCACCTTGCTAGGTCGAGTATTTAGACTCCATGAATCAAGGGACTTCCAAGGATGGATGTATCAATTAATGGTTATTATGAAGAAGAACGAACAAGCGATCGATTGGAGTAGTCTCATAAGTAATGAGATTGCTTCCTAGATGAAGATAGCCTTGACTATGGGAAAATTCTATATGTCATCGTATGTCACCTATGCAGCAGCTGGCATGATAAATTAGCTAGGATTGGATGCAAAAGGAGATAGGGTAATAGAACACATATATCGGTACCTCCCTCAGCTAACAATGAAAGGTTCTGAAGATCAGTTCAAAAGAGTGAATGATGCTTTCTTTTATGAAAATATCTGCAGAATGAACCTTGATCTAAGGAAAAGAAGAGTCTCTGATGAAGCATGGGCCGAAGTATAAAAATGGGGATGCATCTTCTTATAGTTCAAGAAGTTCACATACCTTTGGGTGGTCATGTATCTAGGTGATCCTTTCAGATTGCCCAAATTCCCAGGTGATAAGCTGATCCTAATGGAGTTGGTAAGACAGTTGTTGGATTTCCACAAATTCCAACAAAGCAAACACAAGGCTTCCGTATCCTTTCCCATTTCCATTGGAAGGTACACATGCTCAACGATGGTCAAAGCTAAGAATGTGGTGCACGAGATTTAGGACAATTTGAAGAAGCACATGAAGCACAGAGATGGATTTGATTTCTGAGGAGTCCTTAAGTCATACGAGACTTTATATCTACATGTTCCCAACATAGAAGATATTTGGGTTGATCTTCGGGATGAAGTTTCCATCCAAAGAAAGGACAATAGTAGGTTGAAAATTGAAGAAATTAATATGCTTTGGATTTATCTAACATCCCAAAAGGCACTAAAGACAATGAGAGTGTCCTTGATGCCTCGTATGATGGGTTGAATGAAGATCAATATGTATTCCCGGCCATTGATTGGTCCATTCTTTGAGAAAAAGCTTCTATCACGGGAAGAGCTACTCAAATTCTTTCCCCGTACTAAGGCATGGCTCATTTCTTAGGGAATGAGTTATAAAGAAGGTATTTTTGCAAAGCTAGACTCTTTTGAAGAGGGACCCTAAAAAGGAAAAAAGGAAAAGGATAAGAACCCTTCCAAAAGGCCAATGAAGGTTAAGTTTGTAAGAAAGGGAGAAGATCAAGTAACTACACCAGTGACCACTCTCCCACAAACAGTTGAGGTTCTTGATTCACCTCCACAACTAAAACAAGGGAATCTTCCTTCAAGAGAAGAGATTATTCAGCCTTCCATTCCTCCTTTGGTAGATAGTTCATCAGAGGTAAGTCTTCCTCCCACTTCTCAAGCTCTAATTCCGGAATCCTTGCCTCCTCCCATTCAACCTTCCTTGCCTCAAATTTCTTCACCAAGTTCCTCAGCCATGGCTAGTATCTTTTCTGGTCTCTCACCTCTCCCCACTAGACCCCAATTAACCATGGACATGCCTCCCCCTACGAACCTTCATTCCCTACCACGGGTGCTACACTTACGGTGGTTACCACTCCACAAGATAATCCTCCTCCACCTGAAGATGTGACCATAACACCTGCAATGGAAGAAAATTCTTCCAATACGCCTCAATGGTTGGTAGATCAGACTCTGAGGAAGAGGAAGGTAGTTGTCCCATTACCAACCTTTGATTTCAGTTCCCTCAAGGTCACTCCTACTAAGTCGTCTAAGAAACCCAAAATAGTCTCCAGGATTTCATTGGATTCCTTAGGGCATAAATTTGCAGAGATTGCTACTCCCGCAACTGATAAAACTAAGGATGATATAATGGTCACATATTATCAAATCACAAGGGTGGATATAGGGAAGTAACAATGAGGGAGCACAACAGGATGCACAAGATGCCATGAATGTGTTGTGCTAGAAGTTGAGGGAAAGTAAGGCAAATGGAGATGAGTTAAAAGAGAAAGTACAATTACAATGTGCTACTCAAGCTATCAAATCATCCTAAGTCAACACCATCATCCTCTACTCCTATCGAGTTTGATTTCTCATCGGTACCCATTATCAAGAAGATTAATGAGAAGGGGAGAATGGTTGATGAATGGATCCAAAGGCTGCTCCTGCAAGGAAAAGAAGTCATTGAGGACACTGTGGAATTCTAAAATCCTTAGAGGATATAAAGAAGGATGGAGAGAAAATGGATGATGAGTTTTTAGCAGAAATTGGGAACCTAGAGTTGACTTTCGAAGCTCTCCAAATGCTGAAATAGGTTCCATCCCGCATCTTGGTCAAAGAAGGCATCATTCCACATGGGGATAAACATTTTCAGCTAACTAAAGCCATCAGATTCAGAATAAAGATTCTCAATGAAGCTTGCAGAAAATTGAGAGAATCAAGAGATCAATTGGTCGATGGCAAGAATGACTTAGAAGAAGAGCTAGTCAAGATCTATGATAAGGTGTGGAGTGAAAGTTCGGGAATCCTGCCTGTTGATGATATTTACAAACAAATCCAAGAATCAATTCAACACAAACCTACTCATGGGTTTGGCCTGAAATCATTGACGACAAAGTTGTGAAAATTGAACATTCTTTTGGTACCACTGAGGAAAATCAGCAAGAGATTGAAAAAATCTTCCTGGCAATGCTAACGATACTCAGGAAACATGTGAAGTTCTGAGTGATCATTCCACCACGCCTGATGAAAATGAGATGCAGGGTATAATCCAAAAATTCCAAGAATTTCAGGACAAGCAGGCTTTGTTGGAGGAAGATAAAGATGATGATACAGAATAAGCACAATGCGACATGTCATTTCAATCTTGAAATCGACATGTCTTTTTCATTTTTGTTTCATCACATAGGAAGCAAATTTTGACTTGGTCTCCTGCGTGAGAGTCAAGCAAAATAGGACTCTCTTTTAAAAGACTATTTTCTAGGATTTATCCTATTTTCTCTCAACTCCTTTTATTATAAATAAGGGATGCTTATGCATTCCAAAGGGTTGAGATTTTTGGAATATTGAGAACTATTGTGAAGAAGAAAAACTTTGTGTTTTCTTTTAATCATTTGAGGAATAGAAATCAATGCTATTTTTGCAAACTTTGTGTTGTGAGATTCATCTCTCTTAAGATATTGTTCTTATGTTCAGGATCTTAAGCTATTCTTTGTTTAGCATTCTCAATCATTTTAATTGTTTCAAACATTACATTACATTTGTTATCTAGAACTCGTATGATTATTTCGTGATCTGTGTTTGCTCAAAAGAAAATACGTTCCCATCATTTCCTTTCCATTGTGTATTCCTTTTCTGATCCATTCTATTTTAGAAAACAACAACATCTTTACCTAGCATGGATATGGATTTTGGGATTCTATCCTAACCCCAATGGTTAGATTAGTGTAAATACTATACATATTATTTCTGTTGTGTTTTAGATTAGTAATAAACAAGCAGCCTCACCTGTCTTTGAGGAGGGATTTAATCCTATGCACTATGGTTGAACCTCATATTTTGACGTGAAAAATATCCAACCAACAGTTTTTGGTGACTCCACTGGGGATATACAGATTGATAAGACTAAGCTTATCCTTTTGGTGTTTGGCGACTCCGTATTTGCCTTATTTTCAAGAAGATCCATTTTCCAGTTCAAGCTGGCCAAGAAGATCTTCACTCGGTTAAGCTGAGCCAAGGGTGAAACTGATCCATTCTTTGATCTGCTTCAACAACATAATTTCAGACTTTCACCCAACAGTGTTACATCTAGCCGGGCAAGAAGTTCTTCACCCATCCGAAGGAATTGGATTCCTCAAGAACCAGAAGTTTCTGCAACTTGTCGGGCATTATTCTTGCCAGATATTCAGATTCCTGTATGCACTTCATTTAGGAGAATGACAACAACCTGTGCCTTGGGGTGTAACTATTGGTCCTCTTTCCCTTACTCCACCATTGCATGACCTACCTCATGGATCACGGAAGAATATTCCTAAGTTCAATGACGATGGAAAACAACATCCTGACGAACACATTGCCTCATTCTTTGTTGCATGCGGTGTTCTTGGGGTTGCTCACGAAGATGTCTCTGTTTGACTCTTCGTCAAAACATTACATGGTGTGGTAGCAGAGTGGTTCTATCATCTCCCAAATACATGCATTACCAACTAGGCTACCATGGGATCTGTATTTGAAGCAAGGTTCAAACCAGCTAAAGATTCTCACGCCTTGTTAGCACAACTTACCCATATGAAGAAAGAGTCTTACAAACCCATGCAAGACTTCATAGCCAAATTCAACAAGCTGATTCACAAGATTCCAGATCACACTGTTCCTACTCTTGAGAATCAGAAATGTTTCTTCATCAATGCTCAACCTCGGATGTGAGCTTCTTGTTAAGAAGATCTGTTATCCCCGATTTGGCCACCGCTCAAGCTACGGCCACCGCTCAAGATGTTCTTCTCGAGCACTCACCGATCCAATGATTCAAAAGATGGCTAATGATTTGATCACTTTGAAAAGAAAATGTCTCAACAGGTGAGTAACGTTTCGTATCGGGATATTCCTAGACGAAATTTCAATAATACTAATGGTGCTCCCACAAGAGATAGACCATGGTTGACTACTGCTCAACCGAGACTAGCTATTGAAGCTCCTCTTGTTAATGCTATAGTGGAGATAGTCAAAGAAGATGAAGAACCAGAAGAACAAGATTCTCATGAAGCTTTTGAAGCTTCGGGATATGCTGATGAGTCATATGATGATTCAGTGGAAACTCCAACATTGGGTATTTAGAATATGAGGAAGACAAATGTGAACATGATGGCCAGTCATTTGCGGTCTTTACTCAATCCCAATCTTAGAATCCTAGAAAACTGGTTGAAGGCTCTAAGGAGAAGAATAAAGAAGCTCCCGTGGTCATGGCCAAGAGAGGCTCTCCTATCTCAACACAAACTGAAAAGGAGACAACTAAAAAGGTAACAACTTCTTCTTATTCTCCTTCTCCTACTCTCAAGACCAGTACCTCAACTCAAACCAATATAAATAGAACTGAGCCTACCATCATTCCTTCATATACTGCTTTTGACATTATTGACCATGCAAAAAGAACTAAGATCCAAATGTCAGAAGTAGAATATCTTCAGTCAAATCCTGAGCAATTTGAAAAGCTTGCCAAATTCATTAGAAGCAAGGTTGTTGTTCCTTCATCTTCAAAAGGCATTTTGTCAAGTCCTACTCAACCTTCACCTTCGACCAATATGACCTTTATTTCTTCTTCAGGAAAGATCGAACCATTTTATTTGTCTTTACTCATAAACAGGTTCAAACTCAACAATTACATAATTGACTCAGGAGCTTCCGATAACATGATGCCCGCAAAAGTAGCTCATGCCCTTAGAATTACTTTGACTAAATCATACGGATGGTGTTACTCCATGGAAACCAAGCAAGTTCCTTTGATCGGTCAAATCAAAGATGCACAATTTGCATTTGTCACCTTCCCGGAGAAGAGAGTAAAAATGACCATTCTAGTTGTTGATATCCCAGCTGCTTATGGTATTCTCTTAGGAAGAGGTTTTTGTAAAGATGTCGGAGGGAGATCAATATGGACTGGACCAAGGCTAAAATTACAGTTAATGGAGTTCCTCGTATTCTCCATCTTGAGCCTCAAGCGAAGTATTTAGTCACTAAGTCTGATGACCCCAAGGCTCAAATTCTTTTCGAAGATGCTGGCTTAGGGAATTATTTCATGACATCAGAGATACCAACTGTGAATGTTAAGGAAGAGGATCCTAATGGTATTTGGACCCTCGAGTTTGATGGGAGCTGTTCAACTACTGGATCAGGTGCCAACATAGTTCTTATATCTTCAGATTTCGAGATCTTTCCCTTTGCTTTCAAGTTGCAGTTTGATAATACTAATAACATAGCTGAATATGAGGCTTTGTTATTAGGATTAGAAATGGCAAGAAAAAGGGAATCTGAAACCTCAAAGTTTAGGGAGACACGGAGCTCATTGTAAATCAAGTGAAAGGAGTTTATCAAGTGAAAAATGATCACCTAAAGCATTACAGGAACAAAGTATGGGACATCATAGAATGCTTTGATGCTTTTTCTATCAAGGTAGTTTTGAGGGATTATAACAACAAAGCTGATTCATTGGCCGTGTCTGCATCTCTTCTCCTTCCTCATCCACAATTCAAACAAGACACGTACACCATCAAGATTGTGTACCGTCCCAGTGTTCCAGATAATTCAGCACATTGGAAAGTATTCAATGATGATCAATAGGTATTGTCTTTCCTTGAAAAAGTCGACAATTTTAGTGAACTATATTTTAAAGGATCAGAATCAACTTTCCGCGAATCTGTTTCAAGTTCATATCAAGAGATTGACGGTGAGTTCATTCAACTAAAAGGCAACAAGATCCCCAAGGGATTGGTTTCTTTGGAAGGTTTGTTCGACAAGCATGACCGGTTTATTTAGGATAAAAGGCAAGCTGAAGGTGCTTCCTCGTTAGAGGTAGATCAAGTTAACCTGGGTTCCACTGATCAACCGTGGATGGTAAACATTGGTAAATGTTGTTCACTGGAGGAAAAAGAAAGATTCTCTTCACTCTTGAGGAGATACATGGACGTCCTAGCATGGTCATACGTGGATCTAAAGTATTTCAAGCCCAAAGATGTGTGACATAACATTCCTTTAAAGCCTGAAGTTAAACCCCAAAGGAAGAAGCAAAGACATTACAACCCCAAGATCTCAGGGAATATCCTTGTAGAAATTCAAAAAATGTTAGATGCAAGGATCATCTTTCTGATCCATCATTCCACCTGGGTTACGAACATTGTCCTTGTGAGAAAGAAGAATTGTGAAATCTGGATTTGTGTTGACTTCCAGAATCTCAACCAGTCTTCATTGAAGGACAATTATCCATTGCCCATCATGGACCAGGTATTACAGATGGTCACTGGGGTAGAAATGTTATCCATGCTTGATGGATTTTTAGGATATAATCAGGTTGAGGTAGTTGTTGAAGATCAACATAAAACAACATTCACCACTCCATGGGGAACCTTTGCTTATAGAAGGATGCCTTTTAGTTTGATCAATGCCGGGGCCACATTTCAGAGAGCTATGGACTTAGCTTTCAGGGATTTAATGGGAAAGGTCATAGTTGTGTATTTGGATGACTTGACGGTCTTCTCTAAAAAATGAAGTGATCATTATGATCACCTGGAACAGGTACTCTTAAGGTGCAGGTGTCATGGGATTTCATTAAATCCTAAAAATTCCATGTTTGGAGTGATAGAAGGAAAGTTGTTGGGTCATATTGTGACTAGAGAAGGAACCAAGATTGACCCAGAGAGGGTGAAGGCCATTCAAAGCCTTACCCTACCCATAAGCAAAACTAGGGTGCACTCCTTTTTTGGGAAGGTTAATTTCCTAAGAAGATTTGTACCGATTTTGCTTGATAAAACCAAGGATATCCTTGGGATGATGAAAGGGAAAACTCCATTTCGATGGAGCACTGAAGGGAAGCTTGCTTTCAAAGAAGTCAAAAAGGTAATTGCACATGCCCCCATTCTAGTATGTCCAGACTTCAAAAAAGATTTCATCATGTACAACTATGCTTCCGCTCATACAGTATCAACCATCTTGATGCAGGAAAATGAAGAAGGAATTAAAGCTCCCATCACTTTCATGAGCTGCCCATTGAAAGAACACAAATTAAAAATGTCACAAATTGAAAAGCATGCTTATGCGGTGGTGAGAGTAGTGAAACATTTCAAGTATTACGTGTTGAGTTCTCATACCCTCGTTCTCGTTCTTGATATTGCAGTTAAATCCATTTTGACTCAATAAGAGCTGAGTAGTCAATGGGGTAATTGAATAGCTAAATTCCAAGAGTATGACTTGGACATTAGAACTACCAAGTTGGTACGAGGAAGAGGTCTGTGCCAATTGATTGCAGAAAATAATGCTGAGATAGAATGTGAAAAATCAAAGATACCTCTTCGGAATTGCGCATGGTGCTTTTTGTGAGCACAACCGACGAATGGTACACAGATATTGCTTTCTTTCTAACTTATGGCAAATGCCCCCAAATTTAATCCAAAAGGAGAAGAGGAAAGTTAAGTTAAGATCTGCAAGATACATTCGTGGGATAATGGAATGCACAAGAAAGGTATTGATGGTGTATTCTTGCATTGTGTTGATAAGTCACAACAGGTGAGGTTGTTAGAGTCCTTCCATAATCTAACATGCGGAGGAAATTTCTCCTCCTCTGTGACAACTTATAAGATCCTATGGGCCGGGTATTATTGGCGTCTGCTCTTTCGAGACTCAGTAGAATGGGTGTCCAAATGTGAAGCTTGTCAACATTTTGTTGGTCACCCTAAGTTAGCAGCTCTTCCCCTAAAGCCTGTGGTCATTGAAGAACCTTTTCACCAATGGGGAATTGATTTCATTGGAGTATTAAATCTTGCCTCCAGTGCGGGAAACAAATACGTGCTCACTGCCATGAACTATTTCACCAAGTGGGTGGAAGCTACACCCATCAAGCAGGTAACCTCTGAAGTTGTCTATAACTTCCTCAAAGAAAATATAATTGTCAGATTTGGCGTGCCTCACAAGATTGTTGCCGACAACGCCTCCAATTTTTCATCCCACGAGTTGATAGAATTTTGTTATGGATTTGGGATCACGTTGGCTCATTCATCTAATTACTACCCTCAAGGCAATGGCCAAGCTGAATCGAGCAACAAAAACCTGGTGACCATAATCAGAAAGTTGGTTGATGAGAATCAAAGGACATGGCACAAAGCATTGTATGATGCATTGTGGGCTGATTGGATTACTCCTAAATGAGCTATTGGGATGTCTCCATTCTAGGTGTTGTATGGGATTAACGCTGAGATACCTATCTCCATGGAATTACCAGCCTTACAGTTGGCTAAAGCAATTGAGGATGAAGCTTTTCAAAATTTGATCCAAAAGAGGGTTATGTATCTAGCTAGGCTAGAAGAGGAATGAAGCAAGGTGATCGATCACATTACGATCATCAGAGTAAAGTAAAGAAGATATTTGATAAGAAATCAAAACAATGTGACCTCTAAATTGGAGATCTAGTACTTCTCTGGGATAAGAGAAGAGAGCAGAAAGGGATGCATGGAAAGTTTGATTCTTTATGGAAAGGACCTTTCAAAATACATCAGCTGAATGGTGAAAATAGCTTCTATCTATCATACCTTGATGGAGAGTTGCTCCCTCTACCTTTCAGTGGTCAACATCTGAAGTTGTTCCATCGCAATGCAAGATGCCCTATCACTGCATTGTACATAATTTGTTTTCTGTCGTGTGTTTGCTTTTTTTTTTCTTTTTTTGTTTGTTTATTTTTGGTTTTCTTCTTTTGCCAAACTCTATAGCCCAATGTATAAAACCGTATATTCTCGAGTTCTCTTCCTTTGATGTCACCAAGAAAGTCCCCAATGGAGCCAGTTGTTATCTCATTTTAGTGATTCCAGCTAAAATTAAGATAACCATAGAATTATTTTTTTGAAAAAATATCCTAAAATGCCCTTTTGAAGATATTTTCGGGTTTTCGTTTTCAACAACATGAAAACATGTTTTTACATGCTATATGCAAATTGTTTCCCAAAACCCGAAACTCGAAACTAGCCAAGATTTTTCGTTTTGGAACTCATGAGCATCGAAACATGACTTGCAAAAAGCATGCTACATGTTGCTTGACTTTCAAAACCCGAAACCCAATATGTCCCTTTGTGTCGGGTTTTTAGAACCTTGGAACACCCAAACATCTCATGTTTCATGTCATCTGTTTCCTGAAACCCGAAACCCGAATTGATAGCTAATCCTTTGTATCAGGTTTTCGGGCACTCCAAGCATGATGACATGACATTAATTCTGAGTTGTTAGGTAGTTAGCACACGTGTCATGTGAAGTGTAATAAATGCGGGGTTTTTATAAAAAGTTGGATTTACACGTCATTTGTATCTATTGTACTTTTGGTTGCGTGGATTTTCTTGTGCATGCTCTCTCAACCTTCGAACCCGATTTGATTTCGTGCTTAATTGCATGATTCATTTTCAATTATTTTTCAAATTTGCTGAAGGTATTTTCTCTACCCTCTACTTGTGAGGTTTGTTGAATATGTTTTTGTGATGTTCTTTGTGACATTCTCCTTCCTTTCTTGGTTTTCTTCTAGGTTTAGGGTTTTAGGTTTTCTTCTTTTTTGGGTTGTATTCCAATAGAAATTATTGATTAAGAGTTCACCCTTAGGGTGTTTGCCTATTCTATACCTTGGAATATACCTTTTTGTGTTTTAAAGAAAAGGAGAAGAATACAAAGTCCTAACTGTTGAAATGGCGGAAATATTGCATGTCTTGACATCTCAAAAACCCGATCCCTTATTTCAGGTTTTGCAGGGTGTTTTACAATCTCCAAGTTCCGTAGTGTTTCGGGATTTTCTAAGTTCCAGACATCCAACATCATCCAACATCTGATTTCTAGTGTGTCGGTCTTGCAAGGTGCTCAACCTCTTTCGATTCTCATAGTGTGTCGGGTCTTGCGAGGTGCTCAACATCTACTAAGTTCCGACACTCTCTCCAAAGTGTGTTGAGTTTCATTAAGTGCTTTATTTTGACATTCTCTCCAGTGTGTTGGGTTTCATTAGGTGCTTTACAAGTCTTAAAATCCGGATAGTGTGGCGGGTCTGTGGGGTTGCTCAACAAGCTTCCAAGTCCGATTGCTCAGATAGGAGTTTTCTAGGCATTCTTTCTTCAAGATTTCTCATGTCGATCCTGATCATCTAAAGACAAGTCAGATAGGTTAGGGAAGATGAAATACAAGTATCGGAAGATGGAATCCCCCTCCTATATAGATTGCAATTATGACATCCGAGATACGAAACTCGGTAACATTGACATGGAGGATTTTTGGAACAAAACCAAGGATTCTTCTCAGAGTCCCTGGATGAAGTCAATAACCAATAGTGGCCTCCCTCTTGTAGTAGGATTCCCAATGTCTACTCAATGCCCTCAGTTTATTTTGGCCTGTGCTTCCCATTATGACTCGGACTCTCGCTTAGTGAAAAATCAAGCAGAAGAAGTCATAGTGAAGTTGGACGGGGGTTATTTTGATGACCTCTTAAGATTACCCAACTTTCAGGAATATGTTGATGTAGATCTTAAGTCAACACATAAAGTTTGGGATAAAGATCAAGAAGACTACATCAGGCATGTGAATAGAAAATTCTTGATCAAGGCCAAGCCGGTCGTCTCAAGGTTTCCCAAGTTTGTCCCCAGGAGTGATTTCATCCTTGAAATCAGCGACATCATCACCTTGCTAAGTCGAGTATTTAGACTCCCTGAGTCAAGGGACTTCCAAGGATGGATGTATCAATTCATGGTTATTATGAAGAAGAACAAACAAGGGATTGATTGGAGTAGTCTCATAAGTGATGAGATTGATTCCCAGATGAAGACAGTCTTGACTACGGGCAAATTCTATATGTCATCGTATGTCACCTATGCAGCAGATTTGGCATGAGAAATTATCTAGGATTGGATGCAAAAGGAGATAGGGTAACAGAACACATATATCGGTACCTCCCTCAGCTAACAATGAAAGGTTCCAAGATCAGTTTAAAAGAGTGAACGATGCTTTCTTTTATGAAAATATTTGTAGGATGAACCCTGATCTAAGGAAAAGAAGAGTCTCTGATGAAGCATGGGCCAAAGTATCAAAATGGGGATGCATCTTCTTACAGTTCAAGAAGTTCACATACCTTCAGGTGGTCATGTATCTAGGTGATCCTTTCAGATTGCCCAGATTCCCAGGTGATAAGATGATCCTAATGGAGTTGGTAAGACAGTTGTTGGATTTCCACAAATTCCAACAAAGCAAACACAAGGCTGCCGTATCCTTCCCCATTTCCATTGGAAGGTACACATGCTCAACGGTGGTCAAAGCTAAGAATGTGGTGCACGAGCTTTAGGACAAGTTGAAGAAGCACATGAAGCACGAGATGGATTTGATTTCTCGAGGAGTCCTTAAGTCATACGAGACTTTATATCTACATGTTCCCAACATAGAAGATATTTGGGTTGATCTTCGGGATGAAGTTGTCATCCAAAGAAAGGACAATAGTAGGTTGACAATTGAAGAAATCTAGATGCTGGATTTATCTAACATCCCAAAAGGCACTAAAGACAATGAGAGTGTCCTTGATGCCTCGTATGATGGGTTGAATGAAGATCAATATGTATTCCCGGCCATTGATTGGTCCATTGCTGAGAAAGCTTCTATCATGGGAAGAGCTACTCAAATTCTTGCCCATACTAAGGTGTGGCTCATTTCTTGGGGAATGAGTTATAAAGAAGGGAGTTTTGCAAAGCTAGATGCTTTGGAAGAGGGACCCTCAAAAGGAAAAAAGGAAAAGGATAAGAACCCTTCCAAAAGGCCAATGAAGGTTAAGTTTGTAAGAAAGGGAGAAGATCAAGTAACTACACTAGTGGCCACTCTCCCACAAACAATTGAGGTTCTTGATTCACCTCCACAACTAGAACAAGGGAATCTTCCTTCAAGAGAAGAGATTATTCAACCTTCCATTCCTCCTTTGGTAGACAGTTCATCAGAGGTAAGTCTTCCTCCCACTTCTCAAGCTCTAATTCTAGAATCCTTGCCTTAGATTTCTTCACCAAGTTCCTCAGCCATGGCTAGTATCTTTTCTAGTCTCTCACCTCTCCCCACTGGACCCCAGTTAACCGTGGACATGCCTCCCCCTACTGCACCTTCATTCCCTACCATGGGTACTACACTTACGGTGGTTACCACTCCACAAGCTAATCCTCCTCCACCTGAAGATGTGACCATAACGCCTGCAATGGAAGCAAATTCTTCCAATATGCCTCAATGGTTGGTAGATCAGACTCCAAGGAAGAGGAAGGTAGTTGTTCCATTACCAGCCTTTGATTTTAGTTCCCTTAAGGTCACTCCTACCAAGTCAGCCAAGAAACCCAAAACAGTCTCTAGGATTTCAGTGGATGCCTCAGGGCATAAATTTGTAGAGATTGCTACTCCCATGGATGATAAAACTAAGGATGATATAATGGTCACAGATTATCAAATCATAAGGGTGGCTCTAGGGAAAGTAACAATAGAGGGAGCACAATAGGACGCACAAGATGCCATGAATGTGTTGTGCTAGAAGCTGAGGGAAACTAAGGCAAATAGAGATGAGTTAAAAGAGAAAGTACAACAGCTAACATAAGTGCTACTCAAGCTCTCAAAGCCTCCTGAGTCAACACCATCATCCTCTACTCCTATCGGGTTTGATTTCTCATCGGTACCCATGATCGAGAAGATTAATGAGAAGGGGAGAATGGTCGATGAATGGATCCAAAGGCTGCTCCTGCAAGGAAAATAAGTCATCGAGGACACCATGGAAGTCTACAAATCCTTAGAGGATATAAAGAAGGATGGAGAGAAAATGGATGATGAGTTTTCAGTAGAAATCGGGAACCTAGAGTTGACTTTCGAAGCTCTCCAAACGCTGAAACAGTTCCATCCTCGTATCTTGGTCGAAGAAGGCATCATTCCACATGGGGATAAACATTTTTAGCTAACTAAAACCATCAAATTCAGAATAAAAATTCTCAATGAAGCTTGTAGCAAATTGAGAGAATGAAGAGATCAATTGGTCGATGGCAAGAATGACTTAGAAGAAGAGCTAATCAAGATCTCGTGATAAGGTGTGGAGTGAAAGTTTGGGAATCCTGCTGTTGATGATCTTTACAAACAGATCCAAGAATCAATTCAGCACAAACCTAATCATGGGTTTGGCCTGGAAATCATTGACATGTTGGTGAAAATTGAACATTCTTTTGGTACCTCAAGAAACTCAAAGAAGAGATTGATAAAGCTTCCAGCGACGCTAGCGATACTCGTGAAACATGTGAAGTTCTCGAGTAATCATTCCACCGCACTGATGAAAATGAGATGCGTGGTATAATTTGAAAATTCCAATTTCTGGGACAATCAGGATTTGTTGGAGGAAGATAAAGATGATGATACTTGAATAAGCACAATGCGACATGTCATTTCAATCTTGAAATCGACATGTCTTTTTCATTTTTGTTTCATCACATAGGAAGCAAATTTTGACTTGGTCTCCTGCGTGAGAGTCAAGAAAAATAGGACTCTCTTTTAAAAGACTATTTTCTAGGATTTATCCTATTTTCTCTCAACGCATTTTATTATAAATAAGGGATGCTTATGCATTCCAAAGGGTTGAGATTTTTGGAATATTGAGAACTATTGTGAAGAAGAAAAACTTTGTGTTTTATTTTAATTATTTGAGGAATATAAATCAAATGCTATTTTTGCAAACATTGTGTTGTGAGATTCATCTCTCTTAAGATATTGTTCTTATGTTCAGGATCTTAAGCTATTCTTTGTTTAGCATTCTCAATCATTTTAATTGTTTCAAACATTACATTACATTTGTTATCTAGAACTCGTATGATTATTTCGTGATCTGTGTTTTCTCGAAAGAAAATATGTTCCCGTCATTTCCTTTCCATTGTGTATTCCTTTATGATCCATTCTATTTCAGAAAACAACAACATCTTTACCTAGTGTGGATATGGATTTTGGGATTCTATCCCAACCCCAATGGTTAGATTAGTGTAAATACTATACATATTATTTCTGCTTGTGTTTTAGATTAGTAATAAATAGGTAGCCTCACTTGTCTTTGAGGAGGGATTTAATCCTATGCACTGTGGTTGAACCTCATATTTTGACGTGACAAAATATCCAACCAAAAAAATCTAGACTCTTTGATTGAAAGCAAAAATCCTTCAATGATATTTCTTTCTAGAGCCTCTGAATTTGATTCAGGGAACTATCGTGAGTAGCAGTCGCTTTGGTTGTGGGGTTGATGAAGCAACAAAGGTTGTGATTTCCATGGGCTCTTCTTCATCGAGACATCCCCCCAAATCTGATAAGCAATCAAGCCTATCGTCATCCTATTATGTAAGGGTCCCTCTTTCTTGTATGATGGTTCTTGAGTCTATAAATTCTCCATCATGTATAGCTCCATTTTGAAATATGAAGCTTGTTGGCCCAAACTCTTCTAGAGCTCGCTTTGTGGGGAGGGAAAACAGAGGCAAGATCCGCAACTTCTTGAACACTCAACTCATGATACAAACCCCCGAGTTCACATCACTTCTCACCATATGCTCCTCTTCTTTTGGATTTGGAGCTGTTACTCATTCGTATGGGGGCATAGTTGTTCAAGGAAAGGGGAGGGTGGAATGGATGGATTGGAGATGGAGAAGAGAACTCAGCATTTGGAGCGGTATGATATGGTAAAACTTGAGGTGGGATGAGAGATGAATAAAGAGTCAGTGATTGACCCTCCCATTGACAAGGTTGTCTCATGCTTTGCCCATATATTTCAATACCTTCGATCCACTGCATAAGTGAAGGCAATATTTCTTCTAAAAAGCTAAGCTTCTCCTGTGAGCTATAGTGTCCGGGAACAGGGCCAACCCACAGACAAGGTGCCCTACATCCTATTCTGAATGCCTCCATTTGTGTTGTGGCTCGAGATTGAACCATGTCTACCTCTATTTGTGCTATCTTCTCTAGTAGACCAACATCTTCTAATTGACCGTAGTCACCAAATGTGCACCTGTGTCTTTGATTGCTCTCAAAGCCAAATTGGTCTTGGATTTTCTCATCTGGGTGCCATAGCAATTTTGAAACTGGTTATGCTACTAGTTTGGAGCAGGTGTGAAGCTCATTAGATGCTGATGATACCACTAAAAGTGTGAATCCCACTGTGAGAATTGAGTCATGATTGCACAACTTCCTGGAATGGAGGAAACTGAGGGACATGGAAAGAAAGATGAATGGAGGTGGATAAAAGAAGGGTCTACAGTTTCAGGGAAGGGGCCGTTTAGGCCAAACGAAGTCACCAAATGTGTTTATACATGCCTCCAAAGGTTGAATTTCACCAAGAACACACCAGCTGGATGAAATTCAATGATAAGATCCTTCAAGGTCCCATCGGGCGTGCCGGAAAACCGTTGATGATTATCCTTGCAGATGAACCATCAGAGTCGTTGGATACCTTAGGTTGGCGGAACGTGTGCCCTAAGGTAACCTCCAGATTTTAAAGAGGCTATCTCTTCGTTGTAGTGTGAGATAGGGTCGGGAGAAACATAAAACTAACTAAGGTGATGCACCAAAAAGGGGAAGAAGTTAGTCACGAATACGACTACCTGAATTGGGAAGAGGTGAGGAATGAAAAGGGTGGACGAAATGCACCATAGGCCATAAACGATTCACACAGAGTCTCACTTCAAACTACTTAAGCATAAATTTAGAGAACAATAATAAAATTATAAGCATGCACAATATACCAATATCGAAATAAAGGCTATCAGAGAAAATATAGATTATGCAAAGGATGGACGAAATGCACCACAGGGAATATTATATTACTCTAAAATATATGCACAATACAACAATAGATAAGAGGAAAGCAAAGTGTTATTACAAAGCTTAGAGAGAAGGCTAGAGCTCCAGACCCCCTACTTTTTATCAAGAGGAATTGAGACAGAAAAGAAGAATTCTCTAACTCTCGATATCCATTTTTTTAAAACCTTTCATTTACAATATATAGGATGGGAAGAAGATCATTTTTGAACTATTTCCCAATTGCTTGTTCATTATGGTAAATGGTGTAAAGTGACAGAAGTAGATTGCGAGATCTGTCTCACACTTCCCTATGATTTATTTTTTAAGGAGTGAGAGCCATACTCATTTAATACATCTCTTAACTATCTTGCAACCGACTCCTTGGAGCAGAATTATTCTTTCAAATATTTATTACATATATAAACTTCATGCATCGGGTTATGGGATCATGATTCCGGCAAGACTATTTTTATACTATTTTGTTAGATTTGACCCCTCCAAAGGCAGTGAAAAATTAAGTTTTCATAGGTTCACACTCTTCACAGGAACTATGCATTAACTTTATCACTAAAAAGACCAGCCAAATGACCCTTTGTCTTTGATCTTTTGAAAAGATCTTGAGCATTTAAAACTTTTAGGTAGGCTTCATCATCACCCATATTCGCAACCTATTTTGAACTCGGAGCCTATTTATCATGAGATCCACGTGGAGGCCAAGCACTTATCTAGGGTCTCTTTTCCCTTTGTAGCTTTTGGAAGCGTGCCAAGATGACACCTAACATTGTATGCGAGCCTACTGATCTCCTTTGAGCAAGTAAGGGACCTACCACATATTAATGCGAATAATTTTTCTTGGGCGAGATGCTCATAGTTTCTCCACATGTAAGCCCCATAGGATTTTGAAGTCTACTCCCCTTTTTACTTTGAACTTGCGCCAAGTTGACACTTGGCGCCATCCGCAATCCCGCCGCTTTCCTTTGAGTTGGCTTGTCCCTACTTAGTTTTTATCGTTGATTTAAGTAAGTCTTCCTTCCATGTTGCCAAGGCTTGACCCCTGGTGGGATTCGAATCTACAGGAACCTTAGAGCTTACTTGGTCAATTCAACAGGAATCTGCTTGTTATCTAATTTTAGTGGGCAACGTAATTTAGATAACATTACCCCAATAAGTAGCTTCGATCTGGAGTCCATCTAAAGAATGTAGGAATTCATTATGGAGGAACAAGTGAACAATAAATGGATGGGCATGATCATTGAAAAAGGAAAAAAATTACTTTTAGAGGTAATATCACTATTCGGATATATATGTGTGCAACTATAGAAAAATCTCGGATGATCATGGAAGGATTAGAAAAAGAAAAGTAACATTAGGATATGATTCATCCATTGGTGGTGGAGATGCAAGATACTCACTCTCGAGTACTTTGATAAGTATAAAAATATTCAAAGGCTCTATCTAAGGACTTATCATGTGTGTGGGAAAGAACTCTCATGACCCATATGAAATGATAATTGGGCTACTGGTGAGTTAGAATCAAAAGAGGAATGAGCCTACAAGATGCATGACAACATCAAAAACAGAATTCAAAGACTTGTAGTGCCCATCATTGAAGAGAATACCACTACGAGATGAGTTGTTGGTACCGTTTGAGGAATATGTCAAGAATAAGGTCTAAGACCCATTCTCTTTCAACAAAAATACACTAGAGTCCCTATCTAAGATCAAATCCACCATTTCACTCACTACAGAGAAGCACCAATCATAATTCACAAAAAATAGGGACATCAATGAGGTTTTAGATGTTTGGATATAGTCTCGAGTTATGTATGCCCTCCCATGTGGAAAAAGTTGCACCTACGACAACCCTTTTCAGAAAGAGTTCAAATGAGTTGATATTTTCCCGGTGGAGCTCGGCGAGATTAGTCAGTAGTGAGGTGAAATCGGTAGAAGTGACCTCCTCATCCTTATTTCTCTCTCTCTCTCTCTCTCTTCTCTCGTATTTTCTCTCTCCTCCATGTTCTATTTCTTCATTGTTGGGGTTGCACTTTTTCATTATTTCTTATTTATTTAAAAAAGTGACTTTATGTTTATAATGTAATAAGTCACCCTTAATTCATAAAAGGGGACTTAATTCTCTCCTAAAAATACGAAAATTCACAAGTTGTGTGATACATATGAAAGGTCATGTGGGGGTAGGTGAAGATTCTCCTCTAATTCTATAAATTGTAATGGCACCCTCATTCTAAAGGGTTGTCAATTTTGTGTGCTCATGAGAGATTACTACTTGTGAAGAAAGCAAAAGAGATAGCATTTCTTCTTTTTCTCATCTCTATGTTCTTCTTTTTCTCAACATGTACAATTTTCTTGAAGCATCAATGAAGAAAAAGTTTGTTTCCTTTTTTATAAGAAGATCACAAACTTTGTGTTCTTGATCTCATCTTATCTTGTTGCCAATTACAAAATTGTGTTTCTTCTAAATCTATGTGTGTTGAAATATTTTGGTTAATGGTTGTAGGAATCTAATTTTCTACCTGTAACATTAATCCCCTCTTTTTCACACTCCCTTTCCTACCTCTTAAGAAAATTCCTCCCTTACGAGTAATTGCAAGCTTTGCCATAGGTTTAGTGGAGTTTTCTTGTTGGATCCCCAACCATAAGGCCACCACGGAGTTTAATTTCACATGCGCATAATAATATGGAGTTGCATCATTCAAGTAGAGGGAATTAGATTCCCATAGCGTTGGTGGATATCCATCAATTTTTCCACTGAAAATTTTTCTCGCCAACAAACACCTATCTCATTAGGGCTTATTATGTTAAACTCAAATTTACCATAGTTAGGAGACTTGAGTAAGTTGGAATTACCTTTTATACCAAAATATTCGTAGAGGATTCAAATGAGGAAAATGTAAGATGTTTTTAGAAGTAAGAAATAGGTTTTTAGTAAGAGAGAAGAGATGGAATGCCCAGAGATCCCGTATGTAGTTAAGAAGAGTTTATATAGACGTGAATCTTGAGTAAGAGATTGTAAATATGAAGAATGAATAATAGAATATTTAATTTATGTACCTATCTAGTTATGTATGATTTGATCATGTTAATATAATGATGTTTTTATGGTAATAATATTTCAAGGCAGGTTAACCTTTAATTGGTGAAATCACGGGCTATATAGAGGAGTATTCTTGCCGAAGGGCGAACTCTGTGTTTTTGAAATACATTATGAATGTGCAGGTTTTGGAGATGGTACAGGTGTAATGTAAATACAAAGAAGATGATTTAAAGTATGGGAGTTCTAAAAAGGGAAAAAATAGTGTATGTTTAAAGACGTAAGAGGACAATGCATGGGTTTTCTCATTGATTCATGTGTTTGATAAATAGTGAATGGATTTTGATTGGTATTGTTATGATGTGGAAGTATGTATATTAAAGAGGATGATGTTTAGAAACCCCAAAGGAAGTGTGAAACCAAAAGGAAAAAGATCAAAAGCCTAAAGCTAAGAAACAAGATATACAGTTCCCTTAAGCTTGACAAATCAAGACTTAGAAATAATAAACATGCCAGACGAGGGGTGAAAAGGTATATTTACCAACTAAATTAAATGTTAGGTTCACATATATTAATAAGTGGAAATATAAATGTGCACACCATAATAATAGTAAATAACAACATAAAAAAATTACACAGTGACACCGTATGTAACGTGGAAAACCCATAAATGGGTAAAAACCACGGAAGAATAATCCACTATAGAGAAACATTTTACAACCTAGTCCAAGAAAATCCTCCATCACTTCTACTCCATGTATTTACCTAGAATCCAAATGATTCACGTGATTTTGAATATGACCTAAATCCATATTTAAATAACCCGAAGGGTTATGACCATATTAAGTGATGGGGCACACCCCGATTTAATAAATAATTAGTTAATTAATAACTAACAAACCTAATATAAATTTTATATTTAAATAATAAGAATATAATTTATTCTATATTATTTAACTATAAACTAAATATTATGATGCACTTAATATTATAGTTCCAACACTCACCCTTAATTTTAAGTGGGGATCCATATGCCAACATTGCATGTTTGTACCACATGATTTACAAATCCATTTAAAGGTTTAGGCTAGCACATGTACTTTTGAAGGATTTATAACACCTTCATCATGCTCAACTTACCTTTTGGTACAAAAGGATTTGGAATCCATAAATCAAACATATGATTTAGGCTAAGCATGATTTGTGAGACTACATCTCACCGTTTCTCGTGGAAATATTCTTTTACCACATCTCTAGGAGCCTTTTATAACACAAGGACCTCCTTTACAAATAGATGCACACTAGATTGTATTTTTTACGTAAAATCTACCAGTTTACATGTAAACTCTATTAGTTTACTTTTATAGTATACAAGATAGTTTACAATGCTTTTAAACCAAAGTAGAAGTATAGAGGAGAAGGAGTCAATCAACCGGTTGGCTGTTAGGAGGTGGAATTATCATGCACACTCCCCCTAAATGGAAACTCGAAAGGCCAAGCATTATACACACTTGTAGTATTTTAAAACACATAATGGCTAGTAAACATATCTGTAATATAATATTCAGTTTGGAAGAATTGAGATCTCTATCACCGTAGAGAACCTTCTCTCGATAACATGCATATGAACTTCAATATGCTTCATTTTCTGATGTTGAATTGGATTCTTTATCAAGAGTAATAAAACTCTGAACACCACATAGAATAGGAATACTTCCTTCAACTTCCATGCGTATCTCTTCCAACAACCACTTCAGCCATATGACTTCTTTGCTGCTTCCATTGTACTTCTCTACCTCAGTAGAAGAAATGGAGACTATTGGTTGCTTTTATCTATTCCAAGTAATGGTTCCTGCACCAAACAACTTGAAAAAATATCCAAGTATATATTCTATCCAACACAACATCAACATAGTTAGAGTCATAATATCCATATAGACAAAATAAGCATATAAATCATTATTGATTTCACTTTTAACCATCTGTAAAAGTTAAACACTAGTTGTATAACAACTAACCATGTTAAAAAATATGTTGAAAATTTTCAACATACTATCCTTGTAAAATATGTATTAGATGTAATCAGTATTGGACGTCTCCAATACAAATGCAAGGGCATCCCCAAGTGTCATTTGATATGCATATAATAATATTTTAGTTTCACATACTAAGAAATGTTTTATAAAAAACACATATATTATTTAAATCCTTTACAAATGAGATAAGACTTGATAACATATCAGATAATCAAGTTATACAAGAATAATCATAGTATTCACTAAAAACATAATCCACTAACTGTGGATATTTCCCATGGATTTTGCTTCAAACAATGATCATGTAAGCACTTTTCAATACATTTCAAAAAATTTAAGCCTATACATATCATATATGATTAGTTTTTCATGCCAAAAGATGAATAATAGTTCTATTTTTGAATAAATTATCAAAAATGAAGCAAAAACACATATAAGCTATTTGAGTATGTTTTCAGTTGTAGTTACTTCTAGTTTATCTGAGTTAATTATGAAAAAACAACTCCTTTTTCAACAGTATACAAATTATAATAAAAAATACTTTTCATTTAGAAGTAATTTATAAAGCTATTATATTAGCACTATGATTATTCTCATTATCATCATCATTATCTTGATTTTGATCTGATTTATTCCATTTCTGATTTTTGAAATTTGACTTGTTTTTAAATTTACAAACCTCTTTCTTATGTCCAAATTTCCCATAGTTATGACATTTACCATCAAAACTAACTTTTAAGTTTCCTAGTTTCTTGTTTTTATTAGGAGTTTTAAAAGTTGATTTTTGATTCTTGTTAATCCTATAAGGTTTACCTTTCACTTTCTGAGCAAGAAGTACCTGTGGCATTTTATTTTGAATCAAAATTAGTCATAACCTAGCTCTTCCTGAACCAAGAGATTACTAAGGGTTTGAAAATTTGGAATGTCTTGTTCGGATTGATATTTTGAATTCAAAATTGAAATGAAATTTCTAAAATTTTCATGAATATTTAATTGGATAATAAAATAGAGAAATTTATCATGAATCAAATTACTACCACATCCATCTAATTGTAACTTAATATTTTTTATTTTTGCTAAATAATTAATCACTTTTTCATCTCCTTCATGGGAGTTATTGATCCGTAAACTTCTACTTTGGAACTCTACGAATCACACAATTATACTGTTCTATTTTCAACTTTGGAAAATGAAAGATTGATTTAAGATTAGAGCTTTAGTGACTAATTAACTAGTGCTTAGGATAGAATTGTAGAGAAATGCTAAAAGAATTCTACACACAACACAAGAATTTTTATCCTGAAACCCCCAATGAGGGAAAACTAGTCGGGAAGGGAAACAATTGTTCTTTATTCCCACTTTTATTAACCAATTAATCAAATTGTACAAATTACAATAAGTATGAAAAGAATAAATAATGTAAACCTTATCTCCAATTACTTTCTTTCTTTATTTTCTTACACCTTGCTCCTACAATTCCACTCCAACACTGAAGAATCTTTGCTCACTTGCTCTCATATTAATACTTTACTTCTCGATCTCTTTGGATCTTTGAATGATTAGTTCTCTTGCTCCTTTCATGCATTTATAGGCCTTCCCATGTCCTCCCATGCATTGGAGGATGTGAAAGGGCATGCATAGTCGGGCACTTCAAATTCGCGTCCATTTGTGCTCCATTCTTCTTTTATGTTCAAAGGTGTTAGGACCACCGCCCTGAGAAGACTGGTGGTTTCAAGACCTCTGCCCTGGCTGGGCGGTAGTTACATGACCTCCTCCCTACATGGTGGTAATTCTGCAACTGCGCTCCGCACAAAGTAGCAATTCTGTCCCGTAACCTCTGTTTACCTCATTTTCTTCAACTCTCCTTCTCGATGCTAATGAAACTAATGAAGTGGTGTGTTTTTTGGATCCCTATGGATCATACCTTCCCTGCTTAGGAGGTTTTTGGTCCCACAAAATATTAGTAGGGGAGTGGTAGAGGAATCAACTCCCTCTCTTGCTCCTTCGAGTACAACTGGGTCTGCCTTGGCGTCTTCTCTCGTCCAAATTTACCAAGACTCTTGTGGATCTCTAGTTTTCTGCTCCAGTGCTACATCCTCCTCCGAGTTTCCTCGAGTACAATCCTCTTTGGAAGGCAACCTTTGTATGTTTCCTTCTTTCTCATGTATAGATGAATTTAGTAGGTGCAAGATCTTGCAACTTGTTATCGTATGCATGCGTATGAAGTATGTTATGAAGGTTTCTTTTCCAACCTGCTCAAGTATGACGAAGGTCCCATACTGTAGTGGTTTATTCCTTCTTGCTTGTATTTATCTCTTGAGATGGATTGGCTGAATCCTCTCCAAGTACGTTGTTACTATAGTCACTACCGTTCCTTGTATTTCCTCTTCTCCTTCGGCCCACGCCCACGTCCAAAGTGAATCCGTAGGTAGATACGGTGACTACATAGCGGAAGTTTGTTTTGCTCCTTGAATGAGTAGTTCCTATGGTGGATTCTTCTGCAAAAAATGACAAGTGCTATCCAAAATATCTATGCTCTCAAGTCCATTTTTCTTTTCTTCCAATGAAAGTAAACAAAACTGATGATTTTCCTAAATAAGTCTTTGTGCTTGGTTGGCACTTACCATAGCCTTCTTTGATTTTCTCTGGTGTGCCCGGATGTTGAAACTGACTCCGTCCTTGACCCATCTATACCGGTTCTCCCTCCTTGTGAACACAACATCCCTGGCATACAAGTAAGGACTTCCAAAGACAACGTAAAATGCATCAAGTGGAATAATATCAACCTCTAGTACATCAATATATTTGGTATGGATTAATACATCCTTCTTTACCCATCCCAATGAGTATGGATGTGGATGTGCGTAAGTATCTAGGACAAATTGTTCTACAACCGCATCAGAAATCAAATTTGACTGAGAACCAGAATCTACTAAAGCATTTACCTTAGTCTTCTTGATTTGGATTCTGATTTGAAATAGCTTACTCAACTCTTCTTCTTCTGCTACTCTGTACATGTTAGTGGATGTGCATCCCAACATTTCATCTACATCCGAATCATCCTCAATTTCCACCTATCCTTCTATTTTCACAGCATGGATTTCTTGGAATCCTTGGTTCGGTGCTTTGGGTGTAATTTTGGATGCAACTTCCAACATGTGGCATCAGTATGTCCATTTATATCACAATTCTTATAGAAATTCTTAGGATCTTTACAAGTATGTAAAGCAGTAGCAACATGTTTACCTTTTCATTTACCTCAGCTACTTGTCTTGCCTTGTTCTTTTTCTTGCTGATCTATTGACCGATCTCCTTTGGATATGTTTCTCCTTACTTCTTCTCGTCATCAATGTAATATGCTTGTATAAAAGCTTCGTTGATATCCTTAGGCTTCATGGAGATCACCTTCCTCCGAATATGCATGTGAAGTCCTCCCAAATACTTTGTCAAAATGTCCTCATCCTCCAAGTCCATATTAAGCAACATGGCTTGTCTCCAAAATTTCGTAGTGTAGTCTTGCACGCTTTGACCGCCGCCTTGCCTAAAGTAATCGCCACTTAATCATCATGTCACTTATGTCTAATAAGATAGAATTTAGCTCTAATGAATTCTTTAAAACCTTTCCAAGTAATCTTGAAAATAGGACGTTTCTTCTTCTCACAAGTGGCTAGATGGGTTTCCCACAAAACCGTAATACAACCTTCCATTTTGTGAAGTGCAAAGGTGATCCTTTGTGCCTCAAAGGTGATATTATGCACACTAAAATAGAATTATAACTATTTTAGCCATTTATCCAGTAATTATGCATCTACTTGTCCTTCAAAATTTTTTATTTCCACTTTCGTTTCAACTTTAAAAGGTGTGTGAGAAGATTTTACCTTCTCGCTTGCAATTGGTGTCTCTTCTTCACGCTCTTCCCATTCTTCCTCTTCGTGGCTCTTTTCGATACCAAATTTTTTGGCCAGTGCTCAAACCACTAAGTCCATGGAATATTTCTTAACCAAAGCCATCTTTTGTAGATCTAAAATCTCTTCTTACTTTCTATGCAACCTATCCATCATGGTCTCTAGCATTTCAACTCTACGGACCAAGTTCTCTTCCTCCATTTGAGCTCGAATTCTCTATTTCCACTTCTTCATAGAAATTTCTGGTTCACAAGGTAAAACTTCTCTACCTTTGGACCTTGTCAATATCATACAAATCACAAGAAATAATCGAATACCAAAGTCCTAGATATATAATCAACTCTGATAACAAAATGATCTCGTAAACTTCTACTTTGGAATTCTACGAATCAAACAATTATACTATTCTACTTTCAACTTTGGAAAATGACAGATTTGCTTGAAGATTAGAGATTTAATGACTGATTAACTAGTGCTTAGTACATAATTGTAGAGAAATGCTAAAAGAATTCTATAAACAACATAATAATATTTATCCTAGAAATCCACAATGAGGGAAAACTAGTCAGGAAGGGCAATTGCTCTTTCTTCCCACTTGTATTGGCTAATTAATCAAATTGTACATATTACAATAAGTATGAAAATAAGTAATAATGTAAACCTTATCTCCAATTACTTTCTTGCTCTGTTTTCTTACACATTTCTCCTATAATTCCACTCCAGCACTGAAGAATCTCTGCTCACTTGCTCTCATATTAATACTCCGCTTCTCAATCTCTCTGGATCTTCAAATGATTAGTTTTCTTGCTCCTTTCATGCATTTATAGACCTTCCCATGTCCTCCCATGCACTGGAGGATGTGAAAGGGAATGGAAGGGAAGAGACACAGTCGGGCGCTTCAAATTCACGTCCATTCGTGTTCCATTCTTCTTTTATGTTCAGAGGTGTCATGATTGCCACCCCGAGTAGAACGGCAGCTTTCAGGATCGCCATCCTGGTTGGGTTGTTCTATCTAGAACCTTCATTTACCTTATTTTCTTCATTTTATTCAACTCTCCTTCTTGGTGCTGATGGAACTGATGAAGTGGTGTGTTTTTCTAGATCCCTATGGATCACTTGTCATAACCTCTAAAAACAATTTAATATTTTTGATAAATACGTACCTTCATGCATCAACTCCATTATGTCCAAGCTTCACTAGGACTCTCTAGATTTCTGATATGAAGTAGAAAATCATCATGTATGCTTCACAAGATAATGGACATCACCTCTTGTACTTTATGTTGATATGTGGTGATGTTATCAATAATTGCATGTCTTCCAATAGGATCTCTCTCTATTCCATTTACAATCGCCACAAATAGTGAGCCATGAATTTTGTTTTTAATCGAATCTTCCAAATGTTGTAGTTTTTTCCATTCAACATATAAGATTTATCAATTGAAAATTGATTAGACCCCATTTGTGCATAAAATATAGATAAAAAACAATTAATAAACAAGGATTAAAATAAGAGTTTTTATAGAAATTCCCCTATTGTATTTTAATCCTCGTAATCGATCATGATCAATTTTATGCCACATAAGGAGGTCCTTAGTTTGTGGTCCGTAATTCTTGAAGTAGAATTCTTTCCACGTAGTTGAAAATCCACAATACCTTTTCACCTGTGCAATAATCATCCAACCAACTATGTGGAACGGAAGGGGATTAAATAATATTTCAAATATTTCAACTACCTTCCCAACCGTTATGTCCTTAGGTTACATTAGGATTATATTTAATTTATTAAACCCGCTCTGGTACCATGTCAGGACGAGGGGTGAAAAGGTATATTTACCAACTAAATTAAATGTTAGGTTAACATACATTAATAAGTGGAAATATAAATGTGCACACCATAATAAAAGTAAATAACAACATAAAACAAATTACACAGTGACACCGTATGTAACGTGGAAAACTTGTAAATGGGTAAAAAACCATGGAAGAATAATCCACTATAGAGAAACATTTTACAACCCAGTCCAATAACTCCTCCCTCACTTCTACTCCATGTATTTACCCGAATCCAAATGATTCACATGATCTTGAATATGACCTAAAGCCATATTTAAATAACCCGAAGGGTTATGACCATATTAAGTGATGGACACACCCCGATTTAATAAATAATTAGTTAATTAATAACTAAAAAACCTAATATAAAGTTTATATTTAATTAATAAGAATATAATCTATTCTATATTATTTAACTATAAACTAAATATTATGATGCAATTCCAACAAAACATTGTTATATAAAGCAAGGAAACCCTTGAGAATATTGGCAGAGGATGGTAAAGGTATGTGAAGGTGTTTAGAAACCTACAACATAGAGTGTAGTCAATGCCCAAGATAGGAAATTGAACTTTAACTCAAAATGTAATGAAAGTATTGTAAATAAATGTGCAACAAGAAATTCCAAAATAGATGCAAAACATGGAAGGACACACTTGTTTGTTTGTTAAACTCTAATGAAGAATTAGGGGTGATCAGTCCCTACTTGTGTCAAGGAGAGGTCGATGCATTAGGTGTATCAACCTAACACATGAATATTAAAGAGAAGAACCAAAAAGAGGAGCCAAAGCACCCCACCAAGGAAGAATATTGTGTATCAAAGTCATTCAACAACTTTGATATCTTCCCCTTAAGTGCAAGAGGATAGGAAAGTCTACCTATGAATAACCTAGTTGCTTCAATACCTTTTATAACCCCACAAACCATACCATTACAAATGGATATAATCCCAATTTGTAAATTAGGACACATAGTAGCAAATAGAAATAAGTTCCCTCATACTCTTCCCATGTGTCGCACAATTGAGTAGAAAATGAATAGAAATGATTGCATGTTGAAATATGAATGGAGAAAGGTGACTCATGTCCCCAATGTGCCCAAAACTGAAGATGAAACTGAGTACTACAGAGAAAGAAAGAAAAAAATACTTCATGCCCCCTAAATATGTACCAAACTAAGTCAATATGAGCGTAAAACCATATGAAAATGTCGTAATAGTGATGAAAAACTCAATAATGTTTAAAAATTTGGAGAAAATTCCCCTTGGGCGTAACCATATGATAGGTCAAAACCATTTGCATGGTCTTGACCAGGTTGTACGGTTTGACCCTTATATAGTTTGCTGATTTTTGTACCTAAGTCTAATTTTGAGGCATTATTATTTTTGTCTCCAAATCAATACACCCCGAATGGCCCGAAAGTGAACACGAAATTCAATGTGATTGGGACACATGAGATCACCTCTCAAGCTGTGGGACTTGGGGGCTTGAGGTGAACCTACGGAGAAGGTCACTTCCTCTTCCTAAACTAAGCACTATACTACTCCTAATGTAAGATGTGATGCACCAAGAAAGGGTGTTGCTAGACAAATTTTTGGATTTCCGATGAAGAGAGATGATCATGAGGAAGAATGAACATGCATTACAAACCCAATTTACATACAATACTTCACTCCTTGATAAGCACAATGACCTCCAAAACTTGCAAAGGAAACCCTGGTTGCACAGTTCACCTGCAAACATGAGAGAGGCAAATAGAAGCAACAAAATCATGAAAGGACATATAAATGATCACAAAACATAATTTCCATTACTTCAAGCACTTGCACAATGCATCATTACATCGGGAAAAGACATAGGCTGTCATTACAATTTGAGAAGAAAGGCTTGAGAGCCTACAAATTCATAGCATTTCAGCTTGTGAAGAGAGGGGAAGCTTGGAAAGTGTCTAACTTGTCCAACTTGTATGACCTGTTGGAACCTTTTGGAATGAGCTTCCAACTTACATTTATAGAAGAATACGTGAGAAAGAAGAGGAAAGGTCATAATTACCTTCCTAAATTGAAGGTACATGATGGTTCATTTATTACATTTGGTTGAACCACTTGAGAAGCTTCCATCATGTGCCATTAATGCCCGGTTGACCTAATCTTCTCAATTAATTAAAATAATATTTAAATAAAATATTTTAAATAATAATAATAAATATTATTATTAAAATATTTAAATAAAAATATTAAATTAATTAAAATTAAAAAGTGGGACCCCTCGTTGACCGGTTTGACTCAAAGAGGGAGGGGTCATGAAGAAAAGGCCAAAAATGAGTCCAACTCAATGATTGGTTCACCGAGCCAACTCACCGAGTTGGAGTTGAGTTCCTTTATTCTGCACCGAGCTGAGCTCACTTTGAATTGAGCTCCTCCATCGACTGATGAGCCCAAATGACAAACCATGGTCCTTTTTGATTTGCTTCGTTCATGGTTCAACTCGCGGGTCCCTATTATCTCACGACTCGGCTCTACAAGCCCGAAATGCTTTCACCACTCGAGCTCTTCATTGACTGACGTGCTCAAAACTAACCGAGCTCATCGCATCGAGCTACTCTTACCATCGCATTCACTCGGTGAGAGATAACCATGAGCTTCCCCACCTTTTGAGCTGATAAGACCGAGCTCATCACTTACTCCACGATTCAGCCAATTAAGATGAGTCACTCGATGTTGGACCCACCTCCAACTTTGCATTGTTATTTCCGAGCTCATTCATACTTACAACGAGTCCTCACCTCCAATGCACTCAAGATCCTTTGTTTTGTGAATTGAGTTGAGTGAGATCACTTTGTCGCTTTACACAAGCCAATACCGTGTTGAGCTCAACCATAATTCACTCGCTCCAAGCTATTCCCTCGACCCGAGCTTCCCTATAATGCATCGCTTGAATTATGTACCAAGCATATATCCTCGCGAGATACTAATAACTCGTGTTGACGTATCTGAGCTCCCTCACCTCAACTCAAAAATCTTTCTTTACGTGCTGAAGTTAATCGTATAAGCTCAATTGATCTCTCCTTGTCCAAATGAAACAACCTCACGCGAGCTCCTTTGAATTTTTGGTCATTTCTATGCGAACTCCCTTTTACCGAGCTCATTTCCAAGCCCCATATCAATGCATGTCCCTGTAACCCACTTCGAGTTCTCATGCGCGGCGTCGAGTTATAATGACTTGACCCGACCATTCATACGCACCGACATCCTGGTTCGTGATCTTCCATCGATTGAGCTCCATTCACAAATCGAGCTCTTCTTGCGCTCAAAATGTTGACCAAGTGGTCTTTGCATGTTTTTGTCGAGTGCTGAGTTCATCACCATCGCATCGACCCATGAACCTACTCGAGAGAATCCCGGTTATCTACCCCATATGGCTCGACTCTACGAGCTCTACCCGTAAGCTCACCACCAAGCGTCTTGGCTTCAACTTGACCCCTCCTAAGTCGATCTCTTTATGGTTTGTTTATGAGCCACTCCATGCATTGTTCCATTCTCTGCTCGACTCGCTCACCATCACCGACTGCACTCCATCTCGCTCAAATTTTCCACACTCAACTTGTCCTCACGAGCCACCATGTCAAACTCCTCCATGCATCACCTGTAACATCTTTTGGACCGCTCCCACTATGTCAATGCCAAGCTGCACTTGCTTTTCCTTCAAGCTAAGTTGCTCACTATGGGACGAGCTGCATTAAAACACCGATTCGGGCTCATCTTCATTGGGCTCTACCCCACATTGAGCTTGCCGTTAAGTCCAGTGCTATCATTGCGACTGTCCCCTCAAACTCACTTTGAGTTCTCTTGACTTTGTAGCTCGACAACCTTTCCTCTATCAACTTGGAAGTTGATTTTCACTCCATGCAAATCCTCATTAAATTATTTACCGATTCACCAATCGATGAACTCGACATGCAACACGATCCTACCTCAGCATTAGACTCGGGCCTCCCCAATCGGTGACTAACTCAGTCTAACGCATTGGAGTTGGAAACTCGTCACATAGTTCTAAACCCCAAAGTCATGGACTTTCAAATCCCAAAATATGAAACTTTGAATTTCGTAATTTCAGGCTTTAGGGCTTCGGAATCTTCAAGCTAATTTTTTGTCAAATTGGTGGCATGAGTTCCAAACCCACAACATCCGAAACTCTAAAATCTTCATTTCTCTGAAACACATTTACCAATTCTTTTGACTAGGCCCGCGTTGGGCGCACCGAGCTACTCCTATTCGATTCAGCTTTGAATTTTACAAGCTAAGCTACCTTTCACAACCGATGTGACTAAAACGAGCAATGTAATTGTACACCACCAAATTAGCTCGGCTCACTCCTACATGAGCCAACTTGAATACTCCAGAGCCACTCGATGGAAAGTCAGTTCCTATGAGTCTCTTAACTTGGCATACATGAGAGCTCATTTTGAAACAACAACTCACTGTATCATGGCCCGATCCAACAACACAACTCCCATTAAAACCTACCACTGAGTTGATACGATATACACCGAGCTAGAAGACATCAATCATGCAACGTCAAATCACACAACCGCCTGATGCTCCTAGAATTCATGTCTTCGCCCTGAGCTAAGCTCACTTTCTACGGATCGACGAGAAAGTTAATTCTTGCACTAAGTTATGTGTATGTCTCCATGGATCACTCAACACACAACTGAGCTTATGTGATGCCCTTGATTGAGTTAATTTTCCACTCGAACTCACTCGCGAGCCATCAACCATCTCCAAATGCCAAGCCAACTCCAATAACTTTCGATTCTGTGTAATCTCAAGCTTCAAAAATGAATTCCCCCAAGTTCCAAAATTCTATCCACTTGGTGAGTCCAATCGACACCCGCATGGAGAGCTCACCTTTGCTTCTCAACCGTGAACTGCTTCCATGTATGCCTCAACTCGACCATCCCAATGTTGAGCTGTGTCTCCAAGCTCGAGTCTCCTCATGCAAACTGCTCGATCTTGAGCTCACCTGTGCATTCTCTTCCAACTTGGGTTTTCCATGCAATTTGACCTTCGTCATTATACACGCAGAGCTGATCATTTCACCTACCTGATGAATTGTTCTCATCGATCTTGGTGTTGTATGTTTATCACCATGCACACTTTGCCATGGCTCATCCCACGAGCTTGCACTTCTTGATAAGGGTAGGCCCTCTCCAGGTTTCCATCGAGATTTGGCAACATGAAATGGACCCTAGCCGAGCTCACAAATTTTGTAGGGTGAGCCTCCACCTAAAAAATCCAACAATGTCGAGCCATCAACCTAGCTCACTTCCACAGCTAACACCCGAGTTGTTTATGAGCCCTCCTTTGTGCCTAAGTGACTTGACATCGAGCTTGAGATTGAGCTCACCCATGACCACAGAGTCACCTCCATGTTGTGAGCTCACCCGAGTTTTTTTCACTGAAAACATTGAATCAGTCACTAATTCTGACTCTCGAGCCAGTTTAATTGGCACTCATTCACATACATTGCCAATTTTGCATTCAAAGAGGTCAACTCTGACTAGCTTGTTTGTGGAATCCATGAGCTTTCTCGAGCTGACAAAATAGCTCACCTCACATCCATTTAGCTCGACCGAGCTATATGAAGGTCACCCTCCATATATGTTGTGAAATCTCGATGAGATGACAGGATAGCTCTTTGATCTCGAGTCCCCTATGTGGACCATTAGCGCATGCTTCCAACCTTCTTAATTAACATCATGAAATTTTTGGTATTTCTTTGGTTCCAAGGCATTATGAAAGTATGCCAGAAAATTTTACACACCAAATTTAACCATTTTAACTTGTAAACCTCGTTGTCCATTTTTTCCCGAGGGGAAAAAATGGATAACAATTATCTACCACTGCATATTTCTATGCCCAAAAATATGTTTGTAGCTACTTGAAATGTAGAATAAAACCCTAAATATTTGCCCCCTCTTTTTAAGCATGTGTGATGAAGAATTTGAGTATGCGGCTCAAAATAAAATATGCATACCCATACCTGAGATGATGAGAACATATAGAGAACCTCTGAGAAGATGATGTGGTGGCCACCAAGAAGAAAATGTACATGCAAGGGGGATGCACATGGTAGAAATTATGGCACAAAAAAGTGTAACAAGAACCAAAAACATAATAATCATAATAGTGTCAATGCAACAAAACAATAGTACCAACAATAGAAAATGATGTGTTAGTAGAAACAAGTGTAAAAATGGCAAGAAATGTCACACAAAAGGAAAAAATTCCCAAGAAACATGGGACACCCATGGTGTCACAAGATAATCAAGGAACTTGGGCTTGCAAACAAGAGATATACCACACACAAGGCATGATGCCACAAATAGAGTAGAAAACAAGCATACACACTCACACACACAACTAGCAAACATGTATGAAAAGAAAGTGTATATAAATGAGATTAAAACACATCGTGTATGATATCTAAAAACTAGCAATAATTGTAAGCATTGCATAACACACATGTGTTATTCATATTAGTCCAAAAGATAACAAATACACATTGATATAGATGTTTAACCAAACATAATGAGAAAATACTTGAGCTATAATGTAAATATAGCATCCGGAGATAATATGTAAAAGTAGATGCCTCCAAAAGTTAGTAGTCTAGGTAAAGGGTAAGATAAAACCTATCATCGTGTATTTCTCTGTGTATGTCCCGCATATGCTCAATATACCACATAAATGTATGTGTGTAAAGAATAAATTTTATCTATCAAACCATAGGAATAAATTGTATGTATAATGTATAGTGCAAAAATATATGTTATAGAAATAAATCCCGATTTCGTATTATTGCAAATATTTAAATGTTTTTGGATTTTAGGTCCTCTTTGATGGAATAGATGAAAACTTATTCTTTGAAGAGAAGGAAGGGTGATCCAAGAATTCCCCGTGAAGGGCAATATATAGAGATTATGAAACTAAAGATAGAAAGTAATATTTCCCCTTGTGTGTGTGTGTGTGTGGACGCGTGCATGCGCGCTCGCGTGTGTGTGTGCGTGCGTGCACATGTACGTGTGTGCATGTGTGTGTGTGCGTGCGTGTGTGTGCACGTGTGTGCGTGTGTGTGTGTGTGTGCATGTGTGTGTGCGCGCGCAAAGTGAGGTTTGTGCATTGGACCACTCCTCAACAATTACGTTGAACCTATAAAAAGAGTGCATCATCGGAAATAAGGGGGATGGAATAACATGAGAGATATCCCAAAGTAACTCTACGAGGAGTTACAAAAATACTAAATATGATGGAGGGTCAAGCTTTGAATGTGTCATAGAATGTGACTCAAGTGCAAGTATAACCATAGTGGTGATATGTGTTGAGAAAGTCCTATGGGGAGAACAAGAAATAACATAGCATTGAGTAAAATGTGATGTTTTATACCTATATAGTGGAATAGAAGAGTGAGATCTCCTAGAATACCTGTGAGAAACTATGGAGCAAGCCATAAAGCTAGAAGATCTACTTAAATTCATGTGATATGGTGAACCTCTAGAGACAATGTACATGAAAGAAGGCCTAGGAGGAGATCTAGAGGACATATAACTATGTGATGTAACATGTGAAACTAAAGGCCTATCATGATACCTAGGAATATGTGAATTTGTATGTGCAACCAAAGGCACAGTACCTAGGAGGACTAGTGCTATGTGAATTAGTATGTGAAACAATAAAAATGTGTATAAATGCACTAGAAATCTTAGAAGGATGAAGTATGCAATGAGGGAAATATTGAAAGGGAATAGCTCAAATAGTGACAACTTGTTAGTGCCTTAAAAAATTGATACAATGATGGAAATGAATGGAACAAACCTAAGAGCACGTATCCTAGGGAAACCTAGATGCAATACTCCACCGACAATAGATTTAGCAACCAAGAATGAAGTTTCTCTAGTGATATATTCAACTGTGATTTGTAGTGTAATGCGTAAAAATGTGGATCACATTGGGTTCACCAAACGATTTCACTTTTTGTGAATCCTATTTCATTCCTTTTTAAAGATTTTTAAGTGTGTTTCTAATTAACATACATAAAAAGATTAAATAATGTAACAAGTGGATATTCTGATTTAATTAAAATCCAACATTAATCACACAAAGAAAAATAAATCTTTTCAAAGTGACTATTGATCTAATAACTATCAAAAACACAAGGAAGAATTGCATTTAGCTTCTTCTATGTGGATTTGGAGAGTTTGGGTGATCTAAATATAGGAACCGACTGATATGAGACCGAAAAATGCTTCTTTGCAAAATTGGCACTGGCCGAACACCGATCGAAACCTTACAATTAGGTCAAGAACATATGTGTGTCTGACCCTTTTGTATGGTCTTGGACCTACTTAGAATATGGATCTGTAACTTCTTGAGTGTTTCATCATCCTGAAATGAATGTTGTTGTATGTTTGTATTCTTCTTTCACCTTCATAATGGCTTTATAAGCTCTACTCAAACCCTAGAGTCATTGTAGTACAAGGAGTTCCTGCAAAAAAATGATAGGTGGGTTGTGGGCACTTCTTTGCACCGTAGACATCACCACTACTCTAAAAAGGGCTCAAATTACACGTTGTTCTCCTAGCATGTGATATCTACCATAGTGCAATCAAAACTTGATAATCGTGCTTTGAAAATGTTAGGAATTTATTTATGTAGTGCTCACATTATTTCAGTAATTAGTATATTTTAATATGAGTTGTTATATAGTTATAACACCCACCATAAATTGGTACATGTAAAGTTAGTGAGGTTGTAACAATCCTCATAAATAGGAATTGTTGAGTGATTTGTGGAGTCTCATTAATAGGAACATCTCTTTGTTTATAGGAGACATATTCCTATATATGTAATCATGTGGAGATAAATAATATAGGAAGAGTTTTTTCTTTGAAAAACTCTTTACCTATTTCATTTGGTATCAAAGCAGGATAGTTTTTCTATTGCATACGATGGGTTTTTTGAAGATTGTGAGAGGTAGTCTTATTTCTATTCGCCCTTAAAAATGAAATTTTTTTGATGTGAGAAACATGTAGATCTACCATATCCTTAGCCTTAGATATCCCTATATGTAGTCTTATACACACTCAATCATTGATTATAAAGGTTTTGTTCCAGGAGTAGTCTCAATCAACAAAGATCGAGATCACTGAAAGAATCCACCAAGGAATGAATCAAATACAAGTTCGAGTATTACAAGAAAGATACGTCTTAAAACATTTTCTCGGTCTCGTTCAATCTATGCATAAAGTTTTTATTGTTCACCTTTACTCGGAAACACACAATAGATCGAGCCTCTATTTTGTCCAAGGATCAATTAGTTCGAGAGAGAGGCCAACATAAGGAAATGTGTGAGATGTTATTGTTGTGCACAGTAGAGCTTAGAAAAAGGCAATGAGATAAATTTTAAGGCATGTTAGACCATTTTAATTCCCAATTCCACACCACATGGTCTCGTAGATTCCTCAAAATGCCCTCCATATCTACAAGTTCTTCCAAACTCCGATATGTTGCATAATCTCTGTCAAATTGAATTGAATGTGCATTACATCTTTACTCGCTCGAGTGCGCCAACACTGTCTTTTATCCAAATATATATGCATTGAATTGGCCATTTATTTCTCTCTCCTTTCACACGTTCACTACATGTAAAAGTGTCACAAATTTTTTTAGAGTTTATCATGGACGACACATGTTACTCCCATGGTAACTTGGCAAGGCTTGAGCAAAGACCTCCATTTCTATGCATGGTAACTTGGTACGCTGAGTTGGCCTAATGGTGAAGAACATGTGCTCTTGAAATAGAGGTCACAAGTTCAAATCTTGCAGGGGTAGGGTATGTACGCCTCATTTGTAGCAAAGTTAGTTGCCTCCCGCATGTGAGTACGAGGTAGTCCCATATGCTATAAGCCACTTGTAGACCCAAAAACAGGCCGCCCCACGGCATCGTGGACTGTAAAAACCTATTATTATTATTTTATTATTAATTGGTTTACTAACACGTGGATGTCTCTACATTATATGAATATACATGCCCATTTAAATTTCATCACTCGTGACATTTATTTGGCCGGGTTTTAATATTTTTGTTCATAAGGTATGTTTTAGGTTATTAAGTCTTATAGTTATTTTTCATTGTTTTGATTTATAGATGTATATAAATAGTGGTCAATGTATTGTGTTGTAATTTATTTAAAAAGTAATATTTAATTACTTTTGTAAATTATTGGTCTTTGTCGGTTATCATTTTATGTCGTCAAAAGTTGGAAAATTAAAAAAAAAATCCTTACGAACGCATCTTCGGTGGAATCTGACATCCGATCAAGGTATGTATTTGAGATTCAAAATAACATTTTACCGAGTTAAAAAATCATAACTAGGGGATGGAGGCACATTAGGTTGGAGGTCGATCTGCGACCTCTCGTGCATCCTCACTAAGGGCGACGGGCCGCTTGAGCATGGTGACATTTTTGGTGTGAGTATGTGTTTTTAATTTATGCGGTGTGTTTCTTTTCAACATTTTGCTTTGTGTGGTTTGTAGTGGATGTTTGAAAAAAATTTGTATAGGAGAGTAGATGACTGCAAAGATCCTCTGACTACGGTGATCCTTTGATTTTCATACTTCATTGGAAGATGATCGATCAGTGAATATGTTCACTAGCAATGGTGATCATGTGCAACAAGATCCGCATAACAAGATCGGGGCAATATTATGCAATATGATACTATTCTCTTTGCGGTGCTCCTATTTGATGAATAAGTGGAAATTTCACATTGTGGGGGGTGGGGCATGACACCAATGTTCCATTTCAGTTCTATGCCCAAACCAACTAAATTCAAGGGCAGCTTCCAGTGGCAGTGAAAATTTCCTTTTTTGTTCGAGATCAAGTGGAAGCAATCAACAACAATGGTTGCAATTAAGAACATTGTGATTCTTATAAAATGTAATGTGAAATATATTTCCAGTATGTGTTTTATTATTCAGTTTTGTAATAAGCAAGTTGTGATTCCTATATACTTCCCTAATGTATAAACATAGTGTCGACAAAAGCACTAGAGTAAGTCAGTTCATGGATCTTGAAAGGGTTTGTGGGAGGATCCAAAAAACCACACGAGGTGGATAGTTGATGGGGCATGTTCATGTCAAGGTTTGTGGTAAGCCTGTTTAAAACCATGGAAGGAGAGAGCCTTTATTTTGGATCAAGATCATGAGTCACTTTGTAGGGCATGTTTCACGGGGGTGAGAATACTTTGTAGATGAGTGTGTGAATGTTTTTATACCATGTTTGTATTGGGGGATGTTAGAAATTTATTTAGGTAGTACTCACATGTTAGGTTGTGGAGCCTATTTTCATGTGTGAAAGTGTTGAAGACTATACACTAAGAGTCTGCCGTACACTTTCCACGCTTGTCTCGCCGGGTTTCTTGGGCCTCGAAAAACGTGCTCTTCTCATATGGGTGAGATTTTTGACCCATAGGTTTATGGGACGGTTTTGGCCCATGGTTTTGATACCCATGGTTTTGTAAAATTGCTTAAGCAGTTGTCTACTTATGTGGTTTTGTGTATATGGTAGGGTTAATGTAACATTGCAAATGTGTCTGAATTCAGGTGTGAATTCTGTAGAGTTTGTTGAGTATAGCTCCAAACAGATCTGGGTATTGTATTGAGAGAGTGATGGCTTGTAAATCTAAGCAAGTGATACTTGGTGGACATAGCCCAAATTGGGTGAACCACGTTAAATATTGTCTCTTTGTGTTGTTCTTTTATTATTGTGCACTTTTATTTTAGATCTATAATACTTTCTGCATATTAGTTTCTACTATTGCGATTCTGTGAGGGATTATTTTGCATATTTTATCCCTTATTTCATAGCATCACATTATTTGGGTAATTAATGTATTTTACTATGAGTTGTTATATAGTTATAACACTCACCATAAATTAGTACGTGTAAAGTTAGTGAGGTTATAAAAATCCTCGTAAATAGGATTGTTGAGTGATTTGTGGAGTCTTCTTAATAGAACATCTCCTTGTTTATAGGAGACATATTCCTATATATGTAATCATGTTGAGATAAATATTATACGAGAGTTTTGTTTGTGAAAAATATGTGCCAATTTCGGAAAATGCTTCAACTTGAGTTTCACACTTGCTCAAATACTTGGTAAGAGTCATTTTTCTTGTTAGCGAAAAGAAGATGGAGACTCCTATACTTGGAAAGAGACTTCAAACCTATAGAGGGTGTTGCCCTTATGGATTTGCATGAGATATTTTGAAATTTACGGAGCTTGGAGAGTCGTGTGTGCTTGTTTTTACTTGAGGGGATCTTAAAGGGTCGGTTTTTAAATGAGGTATGTGATTTAATAAAAATATGTATTAAACCTTATTGCAAAGTAAATATTGTAAATAATGATGTAAAAATGATAATATACAGTGAATATAGAAGAAAAAAGAATAGAATGTGAAAAACTTAAGCAAATGAGGGAGACAAGACGACTTAGCTGATTTTTGAATGCACAGGGGAAGTGATCCGGATCATTAAAAGTGCTAAACAAACTTCAAACAATGTCACAAATGCTCACTATGAAATCTAGAACCTAAGAATAATGTCATACATGGGTGCTCAGTGTTGGACATAGGTGTTTGGGTTCTAGTGATTGGATGTAGGAACTAGTGACTGTGCGAAGAGGTCGAATCTAGTTTTTGTTGTGTCATAAGGGTTTCCCAATTTCTCTCTGTTGATCGCATGATATTCACACTATGATCTCCAAAGATACATGTAACTCCGCAAAAGAGAAGTTCACCAACGACAAGCCCACAAACTGCATCAAAACTAAAAAGAAAATGTAGAATGGGAGTCGGTTTGTCCTCAACGGTCACCCCGAGAGTGAACTTATGACCGAGCATTGCACTACATCTTAGACTCCATGTAGTTTTGATGTGTGTGTGTGTGTAGAAATGATTCCCTAGGATGCCCTTGTGCAAGCCGCGTTTGATAACGAGTTGTCGCTAGAATGTAGCAATGTAATAGAATGTGTAGATGAAATAGAATGAACTTCCCCTTCCTTATCTGTGAATGTAGAATATGCATTCCCTTGTCCCTTGAATGGATGTTATATGGATGCTTTAGAGTGATTTAGGTTCCTTTTGGATGCAAGATTAGGTAGTGATAGTAATGTTTAGTACTTGGTCCCTTATTTTGAACACGTAACTATGTATTTATATGATTCCCTTGTTTGAATTTTGTAATTGACAACTGGAAGGCTGACCCATAAGTGAAAAAGATGCCCAAAAGATAAAAGAGACCCACAAGGAGCAAGTAAGGTGGGAAAGGATCGGGGGACGCCTTGAGGGGACAAGAGTGCTTAGGCACTTTGTTGTCTAAAGCCATAAAAGGTAAATCAAGTATAATTTCCACTTTATACTGTAGAGTGTGTAAGACAAAAGAGAAAACAAGAAACAAAGCAAAGAGGTCAAAGATAGTTGTCAATTACTAGTTTTTCACATAGGAATCATGTAAATGCTAGTATGCATTTAGGACCTATAAATGTACCCAAGTGCGTGATTTTTGTCTACATTTTCCCTAATTTATGTTGTTGAGTGAATACTTGATAACATAGAGTAGATAGAAGATGTGCACTTGATAACCATGTAGAGCATGCGGAAAAATGTGTGCCGAGTGCACAAGTAAAGCATGTAAGTATGTAAAATGAAGCATAAAGACTAGGAAAGGAAAGTGACCCTAAAAGTGAAGTGTATGCGTTGTACATGTTGTTGTAGCTTGTGGTTGTTGCTTCTTATAAGGGCTTGAAAAAGAAGAGAAAAAGAGTAGTCAATGTTCTGTATACGATAAATCAAAGAAAAATGTGTATAAGTATGTAAAAGTGTAGTAAAGGAAAGTGTACATGTGATGTAAAAGAGCGAAAAGGATAGAAAAGTGTCTTGAAAATGCTGTGAAGAGAAAGTTTTTGGGTGATTTCACACCAATAGTGAGTTTTTGGGAGATCTTATGCCAAGTGCGAGTTTTTTGGGCGATCTCACGCCAAGTGGGAGATTTTTGGGCGATCTCACGGCAAGTGTGAGATTTTGGGAGATCTCATGCAAAAGAGCAAGTGTTGGAGAGAGAGGTCTCATGTTACTCTCCATCCACGACTCTACACGTAAGCACCACTGCGGAGATGGTACATCCCTGATTTGTTCATGTTGTCCCAAATTAATTCTTATTGTAATGATTGTTCGATTGAAATGGATTGTAGGAGATTGCATGCATGTTGTAAGTGAAGGATTGTTCTTATAACTATGAAACCACTCAAGGATTCTATGAACTGTGATGATATGATAAGCTAACTATGTGCGTCCTTGGGACATTAGCTCCCGGGGAGGACACAGGTGCCCAAGCGTTACCGTCTGATTTTGGGCACTTGTGTCTATGTTGTGTTGAGGACCCAAGTCGATTCTAGGTCATTATGTAACTATGTTATGTTGTTCATGTAATGTGCATATCTGTACTGTAGGTGTGATTTTTCACCCAATGTATGCCCCCTTGTTTGGGGTGCATGCAACATTGGTAGGAGAATGTGGCCCAAAGGAGAGGACTTGATGTTGTGCTGCAGCTTTAGCCCTACGAGGAAGGGGATGTGCATGGTAGAAACCAAGGAACGTGCAAACAAAGTGGCTAGTAACATATGTTAGTAGAAAAAGTAACAAGTATGTAATAAAATACAATGTAATCAAGCACGTTTGCAAACAAAGTGGACTGTGAAAAGTGGGCTTCAAACATGGTACATCACTCACAATGTCACAAGAAAATCAAGGCTGAAGTAGCTAAAAGTATACAAGAAATGATGAAACAAGACATAGTGCATAGCCTACAAACAATGGAAAGCAAAATGTATCAGATAACTATGGTGGCATATAGTCCTGTAAGGCAAATGCTACACATAAAGCACCCATTAGCATGTTAGAAAGATTAAAAAATTCAAGGCATGTATGTATCAATGGAAAGTAATGTGATAGAAAGTAGAAGTAGTAAATAATGAAATAATAACACCTGTAATGTGTGAGATTAGTAATGGTAGATGCCCCTAGGAGCTTCGCTTGGACTTGTAAGAGGTACAATGCCAAGCATCTTTGCGGTGTGTGGAATTACTCAGTAAGAGATCTACATTCACTCCAAAATACCAAGTGAACACGCATGTGTGTATATAGAAAGATAATGACATACTTGAGTATCTAACTAGCATAGTAAGAAAAGTGTATCATGTAAGTAGTATAAGAAAGCAAGAGTAAGTGCAACCAAGATATAAAAATAAAGTGTATCGGTGTGATGGAATGGAATGCAAAATGTGAAGGTGGAAGGAGCAGCAGTGTGCCCCCGATAAATATGTATGAAATGAGGTTCATTTATAAATTCCCCCTCAGTAATCAAGAATGAACCATAGAACAAGAGTGCGTCATCGGGAAATAGGTTTTTCATGTGTTAGAAAGTGTATATCGAGGATCTCGAGCTTGAAATGTGTAGTGGATGCGAGTTTCATTTCAGAATTAGACCCTCGGTAGTCGAGTATGAACCGTGGAATTAGAGTGTGTCATAAAGTAATGGTTTGAGACTAGATGCTAGAAAGATAGATCATGAAGTATAGCGCGTGAAGAGTGAAATATGTGAGGCTCATTTCAGGTTTAGACCCTCAGCATTCGAGTATGAACCATGAAACTAGAGTGCATCATAGGGTAATGACGATACATTATGTGTATCAAAGGGTTTGTAGTGATGCTTAGGAAATATTATACATTAAGTGTGGAGTGTCAAGTGCATGAGATGATAGAGACATTTGATAGAAATGAAATGGGGAGAAGTTATGATTAAGGTGCTTAATTTTTCATTAAGATGGGTTGATTGGATGGAGGATTAGGACCAATAGAGTCATCAAATAGACGATCGAAAATGGCACTTACTTGAGCGGGTGGCGTATTGCGAGGGAGATACATAGTGTCTAGGGATTTTTGGAGAACAACTTTGCAAGGTGGATGCATTTGAAGTAAGTCATGCAAAGAGATTTGAGGAATTTTAGGAGCCATGAAAGAAGATTGGATAGAATAAGCAAAATGAGGATCCAAGTGTATGATCACGAGTGGGGTTCACCAAATGATTTAATAAAAATATGTATTAAACCTTATTACATAGTAACTATTGTAAATAATAATGTACAAATGATAATATACAATGAAGACACAAACAAATAAGCATATAATGTGAAAACCCGAAGCAAAAGAGGGAGATAAGAGGACTTAGATGATTTCCAAACGCACATGAAGTGATCTAGAGTGATAAAATTTCTAAACATACTTCAAACAACATCACAAATGATCAATGTGAAATTTGGAACCTAAGAATAATGTCGGACAGGGCGCTAGTGTTAGACAGAGAGGTGCCAGGCGTTGGTGACTGGATGTAGGCACTAATGACTGTGTAGGAGGTTAGAATCGGTTTCCGTTGTGTTGCAAGGGTTTCACAATTTCTCTATGTTGATCACCTAATATTCGCACTATGATCTCCGATGATACCTATAACCTACAAAAAGAGAAGTTCGCCTGCACAAGCCCAAAAATCTACATCAAACCTAAAAAGGAAAATGTAGAATGGGAGTCGAATCGACTATGCGGTCACCCTGAGAGTGAAATTACAACTAAGTGTTGCGATACATCTTAGTAACCATGTAATTTTGGTGTGTGTGTGTGTAGAAATTATGCCCTAGGATGCCCTTGTGCAAGTTACGCTTGATAGTGGGTTGTAGCTAGAATGTAGCAATATAGTAGAATGTGTGGATGGAATAGAATGAACTTCCCCTTCCTATGTTGTGTATGCAAAATATGCAGTCCCTTGTCCCTTGAATGGATACTAGATGGATGCTTTAGAGTGCTTTATGTGCCTTTGGATGCAATCTTAGGTGATGATAGTAATGCTTAGTGTTTGGTCCCTTATTTTGAACACATAACTATGTATTTATATGATTCCCTTGTTTGAATTTTGTAATTGACAACTGAAAGGCCAACCCATAAGTGAAAAAGATGCCCAAAAGGAGCGAGTAAGGTGATTTTATGTACCCAAGTGTGTGATTTTGTGTCTATAGTATGATTTACTTGCCTATATATGCTTCAAGGTTATTATGTTGTGAAAGTTTGACTAAGGGGATGCATTTTGTCATAAGAATGTGATAGAAGCAAAATAATTGGCCCAAAGTATGTCGACCAAAAACCATACATTAGGGTCAACTTGAAGAATCAGTACAAACCGATTGAAAATGATGATTTTGACAGGGAGGGAAAATTATATATTAACTTTATGGGTCATATCATAGACGTTTCTAGATGTGTTTTATGCTATTAAACTTCAAAAACTGACGATAGAGAGGTGTGCAAAGATAAACAAGTAGTCGAAGAGCTATCAGGGTGTGCTAAACAAGAGTGAGGAGAGTGCATTTGTACATGCAAGTGTGTAGTGTCAAGATCAGCAATGTCAAAGGTTATATTTCCAAATTTGAGTGTCTACAAAGTGTTAAATAATCCCATAAAAATTATTCCTTAAAAACATGTCAATTATGTAAACTTAATCTTTCTGTTCTATGTTCCACTTTGAATAAAAAGTAAAATAAAATTTAATTGCTAAATCGTTATGGAGAAGGGACTTTTGTCAAATGTTGTAGTCGCAAGTGCCCTAGTAGATATGTATGCAAAATGTGGAAGCATGCACAAGGCTTGTGAAATTTTCAACAAAATTCTTGAAATAAATGTGGTGTCATGGACAACAATGATTGTTGGATATGCACAAAATGGGTTTGTTGAAAAGGCCTATGAAACTTTCAATAAAATACAACTGACATGTGTAAATCCAGACTCCACAACCTTTTTCATCATCCTCCCAACTTGTGTCAAAATGAGAGCTTTAAAATAGGGCATTGACATCCATCAAAGCATAATGGAAAACTAATTTTTGTCATATGTAGGTGCAAGTGCCCTAGTAGACACGTATGAAAAATGTGGAAGAATACACAAGGCCCTTGAATTGTTTGACAAAATGCCTCAAAGAGATGTGGTCTCATGCACTACAATGATTACAAGAGATGCACAAAATGGATTTGTGAATAGGCTTTTGAAACTTTCAAGCAAATGCATTTGGTAAGTGTAAATCTAGATTCCATAACCTTTATCGGATATTTGTAGCTCGTGTCAAAATGGGAACTTTAAAACAATGTGTGAACAACAATCAAAGCATAATGGAAAGTGATTTTTTTCAAATGTCGTAGTTACAAATGGCAAAGTAAACATATATACAAAATGTGCAAGCATACGTAAGGCACATGAACTATTTGACAAAATAACTCAAAGGGATGTGGTCTCATAGAATATCATGATTGCATGATATACACAAAATGAATTTTGCAAGGATGCTCTCAAACTATTTCATGTAATAAATCACTCTGGAAAATACCTTGACCATGTAAGCTAAATTCAATCTTTCTATGCTTTGTTCCACTTTGAAAAAAAAACATTAAAATTACCAAAGCATAATGTAGAAGGGACTTTTGGTAGATGTTGTAGTTGCAAGTGCCTTAGTAGATATGTATGCAAAATGTGGAAGCATGCACACTCCTTGTGAATTGTGCACATATGAAGATCTTAGGAAAGACCCCTCACCGCTAGAAGTTGTCAAAGTTCTTGAAGAAAATTGAACAAATTGAGAAAGGACTTAGCATTACCACAGTGTTACTTCTTGATTACTCATGATCATATCCTCCCAAGTCTCGCAAAGATAGCTTGGTGTGCGCGGTGTCTTATAATAAGTTTTCTCGAGTAGCCAAAAGTTGAATTTCTTTAATCTATTTTATTGTTTAAGTAGCCACAAGATGTGTTTGTTCATTTATTTCATTGCTCTAAAAGTAGTCAAACGATGCGGTTCTTCAATAATTGTATTGCTTTAATATACTTATTTGTTGTATTTATGTGTGATCATTAGAAGGTTTGCATGTCACACTCGCATTTACATTTTATTGTTACACAAGAATGAATGATACTAAATATGTGCATTCTAGAAAAGAAGAGGAGACAATACTTATACTTCCAAACGACTTCCTTTCCATTTCCTAAATATGTAAAATTTAAACATACTTCCAAGCTCCATCACTCTACATGTTTACTTCTAGTCCATTGTTCTCAATACATCAATCTTCAATCATTTCCTTGGCAACATAAAAACAAAATAATGTTAACAAATATATGACATCAAAATAAAATTAGAAACACTATGCAATGCGCGTGTAATTGCTAGGGAGAGGACCCTATAACCGTGCACCTAACTTTAGGGGCACACAAATATATGTAGGTATGTCGGTAGCGTAAAAAAAATATATCATCGTGTAGCGTATGATCGTGCCATATTGACATTTTCGTTTTGCGTGTTAATTTGGAGGAAAAATAATTTTTGAATTGATTTAATATGAAGAAAATCAATATAAAACATTTGAAAGAGGGACCAATGACCAAGCGCCCTATGTGTCACATTCTCATTAACTCTTAAAAAGTGTAATTAACCAAAAAGTGAACAACTATTGGTACTTTTGTCAACAACCTATGGTGAAAAGAGATGTACATGTTTTGTTAGGTCCTCTCCCCTAGTAATATGCTTCCCTGAAAAGAACATAGGGCCGCCTGTGGTTTAAAAATATATACTGATCACTTTTCAAGTGTACGCGACTGTCTGCTACCATTATTCTACCATGGTATTATTCTTTAGTAGCATAAAGGAAGTACGGACTCCTGCAATCTACCTAATTTTCTGTAAAACCCGAAACAAATCCGTGGGAATCACTTTAAATTTGGAAAACCGGGGCCTGACTCTGCCATTGCATGCTTATATATTTATTCCCTTTCTTACACCACAGACAGACAGGAATAATCTTCCTGTTATTTTGACCGATTTGGTTCAGTGATTAATAGTGATTCAGAGATGGAGATGGCAGCTTCTTTGAGGAAATGGGTATCTGATAACAAGCTGACCACAGTGGGGACACTTTGGGGATCAACTTTGGCGGGTTCTTTTGCTTACAACTGTGCAAGGCCCTCCATGAAAACCAGTCTCAGACTCATACATGCTAGGTATGGACTATTCCTTTCTAATCGCTAATGGCTTCCTTTGCTTTTATTTCTGTCTGCCTTAGACAAACTGCAACTAGAATTTTAAGCAGTGGGTAGTTTGTATTTTTATGCAGGATACACGCACAGGGCATTACACTGGCAGCAATTTCTGCAGCTGCTCTTCTTCATTTGTACGAGCAGAATGCCCAGAAGGAGAAGCTCGAGCAAAAGAATTAGGGGATGCTTGTCCTATGTTACAACTCACAATGGTTTTGTTCTGATTGTTCAGAGCTTGTATTGAAGTATGTACGTCCAAATGAGTTTAATGATAAAATCTTATGGGGTTTGCTTTATGTTAGAGTTTCGCAATTTTGGAACGTTAACTTGATTTTGATTTGGTTGTCAATTTAAAATAAAATAAAATAAAATTATGACGTTATTTATTTGATCAATGACACCTAAAAATATAAACTCTTGTTATAATTAATTTTTCCTCAAGTTCAAACATAGAAGATTTTGATGCGGTATACATGGTTCTCGTGCTACAATATGCTTGGTTGGATGTCCATGGTCTATTAGAAAGCTTTTGTTTCACTACATGTTGGAAGGCAGCCTTATACTGGAGATTAAAATAAAATCACAATTAGTAATTGCATTTGAGGTGCAAGAAAGGGTTGTAACCTTATTCTCTAGATTTGCTCTGGCATAGCGTAAACTGTACTAAACATGCACTATTTTGAAGATCTAACTTTTAAAGAAGAGTAGGGTCTGAGTGCATTGCAGAAGATTCTCGTATCAAAGTTGTGCTCTTATGTATGTCTACATGTGTGTTAGTCTTGAACAATTGTACAGCCTTGTTTGTCAAATAAAAGAGTAATGTCAAACAACAGACTTTGTTTTCATTTTTTTAATTCTTGGTACCCAATTTCATCTTCCTCTATTGTTGGAAATTGGCAGATATCTATTAATACGAGGACTGAAATTGGAAAGAGATCCAAAGCATAATGATTCCCATCATATGGTGAACATGATGAAAGCATAAGAGACCACAAATATAAAAACCATCAATATCTTAAATTGGCTATGGTGTGAAAATATTACTTCGCCTATAAGTTTACCACAAAAAATCATCAACAAAATCTTTATAAAACCCTTTATCATGTAGTGTAAATGTAAATGATACTTGCATTGGAATCATTTGCATTAGAGTTTTCATGCATAAATATGTATAACTTTCTACACAAAAATGGGCATTAACTCCATAAACATGTATAAATTCTTTCTATAAAAAGTGGACATAAAGTGTGGACTCAAATGTATGTTTTGTCATAGCATTTCTCAATATAGCCATGAAACAAATTTATTCCCTTGTTGTATGAAATTGATAGCTAAAATATTTTTGTTGATTCTCAAGCAATTCATGTGTATTGTGCATGCATCCACAATTTTCATACATATACATTGGGGCACTTGAACTACAACTTTTGAGAAAAGCCCTTTTTGCTACACTTTCATGGATATCCACTACCTTTTTGATGATCTTATTTGGGCACATGAGGGGGCGTGTATTCTAGCAATGGTGAACCGTTCAAGTTGGACACACAAGATTGCATTTTGTGAGACAATGTCATTATTTTGCGATGATGTTTATGTCCTACAAAGTATATTCATGTTGTTACATGTTTTGGAGATGGGGAGGAAGGGATTTTGAGCACAAGTGCTTTTCCTTGGTTTTTCTTGCAAAAAACATGCAAAACTTTGGACATCACTATAATGCTCGGATGTAAATGACAAGAAGACATGCAAGTCTATGAACAAGCTCATAACACTGTTGTGAATGATAACCCCTAGCATTCACTATTTCCAATGTTTCTTGTTGCCTTATCTACCGTCATGCCCTGCGATTTATGTGTTGAAATAGCCCATACCATTTTGAGTGGCATTGTCGATGATTTTCGTGCAATATGGGAGGTATTGGCAAGTGTGTGCCATTTTTTAGGTCCCCAGTCGTCTGGTGTATTTTTGAAGTCGACGACTACAAAGAGTAAAGCAAGTCGAGAGGCTTCGATTATGGATGGTAGATGACACGAACAATCGATCGAGGGCCCCATTAACCAACCCTTTCTGCACCCATAGGCTATATGTAAGCATAATTTCTTACCCTATGCACAAAACATTTCTCTCAAAATGAGTGTCATTAAGTTATAGTGAGGACCGATTTGAGCTTTGTTCGATAGAAATACTATAGTGCTTCACATATGTATGTGTGTGAATAATAATTATGTGTGTAATTATTATGGTAAATATCATGTGTGGTAAATATTATTGTTATAATATATTGTTTCAACAATATATTATTTGTTGAGGTTGGTTATGCCCGTAATGTTATTAACGGGTTTATTGTTTGTAATACATCCTATTTTATAGGATGTTTGTTCTCTACTTATGTGGCTATATAATAGCCTTTGTATTATGGTCTGAGATAATAATATTAATCAAGGTGATTCTACTATGCAAATCTAGTTGTTCCGCTTTATTTGGTATTGGAGCAATATTCATTCCTTGCATAGTATGGAGTTTTAATGATTTTCTAGGGGCAGATATATTCGTCCATTGCCCCTGTAGATGGTGGCATTCTTTTACAGATATGTTTCATATATTTCATTTGTTATTCATTGTACAAGCATATATCGGCCAAAGTATTCATGTTCAGAACCATCTAGATTTAATTGACTGCACCCATGTGATCAGGTTGCGATTACACACCTCCTCCTTTGGCTCGGTGTTGATCAATCTTGTCTACAGATCGGAGTTCTTATGATCATAGCTGCATTTGATTTTTAACTTACACATTTAACCAGGACTTCGAGTGCTTGATCAAACTACATTTTTCATTGAAGAGTGACTTGGATCCATTATTGCATGTGTGGATCGATATTCTTTGCATGAAGGACTTGTTTGCTATGAACAACTCGACCACATTCACATTTTCCATTGAGACACATTTATACCACGTATATTTCTCAAAGAAGCGCAAGATCCATATCTCTCAAGGAAATGTTATTACACAAGTTTAGAATCAGATTCACTCCTCATATTCAAGCTAGTCCTGCGCATTGGATCTCTGATTTCCTTAATCTCCTTGTGCAATCACCCTACCCAGGGCCGAATTAAAGGTTAGGAGTGCCCTAGGCAATAGTTTGAGTGGGCGCCTCCTCAAAACTTTATTTAATATTTTTTCCATTCAGTAATTAAATAAAATATGTCTATATTTTTGTATTTTTAAGTTTACATCATGGTCATAATAAAAATATATTATTAAATTATCACGGAAGGATGAAAAATATTATGTGGATGGAAAACATTAGTCATAGGAGATGCTCAGAATGCAAAAAATACAATATTTTATACAAGGCTTATTACAAGTCTGATTTAGACATATCAAGTAGGTGACAAGAACTCTATCATGAAATAAAGCACCAATTTTTTTGCAAAGAAACAAAACGTTTATGTAGCTCCCATGGTTTTGTGAAGAGCCATATTTGGACCTCTACTAGATACACTAGCAACATTATAAAAAATACATTAACCTTTTTGTAGAACAAATTACACACCTACATAATTTGGAGCTACATCAGAGAATGGGAAACAATACCAAAAAAATCATGTGCTTATAAATATGTGATATTTTCTTTTACTTGCAAAAATATTACAAAACTTTTTTATGTGTATGCATGAAATTTATGTTACTATATAATAATATTTATAAATGGGTCGATCAGTATTAAGTCTTCACAAAAATTATTTTAAAGTTAAGTTCTAAAATTAACCGACAAAAAGGAAATTTTTAGATTCGATGCCACTGACTTCTGGCACCCTAGGCAACTACCTAGTTTGCCTAAGGCTTAATCCCCTCTAACCCTACCGAAACATGGGAGAATCAAATGTGACATGTTAAAAGCCCAAAATCTCTCTGGGATGATCGGTTATATTCAACTCAAAATTGATTGATCAGTTGTCAAAGGTTGGTACTATTCTTTTGGTTCACTTCTTGATTTTGTAGTGCTATTTTTGGATTTGGATAGTTCTCAAGACACGTCCTGCGTAGAAGAGTTAACTCTAGGATTGACGATGGAAAACAAGGTTGGAGGAAGTTTTGCATGTCTGATCACATTTGCATTGACTTCTTTGCCATTCAATGTACATGTGCTTGCAGTCCCGAAGGTGGGTGTTCAAATTTAACATCCATTGTGCTTCGTTTTGTTTAGCTCGGCCACTCATAACACAACCGCTTTACCGAACCCAAGTTTCAACATTTGACTGCCATGTCTCAGAAGTTTGCATCAGAGTTCTTGTTGTTTTGAGGCCATGGCTCCTCACAGTTCACAAATATAAAAAACAAGTAATTTCCATTATTCCTTGGTCTTCTATGTGTCAACATTTATTTAAATTAGTCTTAGTCATGCATTATAGGTTCACGTAGTTATTTTTTAGTCTAGTATTTTCATTAGTCCAATCAAAAGAGTCATAGAGAGTTGTATGTTGTGTAACAATCACGGAATGAATTGAATCCAATATCTTCGGTAGCTTTCTCTAAAGTCATGTGGTAAACGTTTTATAGTTCATTAGGTGATATATTAGGTATAGTGTCCAACCCAATCTTTAAATATAGTCTTATTTTTTAATATTCTTGTCTCCTAAAGTGGTCTATGAGTTAATGAGTCAAGTTTATTTCTTTTAAAGTGAAGTCATTAGTATTATTTTATTTTTTGTTTAGTAAAAAATGCATTAAAAAAGGTCTTATTATGTATCAAATTCAAAAGTTATTTTCATGTGTTAATTAAGAGTTTTTTTACACATGAATTGTTATATGTCTTCCTATCAAAAACCAAAGTATTTGTCAACTCAATCTAAATTGTTAGTCATTAGTCATATCGTGCAAAGTCCAAAGTCAAAGTCAAAAGTTGCAAAAAAAAAAAAAAAAAAGTTTCCTAACGGATGCATTTTCGGTGTTACCCGACGTCTGGAAAATAATTTGTTTCACATTGCGGGAGGGAAGAAAAGAATAAATCCAATGTGGAAACTATTGAGCTTCAACGTCCAATTTGTTGAGTAAGCAACATCATTCACTGGAGGACGGAGGCCGGAGGTCAATCAAGGACCTCTTGTCGACCACCAACGACGGGGCCACACGTAGTTGTGGTGACAATGTGTGTGTGAGTTTACTTTCTGTATTTAATTTCCAACATGCTTCTTTTTCAGAGTTCCGCCAGCCGTGTGCGATACGTTTTCAGCGTTCCTATGTTATGTTGAATAAGTGAAATGTTCACATTGAGGGGGGGAACATGATCTCAATGTTCCATTTCCCTTTTTCCTCTTTTTCAAGTATGTAATCAGTGATAAGTTTTTCCTACATAATTCCCTAAAGGAAAAACATAGTGGATAGATGAAATCACAAGGAAAAGCAACATCATGATATTGAGGTTGTTGGTTGTCCTGTAAAACCATCCTTTGTTGAGGTTGTTGGTTTTCCTATAAAACCATCCTTGTTGAGGTTGTTGTCTGTCCTCTAAAACCATCCTTGTTGAGGTTGTTGGTTATCTAGTAAAACCATCTGGATCATGAGCACACACGGGCAACACATTGCGAAAGAAGTGCGATCATTTTTCTCCCATGTTCGCAATAAGGGGGAATGTTAGGAATACTATAGTGCTTCACATATGTATGTGTGTGAATAATAATTACGTGTGTAATTATTATGGTAAATATCATGTGTGGTAAATATTATTGTTATAACATATTGTTTCAACAATATATTACTTGTCAAGGTTGGTTATGCCCATAATGTTATTAACGGGTTAATAGGATGTTTGTTATCTACTTTTGTGGCTATATAATAGCCTTTGTATTATGGTCTGTGATAATGATATTGATCAAGGTGATTCTATTGTGCAAATATGGTTGTTCGGCTTTATGTTCACTATGCTTAGTGTGATGGAGCATGAATTGCACCCGACCATATGCTTGTTGTGTAGTGTAGACATATTGTTTATCAGTGATTGTTTGACCCCTTTAAAGTTCTATTGTTCTTCCACTAACATGTGTGAGTTTTTCTTAACATGAGAAGAATTTAGTCCTTTATTTTTTGGTTTTGTGTTTCGATGTTGAGTAAAATGTGTTTGAATTGAATTTGTTCCTCACCGAATCGGGATGTTGACAAATTGTTGTTCAATGTTATGACCGTGTCAAATGCTTTCCGAAGAGTGTCCAAATTGCATGCCTGCATATATTGGTATATATTTCATGGAATGAAGTTACCTTAAGTCTCCCACTTGTATAATAGAGAAGGCCCCAAAGTCTCAAAGTTGTTTTCTCGAGGGAAAGCCTCACACAATTGGATGTTTATATTGTTAAGCATATTTGGGCCTATGAAGCTCCTAACATCTGTGAGAATGTATTTGATGTATCTCATTTTTTCCTAGAAGATTGTTAATTTTTTCCCTTTTAAACTAATCATTTCTTGTATAGGATGTCGCAGCGCATGTATGTTTCCTATAAAACAATGGCAACAAAAATCAAACTTTAGTTTCGACGTTGAAATTGATAAAAGGGTAGAAGAAATGAGGAAAATAACTCAATGTGAAAGTGAAGTACCTATAATATGTATGAGGTCATTGAGGGAAACCACACAAGATTAGGAAAGGAAAGTGTTTCAAAGAATAACATAAGGAAACAAGAAATATCAAGAAAATACAACTTTATATTTAGTAGATAAGAACTTTAAACATGATGTGCACAAGCTCAATTGTCTATACATTCAAGAAAAGCATGTATTTGAAGATGTGTTTATTTTCATATTATACATTCAAAGCACTGAAAGGGTGAAAAAGTGTATATGGTATTCCAAGAAATGCCTTTGTATGGCGGTGATGGGGTTAAAAATCCAAGAGCACACATAATTTGGAGGATATGAGAGAATATGTACTATATTATGTTGAACGACATGTTTTAAAGGTAATATTTAAATGCATTTGTTATGTAAGTCGCTCCATTCTCAGAGTGCCCACATTTTTATAGCCTCAGTTATTTGTTGTTCCTTTTCTCATAGACATGTTTTGGCAGGGATTTGATATATTTTGGACATTACATTAGGATATTTGATCTTATTAGACATGTATGGAGATTTGGGCGTATAGCGCCAATTTAGCTTGATTACTATGTTGTCACATTATCTTATGATGTCATGGATACTAATTGATATGATGTTGTTTTGGACCGTAATTATATTGATGGATACTCAGTTAGTTGCATGTTTGGATTCTATGGATATATGTCACTTTATCATTATGTCTAACTTATGGTGAATTGTGTATAATTGTGCACGTTGTCGCATTTTCAATTCCAAAAAGATGATATGCTAGTTTAGAATTCATTGATATCTTATTTAGTAGTTGATTCATATTTTATTAGATAGGTGTATTTAATGTGTGCAATGAGTGTGCAGGTGACAGGTCACAGGAGAACGTGGGATTCGGGCCAGCTACACAATCTTGCACAAGCAGCCCACGGGGCTAAGCCTAACCATGTTTACTTGTATGAGGCCATAATAGTAGGGTTTATTTATTTGGGCACCATGAGTGACCCTCATTTGTAGTGTAATATGTCTTGTATTATTAATCTTGCTTAGGAAGTTTAGTTTGTGTTGTAAACTTGTTTTGGGGACTTAATGGCCCCACTTGCATTAAGCTTTGAGTTTGTATAATGTTGTGTTTAATCAAAAGGGATTAGGGTCACATGTGAACCCTTGGGTGGGCCCCACATCCTCTACCCTTGTGCCCAAATGTGCCAAACCCGAAATTGGGCTATTTTAGGCATTTTTAGTGACCCCTTTTTAGTTTGGGAGTTCACTTAGCATGAAAATGGGCCCTTGGAAATGGGAAACCCCCTCTAAACCTTGGAAATGGTAGGGGGCTTATTTCCAAGGTTTAGAGGGGGTTTCCTCCCATTTTGCCTTCCTTTGGTCACATCCATGTAAGGTGGATGGGTAAGTGTGCTTTGTTAAAAGTTGCACAAGTTTGTTTTGTTGTTCATTTTGAGTAATTTGGGAGAAGAGGGTTAAAAGATATTTTATCCTTTCTCCCTTTTATTTTGAGAATCTTTGACCTTGAGGGAAGAGAGGGGTGACACATGTCACCCCCTCATTTGTGAGGATTTTGTTGGCTCCTCTTCAAATTCTCCCTCATGGGGAAAGAAGAGAACTTTTTTTTTTGAGCTTTTGCTTGGAGGCTTGTGGATTTTGGAGCTAGAGCTTGCTTGGGTCAAGAAGTGGAAAAGTTAGAAGTTGGAGAGCTTTTGGAGGTAGGCTCCTTGAGCTCATTTGTGTGTTTTATATCATGTTAGATATTAGTCTTGGTTATTTAAAATGTGTGTTGTTGCATGTTGATTTTAATTTTTGTTTTACTTTATTTTTCTCCATCCATCATATGGCATGATGGAGTTTTGGAGTTTGTGGGGAAGAGAGGGATTTTTCCCTCTCAATCCTCATGGCTTGATGGGCAAGCCTTGTAGGATTTAAGTTACTCCCCTCAAATGGTTTGAGGTGGGGAAGTTGGTTCATATGGATTGAACCTCCTTCCCCATTCTTGGTGAGGAAACCCCTTTGGGGTTTAAAAATCCTTCCAAGAAGGATTTGGTGAAAGGGTGGAGAAATAAGGAGGGTTTGAATGACTTTGGAGGAATAAGGAGGGTGTGGAGATCTTGGTTTTGTGCAACTAATGTTGGTTACCACTTTTGGCATTTGGAGAAATCCTTTCTTCTCTTCCCCATTTTAGAGGTAGAACATGGTTTCTCCTCTTTCTTTTCTTCTTTGCAAATTGGTGTTTTGTTGTAATATTGTCTTGTCCCTATGTGAATGTAATGTTGGTTGTCCTCCCTTACTCTTGTGCAAAGTTGTGGATAGTAGTCCTCTTTCCCATGGGCTTGGGGGAGGCTAGCATGCATTCCAACCTTGGAAAGGCATGTAATGATGCCTAAAGGTTGGGTGGTTAAACAAGTATTTTCTCCTTGTGTTGATGGCTATGTGAAGAAAAAGAATTGGAGCCAAAAGCTTGAAGTTGGTTGGATCTTATCTTGGTGTTTATGACATTTTCTTCTCCAATTTTTGGGAGTGTTCAACTACTTGTTATCATGTAAATATTGCTATGTCAAGAGACCTATTCTTGGTAATATCCCTATGTTGGGATATGGATGGTATTTGAATAACTAGTGTTGTATTAGTTTGTTTACTCACTCCTTATTGAGTTGAATCTTCATTGGTATTGTTTTTACATGATAGTGGCTTTGTAGTGTATTTGATCATCTCTTGAAAAAAAGAAAACTAGTTATTTTATAGGCATGTTTTTTACAATAAGAATGTAATCGTAATGTTGAGAGCTCTAAAACAAAGTGTGATACTTCATTTTTGAAACCCCTCCATATTAGGATTTTGAAAACATAAGAATTGTTGTTGTATTTGAAAGGAAATTTAGTTGTTATATAGAGTTTGATATTAGTATTGGAAGGAAATATTATTGTTTTGAAATATATCTCCCTTTTGTAAACTCTTATAGATCAAGATATTAATTGAAACCAGATTTAAATGCATTCCTATCTCTATATGATTTTAGAAATCTGATTTATTGTCACACCAGGAAGTTGCATCTTTCTTCTTATTTACAAAGGGAGGGGGCGGGAATTTAACCCATGATTTTATAACTTGTAATCTTGTTTCTCTCCTTAATATGTGTGATATGAAAATGTACATATATTAAAAAATATATATATTATGAAATGTTCTTCAAAGCTACCCATTACTTTACACATGTCATTTTAATTATATAATTCTGATTGTAATAGTCTAAGATTTATTGGATTTATTACCACACACACACACACACACACACACACACACACACCTCAGTTATATTTCTACAAAAATCTCGTCATCTCATATATTGATATGGTACACTTTATACTTGTAGGAATTAGTATACATGATTTTAATATATACATTTTACTTTACATATGATGATTTAAAATTTAAAGTTTAACACACACACACACACACACACACACACACACACACACACACACACACATAGTAAAGAGTGTATGAGTAGAAATGATATATAAATGATGATGCTAAGATGGGGGAAATAAGCATGATTCCACCGAATCGTATGTTGTGGAAAAGAATCAAGTAACATCATCTCGGGAGATCATCATTTTTAGGATCGAAGTCAATTGAGCAACATTAGAGATCTCGTAAGTAATATATATATATATATATATATATATATATATATATATATATATATATATATATATATATATATATATATATATATATATATATATATATATATATATATATACATATATATATATATATGTATATATATATATATATGTATATATATATATATATATATATATGTATGTATGTATGTATGTATGTATGTATATACATACATACATGTATATGTATATATGTATGTATGTATGTATGTATGTATGTATATACATACATACATATATACATATACATGTATATATGTATATACATACATACATACATACATACATATATATATATATATGTATGTATGTATGTATGTATGTATGTATGTATGTATGTATGTATGTACTAAAAAAAAAAGTAGTAAATAAAAATTAAAAAAAAAAACAAAACAAAAAATAATAATAATTTTTTTAAAAACTTTGGGAGGGCCGAATCCCTCCCCATTCCCTACGCTCTCCCTCACGACTTTCGCATCCTTCACCGCCTACGCACCCACTACTATCCTCCCTTTCCCCCATCCGCCTCGCACAACCAACCCCTTCCCACGCGGCCCCTTCCCCAACTCGGCGTAGTAGCCCACGCCGCCCCCATGCGGCCACACCTCCACCTCTCACCACGTACTCCTGCTCCACACCACCATGCCATGAATCCAAACCCACTCGCCGCCACCCACCATACCCCCATGTGCGCGGATCTTAGAGCTCCATGCTGGTTTGAGTTTGGTTTTCCCTTCACTCGAGATACATATATATATGGAGTTGCTCATTCGCATAAATAAGACAAAGAAATATGTGAATATCCCTAGTATAATATGGAGGATTCTTCACCAAAAATATCCATGGAAGTAAACCTCCAAGCTCCTCCCCAACCTACACCTGCAAATAACAAAACAAAACAAAATGAGACATTTGGAATGGAAAAGAAAAGAACATAAGGATGTTAGGGCATCTTTAGGGCATGAGTCAAATCTAGGGTCAAGATTTGATTCATCCTAGGGTTCACATTTAACCCTACAATTTTTTTAAGTCATGGAAATAAAATGAGAATGTGAAATAAAACCAAAGGAGGGCAAGTGGTGTTAAATTAACATGAAAGGGGGTGTAAATTTCTCAAGTGACCCTAATAATGTTTAGTAGAGTAATTCAAGATAGTGTTATTAAATAAATAATTAAATCAAGAATTTAGGCAAGTAGTTAATTAAATTGGGAAAGGAAAATTATTCTAAAATAATTAATCATTAACGAGAAAGGGTTAAACCAACACAATAGTATCATTTTAGTTCACTTCAAAAAAATTACCCAAAATTTTTAGTGACTTTTGGTGTGTTTTTCGGTGTCCCGAGGCGGGGCATTACACATTCCCTTAGTAATATTGGTTGTAACCTAGTTCTCAAAGAATTTTTTTCATGCCTTATAATTGGGGTAGGTTATTTTGACCTTATTCATAAGGTCATACATGCTTTACAATTCACTATCCTCAACTATATGTGTATATGAAGGAGCGGTTGAGATAGTGGTAAACATTTTGGCACATCTAGTAGTCACGGTCAATGCAAGAGATTACACGTTAACCACAAGAGCTTGTCAATTGTATATTGTAAGTGTGGCATTTGTATAGACATAATTATCACTACCAATTGAGGGGGCAGCAACATTTATATAACTCGAACATCAATAAGTGGGTATCCATCGAACATGCAAGCTTCTACGAAATCTTAGAGGTAGCATTCAAAATTGTATCAAATATAATGATCACTTGTTGTTTTAGCGGTGGCAAGCTCCATACTATACCAATGAAATAAATGGATATAGTATTTGTAATGTGCATTACATGTACTAAATATGTATAAGGTTTTGTACTAATGAATATAACAATGTAGTATTTTGTGTACACAAAAAGCAACAATCCTCAAATGAAAAATATGCAAAGTAATGTACTTTATGGTAGATAAAATTAGTAACAGGATAATGGAATTGGGTCTTCCAACTATGTGGAATTGGTTCTAAAACTATACTTCATTAAAAGTTTCCATACAATTAATTAAGCCAACATTGTCATTTATGTTGAAAATGGCAAACTAGGTCTTTAAAGTTTATCAACCCATGAAGTTGTAAATTTTGAGTGTTGATAAGCCTTTAGTTATCAACTCGTAATAATTAAAATGGTGAATATCCTAGCACATTATCATGCCACATTAGGATGGCCATATATGGTACAATATGAGAACACTACGCAATAACAAGAAAAAGGGAAGAGACCAAATGACAATTGGTCACAATGCAAAATGCAATTATTAAGAAAAAACAATCTAGTTGAAGTAATGAGTCTAGTTAGTAGGATAATCAATTTTAACCCCGTGATATTTTACAACTAGATGAAATTTCTAAACATAACCAATATACGATAAGGGGCTCTTATATTGGTTAATGGATGAATATAAGAGGAAATTCCATCAGTGTATTTGGTCTAGTTGAAACTTACAAAATGACACAACCAAATTTGAAGATAGAGAAGTTACCATCTAAGAAAAAGGAGAACCCTCATATTTGATTGATAGAGAACCAAAGAAACATAGTCTCTTTTACATGTAAAATTGAAACCATTTCCTTTAATAGACTATAGTAGCATACAAAATTATATTTACTTTTCCTCACTTGCATTTAAATTTCAAACTAGTGTAGTAGAATAAGGCATTCAGCTAGTCTACAAATTTTGAGAGATTGGCATACTCGGATATGAAGTACCTCTTTCTCAACAAGTCAACCTTAGTATACATGGGGTACAAATCAATACCTCTTTCTCCACACCGACAACAATCAATAAATTTACAACACATAAGGGGGATATATGTATGGACATTTAAGGATTTGAGAGAAGCAATTCCTCAACTATGTATAAGTAGGACTATATTGATCATTGGTGTAATGTAAGTAAAATGAAGACCATGCCAAATGAAGCTAATTTATGTTGTACAAGTTTACAATGAAATCCAAATAAGTTACACTTTGACAAGGCAATTGAAATGATGCATAGGTTTTTAGCAGCTACAAAACTTACAATAGTTTGAGATTAAATGAAACATAATTAATATGATACATCAATGGTATAGGAAAATTTTACAACAAAAATATTAGGGTATTTAATATAGTTAGATTGCATCTAAATAGCCACGTGAATTTAAGCTTAAAAGATATCCAAATTCATGCATTCATTGTTGAATGGTCTTCACATAATATTTTTGATTTTATCTCTATTTTCATGAATCATATATAAAAGGTGATGCAAATTTGTGCTAAATTTAATATACATAGTTCTAAATCTAATCTGGAATATTATAATACCACATTAAAATTCTAATTAATTCTGATATCCTTGAAAAAACAACAAACTTGTTGTATAATGACATGCAAAGTACCTAGACAACACAAAGAATGAGGAAGAAATATGAGCTTGGTGTGAAGTTGGAAGAATGAGAAAAAGCCACTATCAAAGTCAAATTACAATGTTGTTCTTCAATCAAGTAAGTAATTTGTACACTAATATGACCTTATATATAATAATTTTATGGCAATCACGAGAGGTTTGGGGTAGGTGTATTAATCAATGCAAGGGGATAGTGCATGTTGGGAGGCATGGAGATATTTGTAGCCAATTGTAATGCATGCCCTTTCATTGAAATTATGAACTATGTTATACATGAAAACTAAGTTATACGTCACAAGGGAAACTCAATCAAAACAAGTCAAATGCTTATGAATTGGTTGGAGCTCTATTTTGGTAGACCAAAACATATGCCACTGATTGTTTTTGTCAAGTAAAACAAGTGTTGTTGATCGCCTAGATGGTTTTTTAGTGGATTGCCTTTCGTAAAGGCTGGACTCTTTTTTGGAAATCACCCCTCAATAGGAGATGCCTTTGGTATTGAGTATCTTAAGATTATAATTTCTTAACACTGGAGGATGTTTTAAAAATATGCATAGTTGAATAAACTATTTTTGTTCAAGGTAAGTGGAATAAAGTTAATATTTATGACAAAATATTGAATGTTAGATTATTTAAAATGAAAAGCTTTCTAATCCTAGTTATCTTCTAGAAAATTTGGAAAGAAACCTTGTAGGGTGCTGCGATTAATTTAGAAAAACTTTTCACTAAGTAGAGATTGACCTTTTCTAACGCCTCAATTTGGTAGAACCAACTAATGATCTCAATGATCTCCTCTTTCCTTGAAAATACCTTTCATAGGTTTTAGTTTTTCTCAGACGTAAATGTGTTCCTTCAAGGATCTTTGGAACTCGTTATTTATGGAATGATCTCCTTGGCTCCTTACTTAAAACCCCTTTCACCTTTTAAAAAATCAATAAGCATATCATTAACTTCATAATTACATGTTACATAACAATTTACTTTTTAATATATCTTCTCAAATTCCATGTAACTTTATCAAGGATTGGAGATAGTCAAAATAGAACTAGATTTGACCAATTTCCTCTTAAAGTAACTTGCCTCAAATTGGTTTCACAAGTGCTAATTCATAAAGAGTTAAATTAGAAATGGAATTGTGATATACTTTTGATTGATTCAAATTTCTTGTGTCATTTTTTTGAATTGTGAATCTTCAACATCCTCAATATATAAGAAAAAATGTAAAGAAATAGAAATCAATTTCGAAGCATTCAATGAGGGGAAGTAACCTCAATCTCCAAAATTAAAGTAAAACAAATTACATTTCTAAAAAAATGCCATAAAATTTTATATCCCACACTAGAATGACAATGCCATACTATTTGAAGTTCCTCATCAACAATAGCTCTAGATGAATTCGTATCATGTTTTACTAACAACCGGTATTACAAATAGTCATAGTAATAATGACTTTTTTGTCATTTATTATTGGAATGAAGTGTGATGGTTTAAGGATATGGACCATTGATCTCAATGTCAATAAATTTTATCATATGTACTTCACACCTCCTCTCTCTTGCTAACAGTTTACACAAATGACACCTTTTGGATATTGACCAAGTTCAACTTGCATATAATTTTTGTGACAAACTCCGCCAAAAACCACATTGTATTGAGCCCATCATCAAAATATTGTTTTCCACTAAATCAACCAAAGTGATAGGAATTCTAGTGAAGAATCCCTTATTAGGAAACCTTAACCCTTTATAACATTGTCAACATATGGTGTTCCTACATATGTGGTGTCTAACTCTTTGGGAACACATCATCTACCAATGGAAAATGTTTCCATGCCTATCCATGTAACTATAATTGTTAATACACATCCCATATCCACTCCCTATGGATCACATATGTCTTACTCTAGAACACAAGCCCTTGAATCCCTTGTTCATACTTTACAAGCACAAATATTACAATTACAACAAGGTACATCTACTTCTTCTAACACTATGGATTCCACACATTTACTTCACGCTTTTCTTATACCCAAATTGGTTTCTTTTCCACTACCTATTGGTTTTTTTTTAGTTAAGTTTCCTATCTATGATGGCCAAGGAGATCTTGATGAGCATCTTCGCTCATTTTATGTTGTTTTTTACTATTCTTCTAATGATATCATGCTTACCAAGATCTTCCCCCAAAGTCTTAAAGATTTTTCATTACAAAGGGTTTTATGCTCTTCCCATGCATCTTGTACATACTTTAACTTCTTTGGCAAACCTCTTAATCTAGGAACTTATAGTTTTCTTAAGATAGAATATAGGATATATATCTTGTTCATTCTTTAGAAATATTTTGTTATCTATTTTGTTGACTAATCCTATTGATTATTTGGGAAAAGATGCAAAGTCTTGTGTATGCAGGCCATAAAGGAAAGATAATGCTAGTATTGGGAAAAATGGAATTGATCATGAATAGTATATCTAAACTCAAATATGATTTCATATTCAGATTCCTCTCAAAAAATTATGCAAGTTCAAAAAAAATCATCTCAATCCGAGATCATGCAAAAGTTATAGTTGTTTTAAGTTAGCTCAAACTAATCTTAATTTAGTTCAGGAACTCAAGTTCGAAACTCCGAAGTTTAGTTCAGAACTCTGCAGATTTAGTTCTAGAAAGATCAATGCTTTAGTTCAAACTCAAGATTTAGTTCATGAAAACTTATATAGATTTAGTTCTAGAAACTTTCATTAGATTTAGTTCCGAACTCACAAAAATATATTATCTCAATCCAAATTAGTGGAAAAGTTATAGTTGTTTAGTTTTGGAACCATTAGAGTCACTGCATCAACTAAAAGTTAGTTCCTTTAAAACATTAGAACCAAACTTGCAATTAGTGGAAACTTAGCTAAAAGGGAGTTCTTGCATCAATAACGTTAGTTTTAGAACTGCATAAAAGAATAAACGTTAGCTCAAACTACATCAATGAATGAAGTTTTTGAGGAATTGTGAAAAATCAAAGAATCCAATGGGAAATATGAGAGAGGTTTTTGTTCATAGAAATGTTTTAACAAAAACCTCATTCATATTTTCTACAAGTTTTACCAATGAAGAGAAATCTAACTTTTAGTGAGTTGTATTCCAGGAAAAGTGTATCAGATGAGCACTAAAAGTTCCATAAATAAAATAAAAAATTCAAATGGAAAATATGAGAGATTTTTTTGTTCATAGAAATGTGTTTAACAAAAACCTCATTCATATTTTCTACAGGTTTTACCAATGAAGAGAAATCTAACTTTTAGTGAGTTGCTGTAGTCGAGAAAAAAGTGTATCAGATGAGCACTAAAAGTTCCATAAACAAAAACAAAAAGTCAAATGGAAAATATGAGAGAGGTTTTTTTCATAGAAATGTGTTTAACAAAAACCTCATTCATATTTTCTACAGTTTTACCAATGAAGATATATCTAACTTTTAGTGAACTACAGTCCGAGGAAAAAGCGTATCAGACAAGCGTCAAAAGTTCCACAATAAAAACAACAAAGTCAAATGGAAAATCCGGGAAAGGTATTTGGTCAAAATCATATTTTGAGGAAAAACCTCCTTCCAATAATGTAGAAGAATAAAATCATTATGATTCTTGTTACCAAAAAAAGGAGAAGATTTGGGAGCAAATCTTCCTAAAATAAGTGAGATAAGACTTTGACTCCAATAATATATCTCTCTCCATATTTTGTGGAGATGGAGATCTTAGTTGTTAGGATTAGAATAAAGATAAGATCAGATTGTATCTCCCAAAATAAGGAGTTGGTTGGATGCATAAATTATAAATGCAACCTTCCACACTCAGATATGTAATGTTTTACTACCAAGAAATGAATCTGTTCTTTTCTCTCCAATATTTTGTAGTTTTGAGTTAAGATCTCAAAGCATGGTTTAAATCCTCTTCCAAGGAATGAGTTGGCCACTCATTCTAAGGAAGATGGATCTATATATTTGTGTTTTTATTTTGTAATAATTTTTGTTTATTTCTTTTTTTGTAATTATCATCTTGTTGTGTTGTTCTTCTCTTTGTATTGTAACATTCAGTTTGTTGTAAACCTGTAGGTGTTTCATTTAATTTTTCTTATTTCCAATTCAACAATTTCAATTTATGCAAGTGTGTTTTATTCTTGCAAGTGTGATTTCCTTTATGCAAGTGTGTTTACATTTCTGCAAGTGTGCATTTAAATTTCTGCATGTGTGCTTTCAATTTATGCAAGTTTGGATTGTGTTTAAGGGAGTTACTTTCCAAGATCTTCTTCTCTTAATGCATATACAACCCTTCGACACCAACCCTAGATTGACATTATTAATGGTGAGGATTGATGACCCTCATCATTTTGGTGTTTTTCTAGGGACATGGTGTTATTAGGAGATTCAGAGTTCTCTAAAAGAATATTCTAGTGATAATAGAATACCTTTTAGCAAATTCTGTGACAGAAGTATTTGGTAAGTAGTTTCTTTAGACTTTTATTTCCTACAAGTAGATTAAAATTTCATTTCTACAATTAGGAATATTAGATTGTAAATATTTATCTCCCCACAAACTAACTCTGTGTATAAGAAAATGATTGTGATGTTTGATCAAGAAGGTATAATGGTATGAACAAAGAATTCAGATCTGGAAATGGTAGAATATGATATTGAATCTGAAGTAGATCCAGTTGATGAAATATCATATGTCATTCTTGATAACCACCACCATTTCCCCTTGTATCAACTAACAACTCAATGATCTTATTACACATAACCTTAGTAAAAAAATTGGCTTATCCAGTTTGTAATAATGAAGTGGTAGCATTTCTAATTAACTCCATCCATATTCAAGGATTTCATTAGAGCCAAAATAAAAACCACTCATAATAAATCCACCCATCCAAATTAGTTTTTCATCCCATAATAAAATTCAATCCTAAACCATATCCATTAGAAAAATTTATTTTCATGTCTTTCAATTTCTTCATTTTTGTATATGCTTGTATAACATGAAGAAGCAATTATTGTGAATATCAAGACAAACACTTTTTTTTTTTGCTAACATCCACAGAATTTCTAAAGTTGTTCTTGGTACCAACATGCAGATTTTTGCACACCAACAGTATCAACCAAGGAGCAGTTTGGAGGGACCCACATGATACATAACACAATCCATCTCCTGAGATCACTAGTTTGGGCTTTGAAGATTACTATGGTGATTCGATAATGCACAATTCAAGTTGGGCTTTGAAGACCTAGAAATTGTCTACACAATTTTTGGAAATCTTCTTGGAGTTACCAAGTATGCAAAGAGGTTTTTATGAGATCTCAGACATTGCTTCCTATTTTACACAAGTTGTACTTTGATGAATATAGTCTGATGATGGATCAAATTTTTCTCTAATCCTTCTCATGCTATCATTTCAAAAAAAAAAAAAAAAAAAAAAAAATTGGAAAACTAGCTTGATTTGGAAAACCAAAAAAAGGAAAAAAAAAAAACTTTGATTGGAAAACCAATTGACAAAAAAAAAAAAAAAAAAAATTTGATTGGAAAACCAACTTGCTAGCCAATCAAAGAAAAAAAAATTTAAAAATTTGATTGGAAAACCAACTTGCTGGCCAATCAAAGGCAAAAAAAAAAAAAACTTTGATTGGAAAACCAACTTGTTGGCCAATTAAAGAAAAAAAAGGGGGTGGCTCTTCTTCAAAAGCAATCAACTGTTACCTGGTGGCTTTCTTCTCGACACTATTTGACCATGTTAACAATAGATGACAAGGACAACTAGAGGTATGATCAAGTTATTTTGTTCTACTATTTTATTTTTAAGCTTTCTTGTAAGTTTTTTTATTACAACTAGATCCACTTTTAAGATCTCCAAGGAAGGCAAGATAAAATTCATATCTCCCTACTTATATAATGAAAAATATGTGCACCTCTTTGCAATCAAACTTTTAGAGTCTAATTTATGGGCAGCCATGAATAAACAACATGCATGAGGACATGCATGAGCTTAAGTGTGGGAGAGAAGGAGAAGCATGAGGTATGCATTTTGATTTTAAATATGAGACATATAGAGATCACAAAGAACCTATTAAAATAAAAGAGATCCACACAAGAACTTGTTGTAAAAGAAAGAATCAAAAGTAGCAGAAGGAGATCCACAAAAACCTGCTATAAAAGAAAGGAAATCCACACAAGAACCTTGTATAAAAGAAAGGAAAATCAAAAGCAAAAGGAGATCCACACAAGAACTTTGTTGTAAAAGAAAGGAAAAAAAAAAAGAAGAAGATCCACACAAGAACCTACTGTAAAGAAAGGAGATAAAAAAAGGAGATCCAAAAAACATTGTTGTAAAAGAAAAAGAAATCAAAAACACAAAAGGAGATCCACACAAGAACTTGTTGTAAAAAAAAAAAATCAAAAACAGCAGAAGGAGATCCACACAAGAACCTATTGTACAAAGAAAGAAAATAAAAAAAAGCAGAAGAGATCCACATAAGAACCTACTTTAAAATAAAAAAAAAAAAATAAAAAGAGATCCACATAAGAACATGTCAAAAAAAACAAAAAGATCCACACAAGAACCATAAAAAAAAAAAAACAACGAAGAAGAGATCCACAAGAACATGTCTTGAACTATATATGGAATGCATACATGCATAAGCTCAATGTGGAGAAGACTCTAAGAAGAGAAAATAATAATATAATGCATGAGGACATGCATAAGATTAAGTGTGGGGCAATGATGAGGCCATAAATTGGCCATAAATTACCATTATTTTTCCTTCCAAGTTACCTTTGAAAGTGGATTTAAATGTAATCTAGGAACTTATAGTTTTCTTAAGATAGAATATAGGATATATATCTTGTTCATTCTTTAGAAATATTTTTTATCTATTTTGTTGACTAATCCTATTGATTATTTGGGAAAAGATGCAAAGTCTTGTGTATGCATGCCATAAAGGAAAGATAATGCTAGTATTGGGAAAAGTGGAATTGATCATGAAAAGTATATCTAAACTCAAATATGATTTCATATTCAGATTCCTCTCAAAAAATTATGCAAGTTCAAAAAAAAATCATCTCAATCCGAGATCGTATGCAAAAAAGTTATAGTTGTTTTAAGTTAGCTCAAACTCATCAAGTTTTAAACTCATATTTAGTTCGAAACTCGCAATTTAGTTCCGAACTCATAAGTTTAGTTCCAGAACTTGTTTAGTTCCGAAACTCATTGGAGTTAGTTCTAGGAACTTGATTTAGTTTATTTTTAGTTCTTAACTTACATCAATAAAAGTTAAGTAATCGAATAATGTTTAGCTCTAGAACCATTAGTTACTCGAAAAAATTAAATCATAGAAGTTCAAGTAAACAAATTTTTAGTTCAGAACTTACATTTGTGAAAAAATAAAGTTTGAAAATTGCATAAAAAATGACAGTTTAACTTGCAAAAAGAATTAATGCAATGTTAGCTTGAAAATGATCAATGAAAATGAAATTTTTTGAGGAATTGTGAAAAATCAGAGAATCCAATGGAAAATATGAGAGAGGTTTTTTTTCATAGAAATGTTTTTAACAAAAACTCTCATTCATATTTTCTACAGGTTTTACCAATGAAGAGAAATCTAACTTTTAGTGAGTTGCATGAGTCAGGAAAAAAGTGTATCAGACAAACAGCACTAAAAAAGTCCATAAACAGAAACATAAAAATTCAAATGGAAAAATATGAGAGAGGTTTTTTTCATAGCAATGTGTTTAACAAAAACCTCATTCATATTTTCTACAGGTTTTACCAATGAAGAGAAATCTAACTTTTAGTGAGTTGTAGTCCGAGGAAAAAGTGTATCAGATGAGCACTAAAAGTTCCATAAATAGAAAAAAAAAAATTCAAATGGAAAATATGAGAGAGGTTTTTGTTCATAGAAATGTGTTTAAAAAAAACCTCATTCATATTTTCTACATAGTTTTACCAATGAAGAGATAATCTAACTTTTAGTGAATTGCAGTCCGAGGAAAAAGTGTATCAGACAAGCGTCAAAAGTTCCACAATAAAAAACAACAAAGTCAAATGGAAAATCCGGAAAGGTATTTGGTCAAAATCATCTTTTGAGGAAAAACCTCCTTCCAATAATGTAGGAGAATAAAATCATTATGATTCTTGTTACCAAAAATCAAGGAGAAGATTTGGGAGCAAATCTTCCTAAAATAAGTGAGATAAGACTTTGACTCCAATAATATATCTCTCTCCATATTTTGTGGAGATGGAGATCTTAGTTGTTAGGATTAGAATAAAGATAAGATAAGATATTGTATCTCCCAAAATAAGGAGTTGGTTGGATGCATAAATTATAAATGCAACCTTCCACACTCAGATATGTAATGTTTACTACCAAGAAATGAATCTGTTCTTTTCTCTCCAATATTTTGCAGTTTTGAGTTAAGATCTCAAAGCATGGTTTAAATCCTCTTCCAAGGAATGAGCTGGCCACTCATTCTAAGGAAGATGGATCTATATATTTGTGTTTTTATTTTGTAATAATTTGTGTTTATTTCTTTTTTCTATAATTATCATCTTGTTGTGTTGTTCTTCTCTTTGTATTGTAACATTCAGTCTGTTGTAAACCTGCAGGTGTTTCATTTAATTTTGCTTATTTCCAATTCAGCAATTTCAATTTATGCAAGTGTGTTTTATTCCTACAAGTTTGATTTCCTTTATGCAAGTGTGTTTACATTTCTTGCAAATGTGTATTTAAATTTCCACATGTGTGCTTTCAATTTGATGTTTCCAAGCCAACCAATGATCCATACATGATGATAGTGCAAAATCTTCTTCGGATGTCCATAATGCTTATCGTGCAAAGTGCCTTCAAAAGCTTCTTATGATCACCCTTAAATGCAATCATGCACTATCTTCTTCTCCAATCATCACCTTTGATGAATCTGATATTGATGTTACACTAATGTCCGATACATTGTCCATCCCTACTTCTATCAATAATAAACTAGTACTTGTTATTTTGGTTGATCCATACAATAAGCATAATATTCGTTCTCTCCCATTACTTCAATATTTGGGTATTGTTATGCACAATCTTACACTAGATTCAAATCCTCGTTATCGTCGCATTACTCTACCCATTATTTTTTTTTCTTCTCACTACATTAGCTTCATTCTTGGTCAGCATCTACTCTCAACTTTGTTGCCTTATGGTTAGGTTTTCCTTGGTTACGTACTCTTAAGGCTATCCCCTAAGTCATACACAAATATTTCAATTTCATACACAATCAATAGGTCATCACCATTAGAGGTATTCCCTTTAAGGTTACCCCTCTTAGTTCATCTCCCACTCCGGATACAATTTCTTCTCCTAGTCCTCCTTTGGACAAGTCTCTAGTTGTGCATAACATCTCTAGTACTTCTATATTACTCCCTCGTTGAGTCCTCTTGCACCCTAATTCTCCATTTATAGATACACCTAGACCCTCAGTCACACACACTTCTAGCATTGATCCTCTTCAACCTCCTAATAGGATTTTAATTACACATTCCACATCTAATGACTCTAGGCCTCCTCATAGGGTTGTCATCTCCAACTCGTGCTTCGCAATGCTCATTCCCCTATAATGTTACGTAGGTACTCTTCCGCACATCATAATTACAAATCCTCTAACCCCCTCTTATTGGTTGTCACACTCATTCCTCTAATCTATCAGCATTGACACCATACTATAACTCTTATTACCACACTTTTGTAGCCTTCTTTAGAACATGTCATGTCACCACAAAGAGTCCCACTAGCATTCACATTTGTATTATTGTATGAAATTCCATATTCTATAACAACCCCTTCACCTCATTAGGGATCTCTAATTGGTTAGTTATTTTTACTACTCGCTTATTTTGTACATAGCTATGCATTGTGATGATATTTAAAAAGTGTTATACATGTTTGTTGGTTACTTTGGTCTAATAGATCACATGCTTTATTTTTTTACACATATGTATTCACTTAGTATATTGAGTCAGGTCAAAGACACACATATTGATACATACTTATAGGATCCCTAATGTATCCTTACATTCACATCATTTTTGGGAAATCCCTCCACATTTTATAGGTGTTATTTCTCTATTATAGTTCATTTTGCACTCCCTCATTTATTTTCAATTATCTACATTGTTTACTTGTTACCTTTCGTACTAACATGGCTAACACATGTGGCTTGTGCAACATTGACATTTTTTGTTTCATACATCTCACCTATGATGGTTACTATAGCATATCACCATGTTTTGACATACTTCTTTCACGTATACATACTTGTGTGTGTGTGTGTGTTACTTGCTTAATTATTTTCCTTGCTTATGGCCTGCGTGCCTTGATTTTCTTGTAACACCATGGGTGCCCCATGTTTATGGCATAATTGTTCTTCTTTTGTAAGCCTACGGGCCTTGATTGTCTTGTGACATTATGGGTGTCCCATTTTTGCAGGCCTCAAAACCTTTTGTATGTTATTATATGACATTGTTTGCAAGTTGACTACATGGATGTTGTTTGTGTTTTTTACATGCATTATTTCTACTAGTTGCTTTCATAACTACTATCATTATTTGTCACTAGCATTGTTTTCATTGTGTGCTATGGTTATCACCATGTGTAAACACCTTTCCTTTTGTAATTATAGGTTCTCCAAAGTGGCCACCTCTTTTGCACTTTACATAACTTCTCACAAATCCCCTTCAACAGTATACACCTATTTCTTGTAAGCCACATGCTCAAACATGGGTTTCACACATGCCTCAAAAGATGGGGAATTTATCTAGGTTTATTACACATTTTCAACAAAAACAAAGTTTTTGGGGTATATACAAGTATAAACAGAGTAAATGCACTCATAAATGTAGTTACACATATTTTTGATAAATACAACCCATGTTCAAAATCGTATCGAATAGGTCGTAATCATACGCTTTAGTCCTCGACTTCCCCATATATTTCTTATCGGAAAATTTTCAACAAAGTATGACATCATTTTAATATTTTTCACCTATATAAACAAATTCTCTGAAATTTTCACAGCTTTGATCAAGACATGATCCAAACAAAGACTTGGGTGGCCATTATAGTGGAGCAACTTCGTGAACCATAACTTCGCATCGTAACTCCAAATGAATCCATTCAAAATGCAACGGAAAGCTTGAACATGTAAAACTTGATGAAAATTTGAGAACTTTGTTCAAAAAATTTTGACCCATGAAATCCACATCTAAAGGCCAAAAATTACAATTTTTTTTATGTTGTCTAAAAATAGTAAATTACGAAAAATAGCAAATTCATGAAATTGGCGCCTATGTAACTCACGAAAGATGAACCACCTCGTCTCCTCTAGATTGAGACCTTCCACATTATTCTAGGTTTATTTTTGTATTTCTAAAATTATTATATAAATATATGTAACCCAAAAGGGAAAATCAGACTTCTCCTCACGAGAGGTAGCTATTGTAATTACAGTCTTTGAGCAATATTTACATCTCTTTTCAGAGATAAATTTAAGCATATTACATCTCTTCTCAAAGATATCTTTTTTGTTTTCATCTGGCACAATTGTTATCTTTCCTTTTAATTTTGAAACCCCCTTGAGTTTTGGATCAGTGGTATTAGAGAAAAGTTGTCTTGAGATTTTATGATTCCCAAGATGAGGTCATGATATAAGAATCTTGGGTGGTCAACAAAGGATCCTTTGGGATACCTAATTGCTCATTGTCAGGAGACCTCAAATGACGGAAAACACCGGGACAAATGATCCTCTTAAGAAGATGGTGGATGAATCTCTCATAGAGAAAAAGGAGCAGATGTTACAAAAATTCACCCAGATTCTTCAACAGCTACAAATGGGAAATTCAAAGATCATCCTCTCAGTAATCCAACACTTCAAAGGCCCCGACACCCTTAAAGGTTCAAGTAAATTTTGATATTCCTATTTTTTAGGGTAAAATAAATTTTGATGCAGTAGAAAATTGGTTGGACCAATTAACCTCCTATTTTTTGTCAATAAATTCACTAATAAAGAAAAGATAACATTTTCCCTCCTGAAATCATCACTCCCTATCAAAAATTGGTGGGGGTGTACAAGAACAAATTCAATGGGGACAAACTGGGCATTGTAGAGGAACCCACATGGGATGAATTTGTAGATGCCATAAAGGAGGAATACTACCTTGTTGGAGCCTATGATGATCTCGTATACACAAGGCAAATAACTCCACCAAGGTAAGGTCCAATACCAAGATTATATTGATACTTTCCATTCTTTGTCTATAACATTAGACATTCAAGACACAAAACAACACATGATCCTCAAATATCACAATGGCCTACAATGGTACATATGGGAGGACATGGACCTCTTTCAATTCCATACCCTCGGTGAGGCATACAAGTTTGCAATCAAAATTGAATAGAAGCATTGAAAGAAAAATACAAAGAACTAGCCTTCAAGGGAAAGAGTGATGAAGAAGGCCAAACACGAGGTCAAGGTAGGAGACAAAAGGAGAAGATAGGAAAGTGGTGTGACCTCCACAAGACTAATCGGCATTCCAAGGAAGAATGTCGAGCCATCAAGTATTTTCTCGCTAAGTCATCATCTCAAGACCCACTACTCCACCGGCAACACACCTTGAGGTCAGAAATGAAGAAGATGAAATTATTGATGTTGAACCAAATGCAATCATTGCCACCACACAAGTCAAGAAGATGGATGAGAAGGAAATGCTATTTCACTCTAAGCTCTGGGTAAAGGGTAAGCCTCTACATTTTATCCTTGACAGTGGAAGTCAAAAGAATTTAATTTCTACTGATATTGTGAAAAGTTTGAACCTTCATGTAAAGCCACATCCCCATCCATATAGTGTTGGGTGGTTGAACCTAGGAAGAGATCTCCCTATCACACAACAATGCCTCCTCTCATATGCAATCAAACCCTTCTAAGATGAATTCTTATGTGATGTTGTTCCATTGGATGTTTTTGATGTGCTCTTGGGCCAACCATTCATGTGGGAAAAATACACCATCTATGAGTCCCAACCGCAAAGGGTCACCATTACCATTGGGAATCGGTGATATCGATACTGAGGTCATTCCCTCCAACTCTATTTCCCTCCTTGGTGTCAAGCAATGTAAGAAGTGGAAGGGAAGACAAAACAATCCTGTATTCTGATAATCAAGCCAACAACTACCCACGAAGCTATTACGACCACTCCAGACACACATTTAGTACCACAAAAGCAAAAGATGGACCAGATCACCATTGAGTATGATTATTTACCTCAGTGCACTCAGAAACAAGTCCACAATATTCTACAAGAAGTGAATGAAGAGCAAAAATAATGCCTTGATCAAAGTAGGTTACGGATATAGAAATATTTTTGCACTTCATGGGACCACTTGGTGTAATGGGGACCATTGCTTCTAAAGGAGGGAGGAATGATCTAGAAAAGACCAGGTGACCATTATAGTGGATCAACTTATGCACTCAGTAACTCCAAATGACTCCATTCAAAATGCAACAAAAATCTTGGAATGTGTATAATATGATGGAAAGGTGCGGAATTCATTTGGAAAAGTTTGACCCTTAAAATCCACATCTAAAGGCCAAAAATTGTAATTTTTATAATGTTGTCTAAAACTAGTAAATTCACAAAATTGGTGCCTATGTAACTCACGGAAGATGAATCACCTCATCTCCCTCGATATTGGTCACCTCCCACATTCTTCTAGGTTTATTTTTCATATTTCTAAAATTAGTATATAGATATAGGTAACCCGAAATGGAAAACCGCACTTCTCCGCACGGAGGTAGCTATTATAATTATAGTCTTTGAGCAATATTTACATCTCTTTTTCAGAGATAATTTTAAGCATATTACTTCTCTTCTCATAGATATCTTTTTTGTTTTCATTTGGCACAATTGTTATCTATCCTTTTAATTATGAAACCCCTTGAGTTTTGGATCGCACATGGGGCATGAAATCACCATTCCTTCTCCACAATTAACACTTAATTATAATTTTAGCTTCAAGAATCTTGGGGGCATGGGTCTCTTTCTTTGGTAAGCATTTTTATCACATTTTCATCATACTTTAGTGTTTATTTTTAGTACATACTCAGTTGTTTGGCATATAGGGAGAGATTAGGGGCACCCATTCTCTTTTATACTATATAAAATCAAGTCTAGATCTCAGATGTATGCGTAGTGTGATCCATGGGGTTATGGAAGGGAATGAGGTGGATAAGAACTTTATGGGCATGATTTCCTCTCCTATTTCACTTTAAGAGGAAGATATCAGAGTTGTTGAATAACTTTGATACATAGTCTTCTTCCTTTTGTAAGGTACATTTGTACCTATTTCTTATTCATTCTATTTGCACATTTTTGTGTTAGGTTGCATGCATCTAAAACTTTAGTTTCTCTTTAGCATTGATTGGGGATTGATCACCCCCAATCCTTTAGCAAATTTCAACAATACAAGTCTCCAATCACAAGCAAAGCATGGATAAACTAGTGTATTCCTTCCTTTTTACATCTTTTTCACTTCACATATATGCAAATGTAAATCTTCTTTATTACAAGTTCTATTTGAGTTACATTCAATTATCTAGCTTGAACTTTGAGTGCTCTCTATGTTGTAGGTTTTTTCGTGTAGTATGCCAACACTAAGCACAACAACTACAAAATGAACATTCAAGCAAAAGAAAAGTTTGTTTACACACTCAAGTACAATTTCCTTTAATTTTCAATTTCATACTTAAAGGGGGCAAATGTAGACACTAAAATTTTTTAATTTCCACTTTTACAACCTTTACTTGAATACACACTCTTACTATGACAAACAAAATATATCCTTTCCCACTTAGCACTTCCTGAGGTCTATTGTTTAGCTTGTTTATCCTTGCACATTGACATGTTGACAAACTCTGAGAACAAAATGCATAAAATCTATAAAGAAACATCAACTCACCAACTCTAAACTTCATTTGGCATATTCCTACTCATGACCAAGACCGTACATTCTGGTCGAACTGCACTATACGGTCTTGACCCTTTTGTATGGTCTTGACCAACATGTCTTCCAACGACACTTTCAAAATTAAATCTTTCATTGGTTCTTATACTTCCTCTGGGTTATCCTTTCTTAGATAAATCATCTACATAACCCTATATAAGCAAGTAAACACTACCTCATTTTCTACCCTGGAACTCCTAAAGCAATGCACTAGAGAACTCACTTCATAAAATTGTAAAAGGCATGCAAAAATTCTTATATATACAAATATTAGGACAACACCCACATCAGGTTTGAAGCTAAAAACCAAGTCAAAGCAACCATATATCTCATCTACAAACATCTAAACATCCTCTCTCCAAGTGTTTTTAGCAAGATCCAAGTCAAAGAAAGCATGGTCAAAGAAATTTCCAAATCTAATTGATCTATCTAGATATCACATGTTAGGTGGAGAACAACATGCAATTTGAGGCCTCTTCAAGTATTTCCAATGTTGATAAGCACTGGGGTTACCAAAACCCTTATAATGTTTGTTTTACAAGACTCTTAATTCATGGCTAGGGTTTGAGATGATGATCATTCCATTTAGAGAGCTTTGTTGCATGAGTGAAAATTATGGTTTGACAATGACAAACAAATACAAGAAAGTGAACAACCTTAAAATTGCAAGATCTATCTCAGAGAAGGTTAAAGACCGTACAAAATTTCCTGCATAATACAATATAGTCTTAACCGTGTTGTATGATCTTGACCTAGGAATATTTCTAGTTTCAATATAGTTTTTGATGGTTTCCCAAGTTCATTTCTCCCAAATTCTGTGTTTGTGAAGTTCCATATCTTTCCGAAACCATTTGTGGCAACTTAATTGCCTCTATACCTTTGTTTTGTGTTTTATCTTGCATGCTAAGTTAATTGGTGTGTTGAATCTTTCTTATATGATCTTAGTTGTAAATATAATTTATTACTTATATTGTATCATGTTTTTGGATAAATAAATAACTATAATCTATCCTACACCTATTAAAATCAACAAAGAGATTTAATTTAGGGTTAAACACTAACCACGTAAAATATGATGTTGTGTTAAGGCATCCTCAATGTTGTTGCAATGTGGTTGTGTTGTTTTTTTGGTATTCTTCTATGATTATAGGATTTTGGCATGCCTTTTTATGTATCTCTTACAACTTTTGTGAATGAAATGCATTTCTCAAGCCTAGCAACAATATCCCAAAAATATTTCTTCATGTACATACATTTCACTGTGGCAATAATTTGATTCCAAGTCTATTTTTGTCTATTAGAAACCGCAAAATGCAAAAGGCAATGATAAGTATGGTGATAAATTATCAAAATGTCAAGGGAAAGTGTTAAAATCAAATAAATTTCCAAAGCCTCAAAATAAAATTTGTAAAAGAAACCACATAAGCATTTTGTAAATTTCTTTCAAAGAAGGTCATATTCTTGAACTCCACACATCAATGAAATAATGTTATGAATCTCATTAAAAACCTTCTAATTACTATCAAATTTATGAAAACAAATCTATGTCAAGTGTATACTTCATGTGTTTTATAAATTTTCAAGACAAAAATAGGGTAGTAATGCTAGAAAAGTATTCGATATGTTTAACTCACTACAATCACTTCCAAGTTCTTTGAATTAGGCTAATTATTTAAAACCATGGTTAATTGTTGTTTCTAGGATAGCATAAGTAGTATAATATTTGCAACATTCAAATACTTTTTTGTTTTATATTAAAAAAATAAATGCTAACAATTCATAAATTTTGATATCTTGGTTTGTTAACAAATTGTAGCAGATTTTTAATCGATTTTTTAGGTTTTGCATTTCATATAATCAACATACACTATTTAAAATTGCACATTCAAAGGGGTTATCTCATTAATGTGAAGAATTTTGTTTGGATATGAAATTCCCTATTCCTTAGCTACTTCCAATTTTTTTTGTTCATTTTTTGGTGACTAGCCACAACTATCTTTTGTTTATTAGTGTTAGTATCACACCCAGATAGAAGTATAATAATCTATTTAAGAAACTAAAATATCCAATAAGTAAAAAGTGTAATTATTTTATTTAACAAATCAAAAACTAAAATTATTTAGACAAATTTCTTAGAATTGCACAATTATTTGAAATCACTTACATGATATTTTCAAGCAATGTTGTACTAAAATTCCATAATAGGAGTTTAAAAACTTCTAAGATCATGGATGATCATATAATAGTTCCACATGTACTTTGAAAGTGTAGTCTAAGACAAGGTCCAAAATGTTAATTAAAATAGTATTTTTCTAAGCGTGCAAAAACTAAAACATTATTTGTTCGGAATGAGAAATACATAAACTTACTTCAGACACTCTTTTAAAAACTTTATCCTGGGCTTAACACTAAAAAAATTGAATAGGAAAAAATGGATGAAATACACAAGCCAACATAACTTGATTGAGAAAAAAATTACTTTAAGAAGAAGATGGCTAACTTAATATCCTCAAGTTTGACCACGCAAATGAGTGGCATGGCCTACTTTCTGATGAATGTATCATTAAATACTCTATACATTTTCCTTTACTAGAAGAGTCTTGTTATTCATGTGGGCTTATGGGGAAGCGCATGCTTTGAGAGTCGCCACTCGACTCTAGGTTTAAGCCCGGTATAATCACTACTAGTTGATATCTCCTAGTGATAACTCAAGTGAAAACAAAGTGTTGGTTATTGGATTTGGATGTATTAATGTGTATGTTTATATTGTAAAATAAAGTGCATGGAAAAGTGCAAAAACAACAATAAGAGCATTACATTAATTAATTTTTGACACATTAAATATCAATATAGTTTTATGGAAATGTACGCACAAAAACTCTTGAAAAGTTTTGTAGGATTTCCATGTTTATTGTACTTGACATTGCATCAAAAATGAAGGGAAATGTTATCAATGCTTTCCCATCGTGTAATAACATTATTGTTATAATCCACTAAATCAGTATCATGGTAGAGTCAAATTAGATACAAAATGAAGTGGGTATGCATACTACTACTATTTTTCATCTTCTACATGTGATCATTGGCTAGGCCCCATCCTCATCGAACATAATTTTTAACTCTTTTACTCTTTTATTTAGTAAGTGACAATGTTTGATTTAGATTTATTATGTTGAGAGGTGTTCTACAATGGCAGGCAAGGCTGTAATAGAGTGTGTTGTTCAATTTTATTCTTGACATTAAATTTGATGTTCATTTGACCGTCATGTGATAGTTCATTCATAAATTTGACTTCTATTGACTATCACTTAAATAATTTTGTTTCTTTTTTCTTGGAGAAGTCAATAAAAAAATAGTAATATCTTGGCCATGTAGTAATGTTTGGGTCTTTTTCTTGAATAGATATTTTTGAGACCAACACAATTGCGTAGCTAAATGATTCCATTTTCCACAAATCAATAGAAAATTAATAGATAATTTAATGAATTTGATTAAAGAGGTATGTAAAAATCAAACCAAAGAACCTTGAAATTGATATATATATTGATGTAATTCATATAGATACAAATATTATATCATATTGATGTATTTCATATGTATTTATTATTAATTATTACTTTTTTAATATACTTATACTACACTTGCATAGTTAGATAGGTGCCTCATGATTGATATCTCTCGACGTATTTTAGATAGATGTATTTAAGATATCTATAATATTTTATTCTAATTTCAAGAACAATTTTTTTGTTGTAAAAATGTGTTTTTGAAAATGGTTTGTGATTGTGTAGAGCATGAATAACTTGTTTGAAACATGACTATGTCCTATACCCATGGGGTCATGGTAATGGTTTTAGACTATTTATTCATTTTTTGTTTACATGTTTCTTCATTGCATGGTTAATATCAATTTTTGAATTTGAAAGTAGTGTGATTAAATTGTCTAGACATGAAATCACGTACTTGGGTACATTTATTGGTCTTAAAGCATACTAACATTCATATTATTCTTGAGTAAGAAAACTAGTAATTAACAATTGTCTTTGGCCTCTTTTCTATGTTTCTTGTTTTCTATTTGGTCTTACACACCCTACATCCCGGTCGTATTTTACTTATTTATCTTTTATGACTTTATACACCACCGCCCAAGCACCCCTATCCCCTTTGGGCACCTCTGACCCTTTTCCACCTTACTCACCCCTTTGGGACTCTTTTATCTTTTGCGCATCATTTCCACTCTGTGGGTCACCTTTGAGTTGTCAATTACAAAATTCAAACAAGGGAATCATATAAATACATAGTTATGTGACCAAAATCAAGGACCAAGCACTAAACATTACTAGCATCACCTAAGCTTGCATCCAAAAGGCACCTAAAGCACTCTAAAGCATCCATCTAGCACTCATTCAAGGGACAAGGGAATGCAAAAACTCTACATACGCAACATAGGAAGGGTAAGTTTATAATTACATCTACACATTCTACTACATTGATACATCTAGTTACATCCTGTTATCAAGTGCACTTTCACAAGGGCTTCCTAGGGCATAATTTCTACACACACTCATGAGAACTACATGGAATCTAAGATGTAGAGCAAAGCTCGGTCATAAGTTCACTCTCGGGGTGACCGTCAAGGTCAGTTTGACTCCCCATATTTTATCTTTCTTTTTAGGTTTCATGTGGTTTATGGTTACTTGTGGGTGAAATTCTATTTTGCATGTTACAGTACCTTTGAAATTCATAGTGTGAATATCAGGCGACTAATAAAAAGTAGTAGTGAAACCCTAATGACACGTAATAAAGTAGATTCATACCTTCTGTAGAGTCACCAACACCCAGAATAGTCACCAGGTGCCCGGCACTGCCTAAAGCACTGCACTCATGTCCGGCCTTGCATCTCGCATTTCAAAATTTATTGTGAGCAAGTGAAGACACTCTACCCAATCTATTAATCACTTTTTCTAGTCCATATTAGCTTCGATCAAGCATAAATCAGCCAAGTACTCTCCCCTTTCTTCTTACTTAGGGTTTTAAATATTACATCTTAGATTTCTTATGTCATTTCTTCATTCCAAGTTCATACATTATTTGGTTCAAAGAGTGACTAAATATTTAGATTTAATTCAAATTAAATGAAATCATTTTGTGAACCCCACTCGTAATTGGTCATTTGGATCCCTATTCTATCGGTTCTTCTTTCATGGCTCCTAAGGTTCCTCAAGTATCCTTGAATCAATTACTTCAAATGCACCCATCTTGCAAAGATGTTCTCCAAAAAACCCTAGACACTATGTATCTCCTTCGCAATACATCACCCACTCAAGTAAGTGCTAGTTTTAATTGTCTATCCGATGAATCTTGCTCCTACTCCTCCATCCAATAAACCCATCTTAGAGTCAATTCAATATTTACATTATTTATTTCAAGACAAAATTTAAGCTATGGAAACAATGATTACATCTCTTAAATCTTAAATTCAACATCTCAAGGATGCTTCTCAAGCCCATGCTAGTTCTTCTACATCTCATTCTCTTTCTATGACTTCTACATGTGCTCATATCAGTGACCCTCAAGCCTTACCATTACCAAAACCTCTCCAATTTGATCTCAATGTTGCGCAACATGATATTCTTCATCATCTCCTCACTCGTCAATTGATCAACTTGTTACCATTTTACAAGGTAAGGAACTACTGCTTAGAAGGGTGTGTGATCAAGTTGAAGAGAAAGATTTTATTTCCTTATTGTCAGAATATAATGATATATTCTCATGGAATTAAGAGGATCTTAAGGGCTTTGACTCCAACATTTCTCAATATGTCATTGATCTTGATCCTGATGCTAAGCCAATCAGACAAAAATAGAGACTAGTAAACCCCAAGATTGAGCCCCTCACGAGGAAAGAGTTATCCAAACTCGTTGAATCAAAAATCATATTTCCCATCAAATATTCCTCTTGGGTGGATAATCTGTCCCCGTTAGGAATAATAATGGGGAAATAACACTTTGCATGGATTTCGTGGATTTGAACAAATCTTCCTCAAAGGATAATCATCCTCTCCCTCCATGTAATGTGATTTTGCAGATATAGTGGCCGGATCTAAAATATTCTCTATGTTTGATGGATACTCGAGCTTTAATCAGATTAAGATCAAAGATGAGGATCAATATAAAATTGAATTCACAACCAATTTGGGAACATATGCATATTTAAATATGTCTTTTATTTTTTCAAATGTGAGTGCCATATTTTAGAGGGCAATGAACATTGCTTTCCATGTACTCATCAATCAATTCATCCTCATCTATGGGTAAGTGCACGGATTTGGGGGCCAAAATCGAATAATTTTTTTAGATGAAATAAAACGCGAGCAAGTTTTAGGACAAGTAGCGATCGCATTATGAATTATTAGGTTTTGTAATTACCAAGCCTAAAATGCGAGTGCATTATAACGCGCTCGCGTTCCTTATTGCATTGTGGTATATGTGCTTTTGGGAGGGATATATTTACTAAAATAAATGGTTTAAGTATAAGTTTTTCATTTATTAATCTTTATACTTTATTAAGAATAATAAATGAAAAACTTATAATTTAAATTTATTTTAGTAAATATAAGAAATTAGGGTCACTCTAGACATTGTGGAACTAGTCTCACAACTTCATCAGTCGTGGTTTAGAAGATAGTTTTTCATATTCTAATTTGGTCAATACATAGGTATTTTTCAGGATTTCAACATTCAACCTAAAGTTTTTAGGGTTTAAATTCTACAATCGATGTCTATTTTTGGAAATAATATAGTCATTTTTAGGTTTTGGGGCCTTTTGGATTATAAACTACCATTTGTATGATTGTTAAATGTGTTGAAACTATATTTTATAAACCTCACAACTCCCAAAGGTAGAGAACAATTTCTTGAATATATGGACTCATGAAATTCCTTATAACACATAATAAACCAAAACACATATGTAATTTTTTATCAATTTAAATAATCAAGGGAATGGTCATCATGAGGTATTTGAAGGATCTGAAACATCATGAGGACAATGGGTGCAATCAGAAAAATCATGAGGTCTGTGAAAGATTTGAAACATCAAGAGCTTCATCAAGATTCAAATCATCAAGGGAATGGTCATCAGGAGCATGATAAGAGAAGCTCACCATGAGTGATGGTGGAAATCATCTCGAGCTCAAAAATAATGCATATTTTATGAGAGTGTTTCTAAACACTTAATCAATGTTTGGTAATGAACTCACATCTTACAAGTCGAGAAGTGGAATTTGTAGTGTTTCAAAGATGCATGGGAGGTCAAGAACATAGAATTCATTATCGACATTCCTCCAAGTTTCATTTAGGGACCAATCCTTCTATCAGGAGGAGGAAACCTATCTCCATGAGGAGAAATTAAGAAATAGGGTGTCCAGACATCATAAGCATGCTTCCACTTAGGTGACATCTTGGGCAGGGAGGTGAATTATGAGATTAAGAAGAGATCATCATGTTCAAAGGTGAAAAGTGAGGCTCAAAGAGTGAATTAATGATAATCATATCCTAACTCTACCATTGTGTCCAAATATCTTTGAGAAACAAATTAAAATGATCTAGTTAGGATATTAAGGCATCCAGACCATCATGTGTGAAGGATCAAGAAGTCGCCTATTCTCATGAGAGGGATATGAGAAAGAAATGTATGAGCATCCTAAATATAATTCCATTCAAGGAGGATTTTGAATCCTAGAAGGGTAAGAGGATGATATTCATATGGAGATGTTTTCATGTGAATTGAATAACCCAAAATGTAAAACTTAAACCATGAAAACCAACCCACAATGTGAAATCTTGCTCCCAAATCTTCTTGAATCCCTCTTTGGGCCAACCTGCCTCTTGTGTCATGATCAAATTGTCCTTGAAGGTATTCCTAATTCATTGGGTAAACATGTATAATTTTGTAAAAATGTTTAACAAGGTCCATTATTCCATTCATTGAAGTGTAGTAAAAGACTAATTCTCTAGCAAGCCTAGAAAGGCCAATTTTGGCCATTTTGGAGCCTATGTGCATCCTCAAGGGAGGGTTATGAAAATGTATTAAGTATCCAAAGGTGGTATTTGAATTTATTTAAGGTTTTGAATTAGTTTAGGAATATTTATGAAATTTTGATCATTCATGGATAATATGTTCACTAAGCAAGTTTTCAAGTGCAAGGAATGGGTAGTTAAATTGTGAACCTTAACTTATTCATCTAGGCGATCCGTAAGGAGTTAGGATAAAAACAAGTAGGCACTGGAAATATTGAATAATCCTTTACATTGTGGGAGCATCCATTTTGATCCAAGGCCACTGAAGGTGATGCTAGTAATCATCTCATACTCTCAAGCAATACATACCTCCCAAGAGTGTTTCTAAACACTTAATTAGTTCTTGGTAATGAGCTTAATACATTTTGGAGGTCGAGAACATGTCATTAACCTTCAATTTCTAATTCCACATGGATAAAATTGATCAAAAGGGTGTGCTCCGCAATGGTATCAAATTCTTCTTTGCATCCACCTTTCAACCTTACATCCACCTTTCAACACACCCATACACCTTACTCAAGCACACCTCAATGCTCCATTACTCCTTTATCCATCATCTTTCTAGATTTTCAACTTTTGGATTTTTAAGACTCCTTGTTTACTGAATCTCTAAACAATCTTCTCAAATCTATTTTTCACCTTCACCTTGACTTTTACTCAATCTTCTTTTCACTCATCTCACTGTGCTTACCCCTCTCCTAATCACTAATGAAAATCACTCAACTCTTCCTCTTTCACTTAAGGATTTTCATACAAACTCTTACTCGATGTAGCCTAGAATTCACTACAAATATCCTAAGGTGTGCTGCCACATCACTCAAAGAAGAACCGAGCTCTCACCCGAAGCACACAAGGGCACCAAGTCCCTCTTAGTGAAGCTTTTCAAGATGTTAACATGATTACAAGTATATTTCATATCCATAATAGATAATCAAGTAAACCACAGTGTGTAAACTAGATCTATATCTAAACTATATGAAGGAATAAATAAAAAATCAATATAATCAGTTTTACCATGCAAGATCCATGTTCAGTTACATCTAACACCAATATCTAATCAATCGATCCATTATATTAAATAATGTAAAAAATAAATCTTCATACATCATAATAATGTCACCATGAGCGATGCACGTGTACAAACTAGCAACATAACTCTACAAAATGTCGATATATAAACCATGCAAATCAATACATATTTATAGGGGTGGGGACTTTCCCTTCATTGCCCATGCACCTTCCAAAATAGGCTACATGCTAATAGTAGTCATGTGCCCTTACATAAATATACAAAAACATGCAAGTGCTAATAGTAGATCTCCTAAAGCTAACTCCTCGTTTGTGCATCCTATTAATAGCTCAAAACTTTGCATGGTGCTCGATCCTTGGCTTATCCAAAATAGTCTTGGTGTAGTCCTTAAGTCTTCTAGAAGTTTTGCTCAACACTTCACGTCTATCTTTAACTTTGAATGCAAAAATGGTTAAGTCTTGTTTCCAAACCGTGCTGGGGTGTGCCTGCTTTGCTATACTTGTGCACTCTTCTCTTAAATGCCCTATGCCCACACACCCAAACCTTATGTGCTTCTAACCTTTAGCTATATTTCATCCACTCAACACTTACTCTCTCTAGAATTCTTCATGGTACTATGCATGACATCAATTCAGTCTTCTTGATTAAATTTTTATAAGGATTTTCCCATGTTACTCAAGGATTCAAAACATTCTAACACTAATCCCTTAATGATAGATACAACTTCCTTATGAGTTTCTTTCCTAACAAAACTATTTCTAAATATTTGTCTTGACGGTCACAAGAAATACGCATTATTTTACACTGCTTCCTTTACCTTCTAACCACCAAATACTCTATCATTATGCCCCGATTTTATGATTCCTTAATGCCCTTAGGCATTCCTCCAACTTGCCAATTTCAAACACATGGAATAAAGACTATTTTTTCTAAAATTACATCATTCATATCCCTCAAACTAGGCATTAATGTTGTTAGACTATATTTTCACATTCCTTTTCTTTTATTCTTATTCTAACATATACTAGGGATTTTGAAACTCTTGGTCTTCTTATTACCTTCCTACACACTTATCAAGGACTCTACCAGTCATAAGTATTAACTTTTACAATGAATATTCTACTCTAGGCCCTTAAGACTAGGGGCACACAGCTTAGGATTGTGAACACAAATTTAATTTAAGAAATCCTCCTTTAGATGGCTTATTACCTTTTCTTGACTTTTGCAACACCAAGTCCTCATGATCAATGCCCTGAAATAGACTCAAGGATTCCATTGAATCATTATGTTCATGCTACATACTACTAAACTTCTAAAACATGGTATAGTCTAGTTTAAGTAAGTATTTCTATCTATTTTCCATTCCTTGACACTGTGAGGGTTCCATGAAGCCTTGAACACCATTATAGATAAGAAGACAATCCAAAACAATATATTTACATGTGAAAATGATTTGCAAAATAGTCTCTAACCTCTCAAATTTGATATCTCTTTGTCTTAGAGGACTGTGAAACTTAACACCTAAGCCTATAACATACCTAGAGCTAGTTCAAATATTCAAATTATACATTTGGAGGGAAACTCTTTATTCTTTCCTATGGAGTCCAAATGGACTAGTACAAGCTATGACCATCTCAAGTGGACCCAAGACACCCCTAGTCACCTAAGAAAGCCAAAATTTATTATTAACAAGATGCTCCTACATCACCAGAGGAAGATTGCATAGTGACTAAGAAGCCTTATTTTCAATTAAGGGCTTAGTTGTCATGCTTCAAAATTTTCAATTTCCATGCTAGTTATTTTGGCCATTCTGGAGCTAATAAAACACCCTCTGGGAGAGTTTAGGAAATATATTAAGCATCAAGAGGTGATGTTGGGGAATATTGGAAGTGTTGAAGGTAATTTAGGAAGATTTAGGAAAGGTTTGATCATTCAAGGACTATCTTCTCAACAACGATTTTTCTAGGTGTAGGGAACAAACACTCTAATGGTGAAACCTGAATTCTTTGAAGATTCCAAGAGATCTATAAGGATTTAGGAGGGAAAAAAATAGGCATTGGAAATATACTTGAATACTCTACATGTTGAGACATCCATTTTCTCTAAGGATTGAAGGTGTCATGAATAATTTCAAAATAGTGAAGTTGCCCCTTTTGGTTCCAAAACAACACTTCACTAATGCAACACTTCATGACACCAAAACAAGGAACTTCCAATCAACCTTCATGCTTCTTGATGATTGAAACCTCATGTTGACTCCTATGCCACCTAGAAACCCTTTTCCATAAATGTAACTTGAAATTAATGACAACACAATGACACTATGTCTAACATATGTCTTTTGATTTGTTATGTATTATAATACATTTCATTAGTGTATATATTTGAGAAGTAATTGTTTCCTTTAAGAGGATTGAGGTTTGTAAAATATAATTTTGACACATCTAACACTCCTACAAATGTCAATAAACAATCCAAAAGGCCCCAAAACCTAAACAATGACTATATTTGTTGCCAAAATAGACATCGATTGTAGAATTTAAACACTTAAAAATTTAGGTTGAATACTGAAATCCTGAAAATTACCTATGTACTAACCAGATTAGATTATAAAAACCATCTCCTAAACCATGACTCATGGAGCTATGAGACTAGTTCCATAAGGTGCAAAGTGACCTAATTTCTTATATTTTTAAAATAAATTTTAAGTATAAGAAATAATAAAATATAAATAATAATAAATGAAAAACACATATAATTCCTACACTCTTAGAATGCGAGTGTGTTATAACGCGCTCGTGTTATCTTCCATTAAGCCCCCAAACTAAGATTTTACAGGCTTGGAATTGCTTTGGTTTCCCACACCCGTGCATATGGACCTGTAATAACATAGCCACTGCGTGTTTTTGAAAAAAAAATGTAAAAATCACCTTCCACATGCTAAATCCTACAAAAGTAATTTCTATCTTTCTTAAAAAAATTCCTACAACGTCAAGAAAACTATCCTCTTTCTAAATATATGTTTTTTATATTTTTCTGACTATTCTAAGGTTTCCATACTTATTATTTTCTATCTTTTTATAGATTTTTTTTGAATTTATACACGTCTATCATTCATCATGTATCTTTTGATTCACTCATCCAAATTGAATAAAAATATACAGTCACAAACTAGGACTAATTCTACACATATTCAAAAATATATAATTTTTGATATTTTTGAGGTAGTTAGGGGCACGGTTGGTTATCCCTTATTTTTCAAAATTTAAAATCTTTGTACTTGAAAAATCATAAAAAAATTAAATATTAAATTAAAAATCTAAAAAACAATTATCACAAACTAGATGCTCATATTTATCTTTCTACCAAAGAGTTTTAAAAAAATATTAAATAGTGCTCAAAAAATGAGGGGGATTTACTCAACCTGCCTACTATGTTTTTTAACAAAAATAGTAAAGACCTATAAGTATTTTAGATCTTTAACATGTTATCCAATTTCACTACCCCCGGTGAAATTAGACAATGGGCAATTTTACAATGTGACCACCGGCAAAGGGGATACTTATCGGAAGTGGCAAAAGGCTCCCCCAATAACCCTATATAGTTCCTAGTGCACCTAGGGAATCTAGAGGATTGACAAGAATAAGGAAATAGTTAGAAGAATTCTTTAAAAAAATTATATTGGGTGCTTATAGAACTAACCAAGCTCATGTAATGATGGTCGAGCTATCTTGGAAAAGGTTCAAGCTACTTTGAGAAGGGACCGAGTGAGCACAAACACCATCGAGCTGGTTATGGTGAACAATTTGCCTTATACCTCAAGCTCTTAAGGATGCACTGAACTATGTTGTCCCCAAGTGGACCGAACTACTCATTGACTAAGTGGCGGTTTTTCAAAAGGAAATGAAATGGAGGAGAGCCAACAAGCTCATATAACCAAGATCTACCCCAAACCACCCAAGTGTTGGTTAATATATGTATCAAGCGAGTCATTTCTATGAAACGAGCCCATTCCATCTAACCAATTTTAAAGCTGAGGCTGAGCCATGCTTTCGTTTTACTCCTTCAAGATCAGCGAGCTACGTATCGTACCAAAGTTGAGCTCATCTAATAGAAGATCGAGTCAATTATCAAACCAAACTCTGTGTTTCCTATGCCAAATCATACATAGTCAGCCAGTTATTCTTCAAAATGGAGAGCTATGCAAAATATCCAGACTGAGTCATTCAGGACGAAGGTAGGTTGAAAGTAGGTGAGCTCGTGCAGGTCCGGGCTCATGGATACACGTGCTCGACTCGGGCCCGATTATAGTAGAAGCCAATGGATACACTGGAAAGCTTTGCAGAATTTAACCAAATCAGGAGAAGCGAGTCAAGAATGGGCTGGTGTAAATCAAGTTGCGGCTGAGTTGAGGTGAGTTTTTTTGGGCTCGGTGAACCGTTGAAAGTTTTGTGGGGGTCAACAGCGCAACGGCCCGGTCCCATGATGGGGAGTTAGGAGCCAATGTCATTTATTCAAGGCAAAGTTTCCAGTGGGCGAAGGAGAAGTTGCGAGGGGTCGCCACATGGCCCATCGGCGCAGTTTAAAGAGGTACAGAAAAGTGGAATGCTCGAGGCCGCGCGGGCCCGTGAACTCACCCCAGCCAAACGAGATGAGCCGATGGTAAAAACTTTGGAGCTCGTATTGTAATGAATGTGGAACCAAGATAGGTGGCTACTAAGATGGAAAGTGGAACCCCGAGATGCACGCGGTGGGGTGAATGTCCATGCAAAACTCGACAAGGTGGAATAAACGGAAATACAAGGTAAATTCCAGCTCGGTGATTCAATGCCAAGATGGAAATGTTAAACTACGTCTCCCAACATGAAGAATATAGCTCATTTTGTAATAAAATAAGCATATGAACATGGAGAGGCAACCTAGCATTGGAGAAGTAAAAAGGGTCAGCAGCGGCATAGGTCAAGTTTGCAATCGTAATATTAGGAAAAACAAGCCCCACCTCCAACACATTCTGATGCAGATGGATGGCTCAGGTGGGCATGTAATGCCAAGTAAAATAGGTATGACTAGTCAATCAATAGGCAATCTCAACACATGAAGAGAAAGGGCTCAGGAGCCATGCAAACCACTAACTCGTCCTGTCAATACCGAGCTGGCCAATATTCCAACATTTAAATGTTAAAGCCTTCATCATATAAAAGCAATAAAATAAATAAAAGGGCCCAACATAAATTAAATGAAAAATCATTTCAAATCATTCTATACATATACAAAAATGTTGGGAAAAGGGGAAATATTTTAAATGTCTTTCCATCCAAAGGGATTTAATTTCCCAAATCCGTGAAGGCCAAGTAAGACTATGTAAACTTAAAATAACTACCTATGCTCAAGAAGCCATAACTTTTGCATCCCCTAACGAAATTACACAAATTTGGTCTCACCGGAATTTTGATTCCAAGATCTATGCACTAAAGCCAAAAATATAGAGATTGATGGAGTTTAGGAGGTGTATTTTTCTTAAAACATACCTATTTCAAAAGGGTAGTTAGATGGTGGGTGGAAGTGCAATTAATGGGCATGGATGGACATTTCTCAATTGCTCCAAGTTATGGGTGGTATGGGGATTCCTTTGCAGTTGCAAAATTATGTTTTTCAACTACTTTGGATACTTTTCAATTGATGCAAAATCCAGCTTCAAATTGTTTGTCTCCCCTTCTTGTTCATTTTTCTATAAATTGGGGGTTTTCTCTCATTTCAATGGGGGTCATTTGAGTAGCAAAATTTTTCATTGTGTTTTTGTGAAGCCAATGTGTTGTAGGAATTTGTAGTTGACTCCTTGCATGGTGATTCGGCCTTTCCTTTATAATATTTTGAATCTGCATATCAATAAAGCAACAGATGCAAGTTTATGGATGTATCTTCCTTTTTGTAGTTATTTGCATTCTTCTTGCCTCTTTAATCTTATTGTAGGTGTATTGTGTCTATTCTATGATTTTGCAGGATTCATTATTATTGTGTATGCATGGAGATGTTGTTGTAAATGTTGTTGCTAGATTATGAAGAAAGGTTATCACCCTTTCTAATTTGCATTTTGCTTCCATTTTCACACATTGGGAATTGTCCTCATACCCTTCTTTTGGTGCATCACCTATGTAGTGTAGTTTCTTTCATTTTCATATTATTTCTCTATCCCCGGTCCCTTAGAAATTATAGGATAGAGATAATAAGTAGTTTTATATCATTAGGGTTAGTTTGCACTAGATTAAGAAGAGGAACCAACCTTCTCTGGTCTATCTCAAGTAGTAAATCCCACAACTTGGAGATAGCACCCATGTTACCCATCACACCATGAGCTCAAGCACACACCCTTGTGAAAATCATAGGGTGTTGTGATTTTGTGGTAATAGCTCGCATGCCTTGAGGGACTCAAATAAGTCTTCATCTTTATTTCAGCAAAGACTGATGTGTACTTGTTATAAGATTGTAGCTTGTAAGAGGCTTTGAAACGACACATCTAAATGACTCCAAAAAGGAAGAATTCACTGGTTTTAATAGCCCAAGCTTGTCAAATTTATGAGAATAATTCAAACAAGGTCTAGATCAAGAGAATAAGGTGTTTTTGAATACTTATTGCTCTCACCAGGCAGAGGAAGGAGAGGAAGAAGAGCTCAAAGGTCTCCATCTCCACCAAATAGAACACTATCAACACCTCCACCTGGTAGGCCTTTCATTCAATCAACTAGAGTCCTCAGACCAATTAGAATGGCTCATCAACCACCACCACCACCAAAACTCCTTTTGAATTTGGTGAGCAGCCCACTTGCTCTCAATGCATAAAATCGATCCCGATTGCAACATTGAAGAACATTCAATATTTCATTGGGGAGAACCATACAACTCTGATTGATCACATTTAATACTTTTAATGAAATGGATGTGGAAATCAAATTATTGATTTCTTATTTCAAATAAAAAGCTCTACATTGGTTCGAAGCCTAGAGCAGGATCAATTCAAAATTGGAATCAGTTGTGTGTAGCTCTTCATGGTCAATTTGGGGAAAAGGCAGATAATTTGTCTCTATTGAAACAATTGACAACAATCAAGAGGGCTCCAACTAAACAAATGGTTTATTTCAACATCAAATTTCAAAGGGTGTGGGATAGATTCCACTTGTTATGAGACCAACAATTGAAGGTGCCTTCCTCTACTTTCTAAAATATTTAAATTCTGATATTTCCATGATGATATAATCTATGGGAGGTACAACTTTACCCGCATCCTATAACGCTTACTATCGAGATGAAATTTTTTTGATTCAAGCTAGTAAATTTACACCTAGACCACCTATGCCTTTTTATCCATAATTAGGGAATCTAAGCACTAGTAAAACACCTACATTATCTCCTACTCCTACCCCAAAAATCATATCTCTACTAAAGCTTCTACCTCTTCTCCTAACACTTCAAAAGAGCTCCAAGAGGTTATGAAGCAATTACAAAATTTGGGCAATGAGATAAGTAACTCTCAAGAGAAAACAAGCTCATACTTTCAAGTTGTATCAACCTCAAGCCTAATCAAATAGACCTCCATATCATCCTCATAGGCCACCTGCTCAAGCTATAAATTAGAACTAGGAAAAACCTCCTGCTAATAGGCCATTTCAGCCCTATAATCCTAATTTTGCGTCCACATCCATGGCCTTAGTGCCAATGCAAAATAACAGGCTCAAGAGTATGATTGGTGATTCCCATGCAATTAACCTCATAACCAATCAACATGCTTTAATGTTGCCTTGAATCGAGTTTCTAATGGTGACAACAATTAGTTTGGAACAAGAGGCAAGTCAAGAAGAAAATCAATAAAGTAGGCTAGCACATCGAAGCACCTCCAAATGAGACCACACTTGTCAATTGGAAAGTGGAGGATTTCTGTGGTATAAACAGACTCCTTCTCAAGGTGTGGTAGCTAACACATGGTCTAAGAAAAGGAATATTGAGGAAGGGAATTCATCAAACCCAAGTGTTTTTATCCCTTTATCACTTCGCAAGGAATCAACAATCAAAGTGCAGCTCCAAATATGCAAAATTATCCCAAGCCACCTTCTAAGACCCACATGTTCTAGTTATAGCATCCCACATACAAGAGAAAGTGGTGCCAAGAAAGGACAACATAAGTATAACTCATCCCCATTCAATATTATAGAGAAAATGAAGAAAAATAATGTAAACATATCAATTAGCTATCATGGGCCAAAGAGATTTGTTGCAGGCTACCATGGAAAATTGGTCCACATCAAATCAGTCATCCAATGATCAGGATAAAGTGCTCACTAATGTTGCCCCAAAGAGAAGAGACACGGGAGGTCAACAAGGTAAAAATCTAAAACCCCCACCATTCTACAACTCATTGATCATTGGGGATAAGTTAGTGCACAATTACATGATCTATTCAGAGAGCAAGTAGCTTTGTAATGCCCAAACAGATAGTTGATCAAGTGGGTCTTATGTATGGAGTCATTTCTAGAGGTGTAGTGCAATTAGACAAGATAGAAGTAACCACAATTGGAGTAATCAAATGATTTAGCCTCACATTGCATGTTTGTCCCAATGTTATGATGTTCCAACATGTTTTAGTTATTTACTTTCCACTACTCTTCGCTCTATGTTTGTCAAGGGACTTCACTACCAAAATTGGGGGCTACTTGTCTACTTGATTGGCGACATATGTTATTTAGAATGAGGTATGCAATCAGATATGAGCCAACTACTAATTTTCATATTGAGCCACATGTACCAAGTCCAATCAATGCAAATTTCTCTGTTTTTTATCAAAAGATTGTTTGGAGACCCATGAAGCGGACACCAAAGTGGGTAATATTCTAAATTTGATGCTTGATGATTGGGCCAAAAAAGACATGTTTTTTATCCTTATAAAGAAATGGAAGAAGCTGAGCTAGGAGTCTATTGCATGCATGAAGAGAACGCACCTCTCCCTAACATTACAAAATCAGATCACAAAGATAATAATGAACTATGGAAGCTATTCTTTGATGGCTCAAGAAGTAAGAAAGGTGTTGGAGGAGAAGCAATGATCATGTCACCAAAAAGTATCAAATATTACTCAACTTTTCATTTTCAATTTGCTTTCTCAAATAGCATAATGAGTAGTCTGAAGCTTTAATTCATGGGTTGCATTCGGAAGAAAAAGTAATTAAAAACTTGCAAGTGTTTGGGGATAGTGAGCTAATCGTAAACCAAGCTAGAGGACAAAATGTTGCTAAGAAAGATCTTTTGAAGAACTACGAAACCGGGTATGGGATCTCATTAATGATGATGCACCATCCCAGCATAACTTGTAGCTATTGAGGAAGCATTTGATGTCATTGAGAGTATCAAGAGAGATCAAACTCAGCCTCATATAAAAGTGATTGTAAGACCAACTATCCCGAACAACAATACAAGTTGGCAAGTCTTTGAAAATGATAAGAGAAATAATTAATTCTCACAAGAAGAAGTTGATTTCTCTGCTAGAACCATGACAAATTGGAGCAAGAGTATGTTGACCAAGTGGTTCAACTGAGAAAAACAAATTACCAAAGGGTCTTGTGACTTTATAGTTGATCTTCAACCCCAATGACCAATTCCAGAAAGAAAAGGAAAATATTCAAGGGAAGGGCGAAGATTCAAATCCTATCTCAGTAGGTTACGGTAAGGTGATGCAAATTGGAAAATTAAACACTTAAAGAGAAATCTGATTTTTTACAACTCACAAGAATTCCTTGGCGTCTTTGCTTGGAATTACAAAGATTTAAGAGGCTTTAACTCTAAGTTGGCATAACATACTATTGAGTTAGATCCAAAATCCAAACCTATCGTGAAAAGGAAAGGTCAGGTGAATCCTCACATTGAACCTCTCATGAGGAAATAATTGAACAAGTTGATTGAGGCCAACATCATATTTCCAATTAAGCATTCAAGTTGGGTTGCAAACTTAGTGCATGTGCGGAAGAGAAACAGAGAAATCAGATTGTGTAGACTTCTGTGACTTGAATAGAGATTCACTCAAAGATCATTATCTGCTCCCTTCAATGGAGAAAATTTTATAGGTTGTAGCTGGTTTGGAAAGGTTCTCATTGTTAGACAGTTATTCAGCTACAATCAAATTATGGTGAAAGAAGAAGACTAGTTCAAGATAACTTTCACTACAAAATGGGGCACTTATGCTTATAGGAAGATGCCATTTGGATTGTCAAATGTCGAGAGCAACATTTCAATGAGCAATGGATATGGAATTCAAGGGTTGATCAACAAGATAGTGCTTTTATCTTGATGATATCATTGTCTTCTCCAAGAATGCAACAGATCATCTCTTTCACCTCAGGCAAGTGTTTCAAAGATGTAGAAGGTTTGGAGTATCTTTGAATCCAAAGAAATGTATTTTCTTAGCACATGAAGGCAAGTTTCTAGGCCACATTGTTTCAAAGGAAGGATTGACCATTGATCCTGAAATATTTGAGGCCATCCATGCTCTTCCATTGCCAAGCCACAAAAAGGCTCTCTAAAGCTTCTTGGGGAGAATTAATTTTTTTCATGATTTGTGCATGATTTTGCCACCTTGGTGAAGCCATTGACCATGATGTTAAAGAATATCCTTGCATTCAAATGGACAATGAAGGTAAGGAGAGTTTTGAGGCCATCAAGCATGTAATATCTCAAGCCCCAACTCTTATTAATCCAGATTTCTCCAAAGATTTCATGTTATATGCTTTTGGGGGTTTGGATACAATCTCACCATTTGGTGCAGCAAAATAAATAAGGTTTAGAGAAGCCCATAGCATTCTTCAGTCAAAGTTTAGAAGACTACAAAACAAGGTATTCTTTTATTGAAAAGCATGTCCTTGTTGTGATTAGAAGATTGAAAAAGTTCAGACATTTAGTCTCGAACAATAAGATCCAACTATTAGTGTCACACGCCAGAGTAAAGGAATTTCTCCTGAATAAATATTTGAATGAAAAGAGACCATGTTGGACTACTCAAGTAATGGAATATCACATTGAAATCAAAGTGACAAATCTGGTTCATGGCAAAGGTTTGTGTGAGAATCTTGCTTCCAAACAATATGTTGAGTTGAGAGATTAAGGAGTTGTCCTAGCACTACAAAGTGATCAAGAAGTCATTTGATGATGCATCTACTCCATGTTGGACCCAAGATATGGTGCATTACCTTCAAATGGGCCTATGTCCTCTGGAAATGAGCACAAAGAAAGAGAAGACACTTCAGGTTACAATCCATTCCATATGCTCTCATTGATGGCATCTTATTCAAGAAGGATGTGAATGGAGTTCTTCTAAGGTGTGTCCCTTCAAATCAGATTGAGAAAATATTGCATGAATTCCATGATGGAGATGCAGGAGGTCACTTTTCTCCACGAGTAATAGCTCTCAAGATCATGAAAGTTGGTTACTACTGGCCCACACTCTTCAGTGATTGCTACACTTGGATTAAGAAATGTAAAAGTGTGCACTCTTTACGGGAAAAGAAAAATCAGCAATGTTGCCCATTCATCCTATTTCATTTGATCACCATTCATGTAATGGGGTTGTACTTCATTGAGTTATCAATTCAAATTCAATCTAGGGCCATAAGTGGATACTCACGACAATGTACTATTACACCAAGTGGATTAAAGCATTAGCACTCAAGGAAGCAAATGAGTCTAGCATCTGGGAATTCTATGAGGGGTTAGTAACCAAATTTGGTGTACCTTCTACTATCAAATTAGATAATGCATTGGCATTTCACAAAGACAAAGGTCATTGAATGGGCTGTTAAAAAAGCGTTATTTATCTTAGCACTTCTTCTAACTATTACCCCCGTGGTAATGGCCAAGAAAATTCAACAAACAAGAACTCCGTTGAGAATTATAAGGAGAACTCTTGATGAGAATCAAAGAACCTGGCACATGAATCTCAAATCATCCTTTTGGGTTAATACAATCACACCCAAGAGGTCTACTGACAACTCTCCATACAAACTAGTGTAGGAAAAGAAGCAAGTACTACCTATATCACTTGAGTTTCCTAGCGAGGCAGCTGGAGTTAGATGATTTTAAGCCCATAGAAGCTAGGTATTCTAAACTCACGAGTTGGAGGAAACAAGATAACATGTAGTACAAACCATGGAGAAAAACTAAGCATTGATCAAGAGGTTCTTTAAAAAGAAAGCATAGGAAAGGGCATCCCAATAGGGAGATTTAGTGTTGAAGTGGGATGCATATCAAGAAAAGCCAAGAAAGCATTCCAAGTTTGATGCAATGCATGCATGCGGTGGCTCCTACATGATCATGGAGTGCAAGAGTAGAAATACCTTCTGACTGACTAAGTTAGATGGTAAAGAAATGCATATTCTAGTTAATGGAATCTACCTCAAACATTCATACTTGAAGGAAGTGTTATGGTGAAATTATAGCACCCCTGATTGCTTGCAAGTGATAGGTTGAGGCAGTCAGTGTGATTTTTCAAACATGGAGTTATCCCAAAGTGTGGGACTTTGAAATTGGGATAACTCTCTGGAGAAGGTTGGCTTCCTGTCTTATCCTAGTGCCAACTAATCCAAAGTGTAGAGAGTTGCACAGATCTAACCCTAATATAATATTTTCAAGGAGACAAAGATAGATAAAATGCATGAAAATAAAACCTACTCTAAGGGAAGGTGATGCACCAAGAAGGATGTTGAACAACTTGCACAATAAACACAACACTACTAGAACCTTGCAATGAAAACAACAACAATACACAATAACCTTACATGCAATGAAATATCAAAAAGATGCAATAGAACACAAGAAGGTGTGAAACATCCACATATATGATTTTATTGCTCTCAAAGTTGATACAATACATCACATTTAGGGCCAAAGGCATAGATTTTGCATTACAATATTCAATAGGGAGGTTTTGAGCTCCACAAATATCTTATATACAAGAAAGAAGGGAGGGGCATATACAAGGTGTCTAACCTTTTGAAATGAGCCCCTCCTTACAATATATAAGAATAATGAGAGAAAGGGAGAGAGAAGGAATTTGAAATCTTGCTTCAACCACCCTAAAATGTATTAAAATCACCTACAACAATGATGGGTGCCACTGCAACAACACATACCTCCATTTACCTTGCCTTCTTAGGGAAGAAAGGAAGCCCACACCTTCATTATTTTAGTAGGTGATAAAGTTGGAGACATCCCTCTAAAATGGCAAACCGTATTTCCTCATTTTGAAATACTTAGTCTTACTAAATCCAAGCTTCCAGTCAAAATTTATGGCCATCTGAAGATGAGGGTGTCATACTATAATAAATGTGAGTGGTTATCTGCGTTTGAGCTTTGACCTTGCATCACACCATCTAAAATGTAAAATTTCAAACTTTCGTAGGATTTGGAGCTTCGAGTATTTCTACTTTTGAGGTCTCTGTCACTATTCATCTAGCAAGTTGGCTCGAGAGTTCTGAAATGCTGAACCTCCGAAGTCCAAATTTTAGACTTCAAGTTTGGACTTTGAGAACATATTGTGCAACATTATTCATCGCTTGAGCCAAATGTTCTGAAATGCCAAAACCATGAAGTCTGAAATTTGGAGTTTGGGTTTCACCTTTGTGTCTTCGGGGTTTCAACATTTTAGGTTTCTGTGGTTTTGGGATTCTAGTTTTTAGGGGCTCATGTTTCAAGGTTTCAAGTACTTTTCATCTTCCCGGGTTCATAAAACCTTTGAATCTCTCGAAATCCCAAACTCTCAAATTTGGAGTTCAAGTTTTGGATTTTTGTGTCTCCCCTTTTCATGCTTCTTTCCACCAAGTTCTCGAATTTCACCTCGCCTACCTCCAAACGACCTCACCTCAAAGTCTAAATTTCAAACTTTGGAGCTCCTTCATTCCCGAACTAGCTCAAACTCCCAAGATCCTTTGCAATGTGCTCGACCCACTTCAACTTACTCGGCTCGAGCCTAAAATATGAGCTCCCATTGCTTTGAATCAATCCTCTCATTTTCTTTTTGTGAGGTCATGTTTGTCTGATTTCGTCCGAGGTGAAAGATCGATAACGGAAGATTTCCCCCTTGTACATATTATTTTAGGATTTCCATTCCTCCAAGTGCTTGTGCACATTTTTGTTTTTGTAGATTAGTTTTCAGTTTCCGAGAGTTGGTGCACATGTTATACTTTGCTTCTTGTGCATGCCTTATATACACTTCATCATGCTTCTATAAAAGATAATTCAGCAAATGAAATTTAGAGTTGTAAATGACAATTGTTATTTTCAAAAGAACCCAAATGTAGAGCAACTAAAATCAAGATAAGGAGAAAATTTCACATGTATCATTGCTTACTTCTTGGATCAACAATTGAGTTTCTTAGCTTCCCGAATCAAGAAATCAAATGTTGAGGTAGCAGACTTCACGTGTTCATTATTCATCCTCACGGATCACATTGGTAGGAATGGGTGAAATTCAATTTTAAGACAATTTTCCACTCTCACAAAACAAATTTTACGATTTTCTTACAAGAGTTGGACAATGTGAGTAGTGGTGGCGGTTCCAAGCCCAGACAACAATCTTTTAAGGCATTCCAAGGTCAATATTTTCAAATTTTAGACCAGTTCATATTGATCATGCAGACCCCATGCCCAATGGATTGCTAGAGGAAGATGGTCATACTCCATTTAGCAAGAAAATGGCCACACGAGTCACCAAATTCTTATCCAATTTCACTACCTTGGTGAAATTGGACAATGGGAAAGTTTACAGTATGACCACTGGAAAAGGCACTACTTAGCAAAAGTGGCAAAAGGCTCCTCCAATAACCCTACACAATTCCTAGTGCACCTGGGGAATCCAGAGGATTGACAAGAATCAAGAAAAAGTTAGAAGAATTCTTTAAAAATTGTATTTTGGGTGCTTGTAGAACTAAGTGAGCTCATGTAATGATGGTGAAGCTATCTTGGCAAAGGGTCGAGCTACTTTGAGAAGGGGGCGAGTGAGCACAAACACCGCCAAGATGGTTATGGTGAACAAGCTTCCTTATACCCCAAGCTCCTAAGGATGCACCGAACTATGCCATGCCCAAAGTGGACCAAACTACTCATTGACTAAACCGGTAGTTTTCAAAAGGTAATGCAATGGAGGAGAGCCAATGAGCTCATAACGAGCTCTACGCCGAACCACCCAAGTGTTGATAAATATATGTATCGAACGAGTTGTTTGTATGAAACGAGCCCGTTCCATCAAACAATTAGTCGATTTGAGGCTAAGCCATGCTTTCTTTTTATTCATTCAAGATCATCGAGCTATGTATCAAGGCCAAAGTCGAGCTCATCTAATATAAGAGTGAGCCAATTATCATACCAAACTCTTCGCTTCCAACACCGAATTATATCTATCCACCCAATTATTCTTCTAAGTGGAGAGCTATGTAAAAGATCTAGACATGAGTCATTCGGATGAAGGCGAGTTGAAAGTAGGTGAGCTCGTGCGAGATCCAAGCTCGCAGAGCTGCAAGAACTCGACTTGAGAATGATTATAGTAGAAGCCAATGGAAACACTAGAAAACTCTTCGTAATTTTACTAAATCGGGAGAAGCGAGTCAAGAACGAGCTCGTGCAAATCGAGATGCGGCCGAGTCGGGAGAGTTTGTTTTGGGCTCGGGAGCCATTGAAAGTTTTGTAGGGTTCAATGGCCCCAAAACCCGGTCAACGTGGGATGGGCAATCTGCTCAAACCTAATATGGAGTTAGGAGCCGATACTAGTGAGTCAAGGCAAAGTTTCCTGTGGGCAAAGGAGAAATCGTGAGGGGTCACCACGTGGCCCCTTGGCACAATTTTAAGAGGTAAAGAAAAAGTGGAAGCCCTAAGGCTGCGCGAGGCCTCCACATGGAACTCGCCCAAGCCAAATGAGATGATCCGATACTCAACACGATGGATCTCGCATTACAATGAATGTGGAAGTGGGATAGGTGGTCACTAAGTGGAAAAGAGGAACCCTTGAGATGCACTCGGTGGGGTGAATGTCCATGTAAAACCCGACAAGGTGAAATGGACGAGAATATAAGGTAAATGATAGCTTGGTGTCACAATGTTGAGTTGGAAATGTTAAACTATGCATCCCAACATGAAGCATATAGCTCAAGATGTAATAAAATGTGCATGGTAATGTGGAGAGGCAACTTTGGCGTTGGAGAAGTAAAAAGGGTCGACAATGGCATAGTCAAGTTGGAAATCGTAATATTAGGGAAAACAAGCCCCGCCTCTAACATGGTCCAATGCAAATGGATGGCTCGGTGGGCACGTAGTGCTAAGTCAAATTGTATGACTCACCAATCAATAGGTAAGCTCGGTGCATGAAGAGAAAGGGATTGGGAGCCACGTAAACTGCCAGACTTGTCCTATCAAAACCGAGTTGGCCAATATTCCAACATTTAAATGTTGAAGCCTTCATCATATAAAAGTAATTAAATCAACAAAAGGGCCCATAATAAATTAAATTAAAAATAATTTTAAATCATTCTAGAGATATGCAGAAACATTGAGAAAAGGGGAAAATATTTTAAATGTCTTTCCAGCCAAAGGGGTTTAATTGCTCAATCCCGAGAAGGCCAAGCAAGACCGTGAGAACTTAAAATAGCTACCTAAGCTCAAGCCATAACTTTTGCATCCCTTAACAAAATTACACAAAATTGGTCTCGTTGGAATCATGATTCTAGGATCTACACATAAAAGTCAAAAAAATTAGAGATTGATGGATTTTTAGAGGTGTATTTTGTAGAAAATGAACCTGTTTCAAAAGAGTGGTTGGATGGTGGGTGGAAGTGAAATTAATGGGCATGGATGGACATTTCTCCATTGCTCTAAGTTATGGGCGGTATGGGGAAGCTTTTTTAGGTTTCAAATCATGATTTTCACCTACTTTAGATACTTTACAATTGATGCAAAATCCAGATTTGATATTTCTTGTCTCCCCTTCTTCTTCTTCTTCATTTTTCTACAAATTGGGGTTTTCTCTCATTTCAAAGGGGATAAATTGAGTAGAAAAATTCTGTCATTTTGGTTTTGTGAAGCCAATGTGTTGTAGGCCTTCGTAGTGGACTCCTTGCATGGTGATCCAAGCCTTTACTTTGTAATAGTTTGAATAAGCGTGCATATCAATGAAGCAATAGATGCAAGTTTGTGGATGTATCTTCCCTTGTTGTGTTTATTTGCATTCTTCTTGCCTCTTCAATCTTATTGCAGGTGTATTGTGTCTATTCTATGCTTTTGCAAGGATTCATTATTATTTTGTATGCATGGAATTGTTTTTGTGAATTCTCTTATTAGATTGTGGAGAAATGTTATCACCCTTTCTAATATGCATCTTGCTTCCATTTTCACACATTAAGGAATTGTTCTCATACCCTTCTTTTGGTGCATCACCTCTATAGTGTAGTTTCTTTCATTCTTATGTTATTTCTCTATCCCGGTCCCTTGGAAATTGTAGGATAGAGATATTCAGTACTTTTCTTTCATTAGGGTTAGCTTACACTATATTAGGAAGAGGAACCAGTCTTCTCTGGAGGTCTATCTCAAGTAGCAAGTCCCACAACTTGGAGATAACACCCATGTTACCTAGTCACACTGTGAGCTCAAGCACACATACTTGTGAAAATTAGAGGGTGTTGTGATTTGGTGATAATATAACCCACTTACACTTAACCATTTTAAAAAATAATTAGTATCTTAGAAACTAGACTCAAAATGCTACGATTCATGTTCTTATAACATCTTCCAATTTTGAGTGTAACTATTTCAAATAACTCGTAGAAGTTGAAGATTTTTATTTTTCGAAAAAAGTGTCCACTTAAGACCCCCTTTTGGCCCCCATTTCCATGCACTTACCCCTATCTAGATGACATCACCATATTTTCAAAACAGGGCTCTGAACCATATGTAGCATTTGGAGGAAATTTTCACGAAATGCAAAGAATTTGAGTGTCCTTAAATCCCAAAAATACGCTTTTGGAATTCCGTAGGGTAAGATATTGGGTCACGTTGTTTCAAAGAATGGAACTAAAATCAACCCAAGAAGGGTATCTTCCATTCTCTCTCTTTCATTACCATCTCGCACAAAATCCCTTGATCTCTCTAGGAAAGATCGGTTTTGTTAGGAAATTCAAACCTAATTTTGTGGGATTAATCAAATCTCATTACCTTGATGTTGAGGAAGGATGCATCTTTCAAATGGACCACAAAAGGAAGAGAAAGCTTTGTCAAAATAAAATTCATGATTTCTCAGTAGCTAACACTCATCAATCCATATTTTACAAAGGACTTCATCCTTTATGCTTATGGTGTTGACCTCAATATAACCACAGCTTCTCACTCAAAATAATGATGAAGAATTGGAGAATCATGTGGCCTTTTTCAACCAAATTTTGAAAAAAATTGAGGTCAAGTATAATCATTTAGAAAAGCAAGTTTCACTATCTTGCAAGCTCTCAAAAAATTCAAGCCTATGCTAGCCGCCAACCATATAAAATTTCTAGTCTTGCATCCTAATTTGATATTTTTTATCATGGGAGCAGAAATTAGTGAAAAGACAGCTTGGTGGGTAATCAAAATCATGGAGTTCAACGTGACCATCAAGACTATAAATTTGGTGAGAGGAAGAGCATTATGTGAACAACTTTCTCTAGAGGCTCAAGACAATCATGACACTTCTTTCTTTATAGAAGAAAATCAAGAAAATACGCAGAGGATCTGTAGAACTTAGAGGCTCCTCAAGGTGAAGATCTATGGAATGTTGAATTCCCATGTAATCTAGAGAACCCACAAGAAAAATAAAATCAGCCTAACCATGACAGTTGGATTCAAAAACATGGTAACATTTGTAGAAACCGGTGAATACCCTCCTAGTATAAGCAAAGAAAAGAGAAGGAATTTGAGGTTGTAATCAATTTCTTATGTGTTAATCAGGGGGTTCTCTTCAAAAGGAATATGGATGGTGTCACATGCTAAGGTGTATTCATGAAGAATAAGTAGATAAATTCTAGGCGAGAATTCCATGATGGTTTTTCCAGAAGACATTTCTCAACCAAGGCTACAATAATGAAAATTATTAGAGCGAGTTACTTCGACCCACATATTTGATGGATGCACATCAATGGATCAAGAAATGTAAATATTTTGTCTTCTTTAATGGTAAGATAAAGATGGTGACCCTTCTCCTTCATCATATTCAGCCGGATGAACCCTTTTCTTAGTGGGGACTTGATTTCATTAGCATTATAAATCATCCATCAAGTGTAGGTCATAGATGGATCTTGACAAGAACGGATTATTTTATCAAATGGACAAGCCATAGCGCTCAAGGAGGCTACGAAATTAGTCATTCTTTATTTTCTTGAAGATATTACAAAAAAATGGGATTCCCAAACCATCATTTCGATAATGATAAAGCATTATTAGGTTCCAAAATCTCTTATTGGGCTCTTAAACATGGAGTATAATTTAAGACTTCCTCCAACCACTACCCGCAAGGTAGTGGTTTGGCAGAATCTACCTAAAAAAACTTGATTAGGATCATGAAAAGGACTATGGAGGTCAATCAAAGGTAGTGGCATACTAAAGTGAAAAGTGCTTTTCCGGCTTATAGAATCACTCCAAAGAAGGCTATTGGTGATCACCCATTTTCCTAGTATATGGCGAGATGCTACGCTCCCATTGGCACTTGAATTACCTTCATTGGAGTTAGCTCAACAGTTAGAATTTGAAGGTGCATATCAAAGAGAAATTATAATGATGGAACTGATTGAACTCGAATAATCGAGACAATTCGTCATGAGAAAATTAAAAATCACCAATTTTCAACCAAACAAAGTGGTTTGACAAGAGAGCTAAACCAAGGCGGCATTCCAAGTTTAATGCACTTTGGAGTGGTCCATACATCATGATTGCCTCCAAAGAGGCTAGTTCATTATAGTTTTCAAACCTTGATGGAGAAGTATTACAAATCCCAGTCAATGGGATTTATCTCAAACACTCTCATTAAGTTGTCCCATTGCATCTTGTAAATATTTTTGTATTTGTTTGTTATTGGAGGTCCCCTCCTTTTGTTGTGTGTTGATCACCGATTGAGTGCTTTCTCATCAATCCTTGCAATGATATTTTTTCGTAATAAGTGCTTATGCACACTTTACATGTTTCACTTGAAGCATGTATGATCTTCCCTTTTGTACATAAGTTTTGGATCCCCTTAAAGTCTTATATGGATCATCTCGGTGTAGATCCCATGGAAAAATCATATAATTGGAGTAGTTTCTAATTTTTATCTTCCAACTCCACAGATCAACTTCAATGCAAAGTGATAAGTTCATACGATTTAGAAGACATGGTTTTAAGGTTGAGGTTAGTTTTCTTCAAGATTATTCTTGACTCCATGCCAAATGGATGCTTCAAGGTAATTGATCTTCATCATCTAGTAGACAGATGTTCCCTGTAGGTTGCCAAACTGTTTTCCAAAATTACGCCCCATGTAATTTTGAACAACTCATCATATAAACTTAGTCATATTTTTTCTCGGGAAAAGTCATGGGACATTGATCTAGTCTACCACGAGAATGTAAGAACTTAATGTTCCATAGATTCTCCCATCCCATGAAACAAAGGGGAACAATGTGGGACTATGGCATAATTTTGGCTAAGAAAAATCATAGAACAAAGCATCTCATGTTGTGTGGAGTGCATGAATGTAGTGCCTCGCGGACTCTCCAAGTCTCAGAAACAAAGGAAATTGAGCTTGGTCTTATGTGGCAAAAAGAAAAGAAATTTATAAAGTGGCTAAATTCAAAATTCTCATAACACTATCCTAGTGTTTGGATGCTTTTCTAATATTATAGTGTTCTACGAGACTTCAAAAGACGTGAAACAAAGGAAAAGGGTTTCTGGAAAAATGTTGCAAATCGAAGAATTCAAACTTCACAGTGTTGTGAAGAATTTCTCACCATCGAGGCAAGTGAAAGGAAAATCCACGAAGGTCCTGGGAAGGAAAGAAATTTGAAGATTTGTGGTGAAAGCCGAGGGACAAAGCATTAGTCCTTCATGGGTTTTGATCTTAATTGAAATGTCACAAAAGGTCTCAAAGCCACACCAATTTTATGAATCGGATGATCAACCACCCTAACCACCAAAATTTAATGAAGTATGGAATCCTTCAACAAGGTTTGATAGCATGCGATAGAACCAAGGGGTCATGATATGGTTATTGGATTTCATCATGGGTGCCCATACTTGTAATACAAGAAAAATTACAAGAATTCATGGTGCACATGCATGTTCAACATGTTGTCAAGGGGTCGATTCTAGGTTGGGTGATCCTTCCTTCTTTCTCCTCCCTCTCTCTTTTTATTCCATGAGTTGTATAAATAAAGGTGCTTGTGAAATTTGTAGGGGTTCTCCCATTTTTATCTTAGAAATTTTTGGACTCTTTCTCGTGAAACTCAAAATTTACTTTTTGACCTCTATAACTTGCAAAATGAAGATTTTCTTTCCTCGACTCTATTTTTAAATGATAAAGGATTGATTAATGCAAGTGTGGTTTTCCTCTTTCGTTCAAATACCTTGTGATTGGTGTGAATATTTTTCCTCTTGTGTATTTTTTGTTCTTCACCTATTTTCATTAGAACTATATGCATCCTTATAATTCCGGTTTTGTTAACTTGCATCTATTTCATTTGAGATTGGGGAAGCTCCACCTTTTGGTGCTATCACTACCCCTGTTAGCATAGATTTTTATTCCTTTCATCTATCCCTCTAGTTGGTTCCTTGGATGTGCTAATGTAGGTTAGCTTAGGAGTAGTGTTAGTAATAAAGTAGGTTTCGTTTTGCGAGTTTTCTCAATCTATAGACCGAGAGGAAGTCGTCCTTCTCCACAGTTTTGTCTCAAGCTGCAAGTCCCACACTTGGATACAAATGGTCCCATGTTGCCTCAAATTTATGGATCTTTCATGATTCATGTTAGGGTGCAATTTTGAGCATCAATAACGATCAATATGTCTAAATTGGCATAGGTATCCAAATAGACATGTTTACAATTGGAAATAAAAACAAATGTTGTCTAAGTAGTGATATGTCCAATTTAGTAAAATAAAAACATAATCAAGTAAACTTATAGAGGACGCAAATAGATTCAAATGGAGCGGTAACTAAAATGGATGATATTTACACTTTTATGCTTTTAAACCTCTCCTTTCTTCCCTTTTTAATATTTTCTATCCTCTTTCCTACTATAGGCAAGATTTTTACCTTTCTTAACCCTATATGGTTTAATATGGTATAATATACCTTAGGTGGCTCACCGTTTCTTTTTGCCTTCTCTTCCAAGGTTTGGAGCTATGTGTATGGCCTTCGGCATTTCCTTTATTTGATCTTTCATTTTCCTTGTTTTTTTCCCAATTATTAGTCTTTGTAGCATTCGTCCTTGATGTTGTAATCTCATCTTTTTTTACTTATTCGTGTTTATTGTTTTGACACAAAAGAGAGGGGAGATCAAATTAATTAATTGAATTTATTTCATACAATTCAAATCATGGATTCAAGATGAAATAATTATATAAAATTGAAATATTATAAATAATGTTACTAAATTTAAGACATAAATATTGCTAAAGTAAGTGTGTGTGTGTGTGTGTGTGTGTGTGTGTAATTTCGCAATGGTCCGATGGGAATTAAATTTAAGGTATAAATAGCCCTATGAAGGTTAAATGGGCATTAAATTTAAGGTGAGAAATTAATTGGTAAAAACTCACAAACATTACAGTCCATCACCACTCCTGCCAGAACATCCCTATTGGTGTAAAAACATGTAAAAAATAATGATAATGGTATTTTTTATTATTGGTAAATAGTTTTTTGAAAGGGACTATACCCTTGTATACAAAGAGGGCCTAGAAGCCAGAATAGGAATGAAAAACATTACAAGAAGGATCAAGATCTAGATAAGACATAAAAACCCAAGGTAACCAAAGAGCAAATTTACCCCAAAACATCAAACCAGTTCGAACACTGCAGAAGAGCAAAAAAATAGCAAAAAACACGAAGGAAGGCAACAAGAGCAGCACAGATCCACAATTACTTCTTGGCAGCTTTGGTGATTCTGGATTTAATAGTCTACCAAGAGGTGAACATAGCCAATGTCGTCATATGAGTAGAGTCAGAAATATCTAGCTGTATTGAATGGTCTGTTTTCTTTCCTTTTCCGTGCCCCAAAGAGTTGTTGGTATTCCACTGAGATTAGAAATGTTGCGGACATGTTGCTCAATAAATTCTTCGATTGCACTAAATATAGCCATATTATGGTCATGGCGAGTCTTGGCTTTCCCTAGACAGTTGTCCAGGGAGTTTAGTTTTTCGTAGATATCCTCAACCTGTTTATTGTCAATATCAACCTCCTCCTCCTTCCTCTTACCTTTTTGCTTAGCCAAGTTTTTAACTTCTTCTTTCAACAGCAACATGTCTGCTTCTAAGGCTTCCAGCCTTTTTGTGGAGCTCTCAGTGTGTGCCTCCTGTGAACCAATGCTGCTAATATGAAGGAGATTATGAGCAACCTCCAAGTCCTGAGGAACGTTCCCCGAAATAGGGGTATCCAGGTTCAGTCTTTTAGAAGACCTAGTTATAGGTCTGGTCGAAGTGGAGGTGAAGGGGGTGGGAGCAGAGGTGGGGGGGATGACAAGGGGAGCCAAGAAGGAAGGCAAAGGGGTAGCAACAGCGGTGATGGGGGTAGAAGGAGAAGAGATGGGGGTAGCGGCAGCGGTGGTGAGGGGAAAAGATGGAACAGAGATGGGGGAAGTTGGAATGCTGAGGAAACTTAAGAAGACAAAGTTTATGCAACAAGAAAATGAGACCTTGATGTAGAGGGACCACATGAGTATGCTTTTGGAACTCCAAAATGGAGCGCTCAAGAGAATTAAGAAGATAATGAGGGAAACATACCGTGAAACTTCTATGGAAGTGATTGAGGAACACAAGATGTTTTGAGGGCACTGTGACGAATCTCCCCTCCAAAGAGATGTATCACACCATCATACGGGTGACCTCATCAAAAGGTGGAGGGATAGAGCTGACCTGCAAACCCACCGTGACGAAGACCAATTTCTCATTACCCTCAACAAATTTCCTCTCCTCAGCAGCCTTGTCAATCCTTTTATTAAAAAAGTGGTACCCATCCATTCCAAGGCCTATTGCTTTGGCTATTAACTCTTCATTGATCAAAATTTTCTGTCCACCATATTCAACTTTGTGATCCTTCCAATCCTTTGCAAATTGCATGGAAATGCTTTGGTCGTGACCCTGTATCTTCTCAATAAAATTTGTGATGCCTCCCTGGTTGAGAAGATTCCAAAGCTCTTCATTATTCTTCCACTCCGGGTCCTCGCTGGGCTCGATCTGACAAGGGGCTCCTCCCATTTTCACCATGCTTAAGTGATTGAAAGTATAATCTTCAAAATCCCTATGAGGAATTCTATAATAGACGTAGTTTCCAATCCACCTTTCTCTTTTTTTTCTCACGTGATGGGAATGATGAATAGTGTAGCCATTGCTTGTCATAACATTTCCCACGAATGCCTACGTGAATGTTGCTATGTACCTAGGAAATCCCGCATGCATGAACTTCATCCCCCTTAGAAACCCACTCCAGATCATCATCATCCTTACTGCGGACTTGGAAATCCATAAAAACTGTTTAAAAGTTGTGATAGGCACGATATTTCCGCATGTGTGGCTTTAATCTTCATATAAATCCACTTTAAGTCATCATTATGCTTTCTATATCCTTGATTGGCCATCAAGATCTACTTGAGTGTTGTTTTAAACTTATCAGCATGTGTGAAAGTCTTATTCTTAAAGACCCACTCCAAATGCTCATTTATCTTACCCCGAATTTGCATGCTCATAAGTATCCGCTTGTATGTTGTTTTGAATCGCTCAGGAATGTGATCACTATTATCCCAAATAATGTGATTAACATTTATGCCATAGTTAGCCAATGCATCTACCACCTTGTTACCCTCCCGGTAAGTATGCTTGATCTAAATATTATTGAAGGTTTGGCAAATACTTATGGATTCCAAGATGAAGTCCTTGATGTTCCAACTTGGAGGCGAACACTGATTAAGATGATTAATGATATTAAGCGAGTCTCCTTCCAGAATGAGATTTTGGATATTATGAGTCTAAGAAATTCTAAGGCCCCATAAAGCGGATAATGCTTCAACAAAATGATTAGTTTGTATTCCCATTTTACCAGCATAAGTAGCAACCAAACTGCCTTTATGATCCCGGATCACTCCTCCCCCAGCTGTAATTCCAGGGTTACCCTTAGAGGCCCCATCAAAGTTCAACTTATACCAGTTGAGATCAGGAGGATGCCAATGTATCAAAGATCTATCAATATTATTACGGAATTATTCCGGATGTTGTCAGCACTAATCTGCCATTGGGACAAGATATGCTCTTCATTTTCTGGATAACTCTTGTTCTTGGGGGGTTTAAATCTAGCAATATTCTCTTTAATAGCATTAGAAATTTTTCCAATACTGAGCTTATAATTCTGCTTACTATTTCTAAAGATGATATCATTTCTATCTTTCCATATCCTCCAAATAACATGAGGCATTACCAAATTCCAGAGCCTTCTCACAACACAATGTTTATAGGGTGGGCTCCATTGGGTCTAGAGCTGACTAAAGTCCTTCGGAACCACCCAGGAAGCTTTAAAATTAGAGAGGGCAAAACTCCACATTTTGGTAGCATATTCACAATGGATAAACAAATGACTGATATCCTCAGAGTCTTTTTTACACAGATGACATCTATTAGGCATTATGAAACCTTTTCTTATCAGGTTGTCAGTGGTAAGAATTCTTGCCCTGAGAGCAAGCCAAAAGAAAAAGTTAATTTTAGGTGTTAGCTCAGCCATCCAAATTCTACTCCATTTAAACTTAGTTTGACTATTGTCGAAGAAAGTATTATAACCAGTTTTAATAGAGTAGTCCCCATCAGAGAATTGTTCCGGACTCAATTCATCCTTAACTTCTAGGTGACTTAAGGAGATAAGGTCCAACTAATCTTGCGGGGAGGAAATAGTTTGAATCAAATCATCTCTATCCATAGAAAATTTTGTCCATTTCTTTTTGTTACCATTTCTTTCAATATAATCCTTGATTCTAGTGCCATACTTGCTTTCAAGACTATCTTTGACTACACCAAATCATCCATAAGGTTGTAATTAAACCATTATCGTCCCAAAATTTATATCGCAACCATCTCCCACTTTTCATTTACTTCCTTGTTTGATGAAATTTCAGCTCTTCACTAAATTATTCCAAAAATGGAACCATAAGGAAGATGCTCATCTTGAAGAAAATAAAACACTGCTTGTTGATTAAGGTATTTAGCCGTAATTAATTCTATCCAGGGTTGTTTCTCAGAAAGCATTCTCCAGCCCATTTTCACAATAAGAGCCTCATTCATTTTCTTTATGTCTTTTATGCCCAGGCCCCCTATAGATTTTGGAGTACAAACCTTATCCCAAGCAACTAAGTGATATTTAAACTTCTCCTCCATGCCCTGCCATAAGAAGTTTTTCTGAATCCTCTCAATTCTTTCTCTGAAGGTAGAAGGGATCTTATATAGAGACATGATATAGATAGGCAGATTTTGAAGAGTGCTTTTTATGAGCAGACACTTACCGCACTAAATAGAATGGCTCCTTTCCATCCAGCCATTTTTTTGAAATCTTGCCAACAGATCATTCCACACCTTGGTAGAAACTTTTTTAGTGCCAAGAGGGAGACCTAAGTAAGTGGCTGGAAGTGCACTTATTTTACAGCCCTGATTTTTGCAATTTTAAGTTGTCTTTCCTCAGGAGTGTTGAAGAAGAAAATGGAGCTTTTATCATAATTGATCTCTTGCCCAGAAGCAGATTCGTAAAGTTGCAGAATAGCCTTGGTAGCCTTAGCTTCAAGGACAGATGCCATTAAAAGAAGGATTGTATCATCTGCAAATTGCTGATGAGAAGCTGCTTGGCTACCAAGGCTATTCTGAGACATGGGTCTAATAGAAATTAGAACTTATTTTAATACATTTTAATTTGAATCCCCATGTGTTTTTCTTAAAATTGTTCAAATAGTTTCTTTGGAATAATAAATGAGGTTCAAACATAAAAGGGCTTATACAATGGCATTAAATAATTGCTAAGGAATAATAACATAGACATAAAAACCATGGACTATTAAGAAATTGTAATTACAAAGGAATGTGGGCAATTGATCAATTGTATGATGAAGATTTTCATGTTTTCGAGATAGTAGTTTACATCGAGATAGACTTCCAATCTCTTAGTTGATTTTGGTTTTGAGTTGAATCAAGGCTCACAGGGATAACCCACACTCAAAGCTCATGTAAAGAAACCAAAGCAATAGAAATTCATCACCATGCGTTCAAATAAAAAGTGGCTAAGTGATCGACTACATGATAAATAGTTCCACTCGTGCCGATGATAGTAGCCGAGATTAGGTAGACCATCAAGCTCTTGGTTAATTGGTTTTGATTTAATTTGGTGAGGCTCAAGAATCACATGTTAACCTATACTTCCCACATTTAATGCTTGCATGTGAAGAAATTCTCTATTATCGTCTATACATAGGTTCTTTAGAGGCCATGAAGTTTCAAAGTGACTTAAGTATTACACATACTTTCAAAAGGATTCTCCCAAGCCATGTGAATAACCAAAGCCCAACAAAGATCACCACTACTCACCTTGTAAAATGTTTTGTATTTCCTAATTTGGCATTGGCTCAAGAATGGTAGTTAACATTAGGAAAACTATGAAGCTCTGCATTAATCTTTTTAGAAAAAAACCATACTTGCACCATCTAGTTCCTTAGAACAACCTAATAACTCACAGGTGGTAAAACAAAATGGAAAACTTTTTTATATTTCACGGTTCATAATCATTTTTCCTCTAATACAAGGTTATTGTAAAATTTCCACATCACAAAACCATTTCAACAATGATAACCAAAAGGATTACAAATATATGACTTAACTCAAATGTAGTGACAATCGCAAGTGCTTCCAACACACCTGCACCAAAGCTAGACATTATTCTGCTTACAATGTTGAGCTTCCTCATGTTTAATAATCGCCAAAGCACCTACAACACAACATTGGACAATGTTGAAATTAATGGTTTTTGTAATCTTGAGCCCCGTGTAAATATTCAAATTTATTTTCCCTCTCTCCCAACAATCACCATTGACAAGAATTAACTTCTATTTTGGTCATTAAATTTAAATTCCCCACCAAAGCAATAGGCCACTTGGCGTAGTTTCCGGTGATCTCCTAACCAAATACCTTGGGCGGACGTGAAGGTGATGGAATAAGCCACGAGTTGATATAAACATCGTGCACGTAACAAAGGTTTATGCCACGTGTCACCTTTTTTCAACCTCTTAATGAAATGCCTCGCGGTACATTAAACTCGTAGAATTAACCACAACCTATAATATTTCGAGTCCATGGTGGGAAGAGGAAGAGTCGGTGATCAATGATCCAAGGCGGGACACATGACAACATTATGTCACACCTCAGGGTGATGGAATCCTGCGGACTTGAAGCCGGAAAAATAAACCACATTCTATATAGCTTTTGGATCCGGTCGTGGGCAAACTTTGTATGGATGACATGTGGTGGTTGTCATGTGCATGTGAATTTAATCAAAAGTAGTGAAGGGGGAATAAAATAATATACATCGAGGAGAATATATAAAATTATCTCAATGGGGACACATGTAATATTGTAAAAGGTACAAAAAAAGTGGAAAACAAAGCAATAGCTCTAAGATTTGTATGAATATTTTAAATCAAATCTAATATTTATTTATTTTTTGTTCTCTTCTCGGTTGTGTTTTTCCCTATCCTGGTGTTTTGGCACTATATTTTTCTAATAGACAATTTGTTTTGAGAGTGTACCTTAGGTTAAATGTGGTGCAAATGATGTGAGACCCTTCCACAAAGTGCTTTGATACCCTGTGTTGGTAATGGTTCTACCATAGTGAACAATGCCTTTAAACTATCCTACCATGTCCATTGGAACCTTGTCTTTATCACATCAATAGTTTGTAAGAAACAGGCTTCCACCATGTCTTCCAATAACATATTTTTATAATGCTTCAGCCATGTGTTTATCATTTAAGACATATGTTGAACCTTTCATGGAAACTATTGTAGAAGTAATCGTTTTTCTATTGCTAAGCACTATGCCTAGTTAATATTATTTTTATTTCTTATTTCTTTCTAAAATTTTGTAGCTAAAAAGGTCAATAGAAATGTCATTTTTAAAGCTATATATACACTTGTATTTTCATGGGTATTAATATGCATTTTATTACTACTATTTTTCTTCTATGGTGTTTCTTAATGTTTTAGTTTGTTTGTTTTTGAGTAAAATCAAAAGATTTTAAAACCATGATGATCTATGTGAACGATAACATGAGATTTTCAAACCCAAAATCTGTATTTACATTCCTAGAAGTTATCACTAAATTTTTTTTCTTTCCTTGAAATTTTTAATCTCTTATGTTGAAAAAGATGGAAAAATATATTTCATCGAGTGTGTTATTTTCTTCATAGTTGGCCTGATTTTTATTATATCTCTATATTTTGATTTATTTGGATGGTGGGAATGGTAGATGAAATGGTGTGCATGTTATGATGGCCATTTGATTTCTCAAGTTTTCTACAAATGGGTTACACTGCACATGCCAATTTTTAATAGATTATCTAAACATGATAGTCAAAATAAATCAACGATAAGTTACATCAATTAGTTATTAGCATTATGATAATTTATTTTTGGTGGGTGAAGTTGAATGTTTAATGAAATACATTGGGAGCAATCAAATATATTGGATTTTCACCGCATTTCAAATATACTGAATGCATGTTGTGGCCATTTCTACACATTTCATCCCCCTCGTATAATGTAAGTGAAAATCAAGGGTTGTTAAAAATCTCTATGGCATATGGTTTTGTTGTTGAAAAGTGTGGTGGTGATTATTAATTTATGTGGGTGTGTAGCAGGTGATCGTTGAAGTTGAGGTGATGGCAGCCTATAATGTGTTGAAATCACACGTTTATACTGAAGCACTTGAAAATTGGTATACAATCTTATATTATTTTCTTATCTGCAAACAATGCAATTTTTTTAGATTGGTTAAGTTGGTTTAAGCTAAATTTTCTGGTTCTATTTGAATTTTAGTCATTTTTTTTACCAAGATTTATGTCTAAAATTGGTTTAGTTTTTTAATGTGCAGAGATACCTTGTTTAGAAAGAAAAAATTTATCTTTGGAACAAGTTCATCAAATATGATGCCCATACAAGAATCCTCTAAAGCATCTTGAAGGCTAGGATTGCAGTATCATAGGTAATATTACCTATGCAAAGACAAAATACATGTCTGAAATTTTTTTATCAAGACACTTTGGAATCTAATATTTAAGGATGGAAAACATACCACATTGCAATATCATGCCCTTCGTTTCAACTCTAAGAAATTCTTCTCCATTGTTTCTTTTATTTTCTTCATCTCTTCTTATAAGGAAATGTATACTGTAAAGATTCATATGTAATCAAATATTCTAAATTCATGAGTTTCATGAATTTCATGATGACAATTCTAATAAATGGCTATTCCTTATAGTTCACAGGATGTTTCTTCCTCCATGGTTGTATTATACTTACTTCCACAAGCTCAAAAGCTAGTTATCCAAATCATGTCCTATTATTTGGTAAATTTATTTTGTGGACATGATGGTTGTAAATTATCCTTCAATACTATACACCTTTAAAATGCTCATCCTTGAAGTCAAACTCACTAGATTTAGAAATGGGTATACATTGTATGTAACAATAGTTGCAAATGGTCGGGTGGGTACAGTTTAGACATGGAAATTCTGTATTTTCAAAAATTGAATTCATTGTTCCTATAAATTCACATTTTTGTACAGAGAGAGACACCATAAATGGTAGGTATTTTCATATCAAGATCATAAAAGGAGATGTTTGTCAAGGTTTGAATTTCTTTGTAAAAAAATGGATAAGGGTTTGGTGAATATCTATCAAAATTTATGATGGTTGGTAGTCTTGAGCTCCGTGAGTTTTTCGAATCCCTGTTTCCCTTGTTTTCTATCTACTTAGCTGATAGGAATTTATATTTGTGCTTGTTTTTCCTTTTTGGCCGTTGAAGGCATTTACTTCCTTTTGGGAATCAAATTGAATTACCCACCTTTGCCACAGCACCACGTGGCATCGCCCTCCTCTTTATTTTTAGGCAACCCAGGGCGTGAAGGTCCTGGAATTAGCTGCAACTAATAATCCCTTTGAGTCCGAGTTTGGTTAAGGCAACGATGAGGTGAAAATCAACCATCCATTGCAGCACACATGGCAACATTCCACCACCCATTTGTGAAATGATCTCCAGCGGACATGAGAGCTCCGAATGATGCACGGTTTATTGAAGCATCCGGTCCGGCGAACAGTGTGTCATGGAAATAAAACGACATGAGGTACAAATATATATATATATATATATATATATATATATATATATATATATATATATCACCCATTTTTAACAGATATAGAGGAAGAGCATCAATAGCTCAAGACAAATATATGCGGCAACATAATACATAGAAGAGAAGAATATATGGAGAGGAACATCTCGTAGAAGATATATGAGAAAATAGCAAAATAATATAGCATATAGATTGTTCGTGTCGTAAAAGCAGAATAATTTTTTTGTAAGAAAAATAAACAGAGAACAAGACACAAGAAGAGAAAAAAAAAAAAAAGATTAGGGCAACAACTCACGAGATTGTAAGAAGTTTTAAATCGAATATAATATTTATTTTATGTGTTTTCTATTCTAGTTGTGTCTTTCCTTGTGTTGGTTGTAATTGACACTAAATTTTTCCAACAAGATTGTTATCGAGTGAGGTTAAGCTCAATAGCTCATAGGTTTGAGATTTTACTTTCTGGGTTGAGTTGTAATGGCTTCTAGTAGAAACAATTCATGGCAACAACCCCCAATATTTTATAGGAAGAACTATCATATCTAGTGCATTAAAATGAAAACATTTTCTCCTCTCAAGAGCTATGGGAACTAGTTGAAGGAGGATGTTGATCGTCCAAACTCGCACTTAGTTGAGAAAATACAAAAGCTCCACGCGGGAAAATAGGGCATGTTCAAAGGCACGAATGGATAAGGGAAACATGTGCATGGAGGATAAGTTCAGATGGGACTTAGCCATTTTTGCACATAAGGATCTATTTTTAGAAATGGCATGCAGAGCACATAAACAAGGCAGAGACTTGCACACCACGCATTGGCTATTTTTAGAGGATTAGCTATAAAGCACTTTGCATGGATGTAGGCTAAGAATAGGTTTATCACTGTCAATTAACTAAAGTAAGTCTATTATTAGCACACTTGCATGTGGGGCTATGGTTGTAAAAAGCGCGTAGCTAATAATAGCATGCAACCTATTCTAGGATTGGATAAGCGGTGAAGGGAAAGTCCCCACCCTTATAAATATGTAGTGAACTACGTAGTAGGTAAAAAGAATCCGTAGAGAGAAATATATATGTATGTATGTGTGCAAGACTAGATTACTGTATTAGATTTGTGCGCGTATGCGCATAGAATGCCATTACTGTAAGAAGATTTTGTGTAATTGTCATATTAAATATAATGGAGGATATTAATGAAACTAAGTGTTAGTTTTGTGTGTATTTGGATCTAGTATGTTCTTGATTTCATCATGGTTAATACTTAATTTTGTTCTCCCTTAGATATAGATCTGGCATGCTCTATAGAATGATGTATTAATAATGGAACTACATGTATTAAGTCTTCATCATGCTAACATCCTGCAACAACAACCCTAAAGAGGGACCTGGTACCTTTGTGCGCTTTGGGTGAGCACTCGCCCTAGGGCCGAGTGATGTGTCAAAGACACACCGGGTCTTACTGGTGAATTCTAGGTTGCATCATTGGTTCCATTTCCGAGACTTCTTTTTAGTTGTTTTTAGGATGGTTTGCGATGAAGACATACCTGGTTGACCTTAGCAAGTGTTGAAGAGTGGATACACGATCTAGAAGAAGAATATGCATGGCGATTCAGCACTAAATCTAAGTTTAACACACGCATGTGGGTGGAATAGAACATGTATGACAGTTTATATGAGAGCTTCTTCGTTATATTTCTAGTAGAATTGTACAAGTGGTTGATTGTGTATGCATCTAAGTGGAATTGGAGGTATCGTGCACTTGTTTAGACACAAGAAGAATTTCAGGCCCTTTATGATGCTAATCTGATTTGGACTCGAGTTGTGGATACGTGGTTCCATGGCATTTTAAACAATTATATCTTGGAGTACTCAATTTCCACTTATTCATGCCCAGAGGTAGTTGAATTCCATTTTTATAATATCCAAGGGGAACTTACCTGTAAGGAATTCCACTGGTGATCAAGATCCTGATGGTAACTTTGAATTTGGAGATTAAACCGATGGCTAACTACACCCTAGCACGTGCATGGGGAAAGAGAAGGTTTGGTGAAAGATGGTAGACCTAGCGACAGAGCAAAGAGAGGAAAGGTGGCTTAAGTATAATGAGGCATGCGAGAGGGAGATCGAGAATCGGCGGGAGGTTACAAAGAAAATGGCATTATGGAGGAAGATAGTTCGGAAGGAGTTGAAGTTCATGTAAAAGACGTGGAACCTAAGCCTCATATAGAAGTGTACCGGTAGAGAGACGACACTGGGTTGCGGGTGCACATATGAATCCACATGGAAACCTTGCTCTTGTGCTTGGTTTCTGACATCTAGTACAACAAGTAGTCATCACACTAATTCAAGTAGTGGAAGAGTAGGAGCAAGTCTTATGAAAGGCACAATAATGGCGGTGTAAACCGCTTCGTTGTTATATAGGAGTACTTTTTGGGTATATCATCGCGCAAAATACAAGCGCGCAATTTTGGACTAACTTCTGGAAGTGGTAATGCTTCACAAACCGTTGGGGTACAGTTCAGTTCTACTGTTGGGACATAGGGAAGTACATCTTCTGGTCCAACCCCAGCCACAGGTTTGGGATCAGGAGGCATAGGTAGCTCTGGCTCCGGTGGATCGGGTGGTTTTGGAGGCAGAGGAAACATATGAGGTTTTGGATCAAGTGGGCAAGGCCCACAACAACCCCATAATATTTACATGGAGATGTCTCTTCGTCTCTCGGAGTATAGAGGCATAGAATATGTTGTTGAACATGTGCACATGTGTGAAATATTATGGCACACAAAAGGGATCATGGCTTCAGATTGCAAGGCAAGCCAATTTGCTACCACATTACAGGGATGTGCACATAGTTGGTATAGGAAGTTTGACCCTAATCAAACTTGCGTGGATTATGCAACATTAAAGGATGTTTTCTTAAAAGAGTTTTATATCCCAGAATTTGAGCAAAAGAGTATAAGCGTGCTCAAGGATATCAAACAAGGCACTACTGAGAGTGTATGTGAGTATGATGACCGAGTTTAAAATGCTTCTATCAAATCTCTCTTATGATATTCACGTAAGACAGCATGCACAATGGTTCGTTGGAGGATTGATTACACCATTTAGAAGGGAAATGTCACACAAGACATACACTGATCCATGTAAAGCATTGGAAGCATCTCTCGTGTGCTAAGGTAGTTGGGATTATTGATACTAACATTAGCCCATTCTTAGAGGCACATATTACAGCTATGACAAAGCAGTTAGAGAAACTATCGGAAAATTCGTCCCATGAAACGCACTTAGGGATTTGGTGTATAGATTGTGAAGTGGAAGGTCACACCAAGGATAGTTGCCCCCGCAGATCCATACGTTCATTGTTGTTAGACTGCGAGATCTGTCATTTGAATCATGATGCTAACCATTGTCCTTTATTACAGCGTGTGATAAGGAAGAAGGTTTCAAGCTATTGTAAAATCTATAGGTCCATAACTCATGACACGTAAGATTTTCGGTTGATTGATTAGATCCATGATGCTATAGATATTGGTGTACGATAGATAGGATTTTCAGATAACTCTAAGAGCAAGAATGTGCATCAGGATTAGGATCACAATCAAGTGCGCTATGAGTGGAATGAAGGCCACTTTGAAGGCAGTCGTGGTAGAGACAAGGATACCGTGGTGGATTTGGAGGACAAGGTCGTGGTAGTGGAAGAAGTGAGTTCCCTCGCGGAACATGTTATACATGCGGATCTCCTAACCACTACAAGTGTGAATGTCCTCAGAATATTACATGTTTATATTTGTGGTTTTTTTTTCTTTTTGGCCGTTGAAGGCATTTACTTCCTTTTGGGCATCAAATTGAATTACCCACCTTTGCCACAAGCCATGTGGCATCATTCTCGCCCTCCCATTTATTTTTAGGCACCCCGACGTGAAGGTCCTAGAATTAGACATAACTAATAATCCCTTTGGAGTCCGAGTTTGGTTAAGGCAACAAGAGGTGGTGACAATCAACCATCCATTGTAGCACACATGGCAACATTCCACCACCCATTTGTGAAATGATCTCCAGCGGACGTGAGAGCCCCGGAATGATGCACAATTTATTGAAGCATCCGGTCCGGTAGTTGTGTGTCATGGAAATAGAATGACATGAGGCACAAATATATATATATATATATATATATATATATATGTATATACCACCCATTTTTAACAGATATAGAAGAAGAGCATCAATAGCTCAAGACATATATGCGGTAACATAATACGAGATAAGAAGAGAAGAATATACAAAGAGGCACATCTCGTAGAAGATATATGAGAAAATAGCAAAAATAATATAGCATATAGATTGTTCGTGCAATAGCACATAATAATTTTTTTGTAAGAAAAAAAAATAGAGAACAAGATATAAAAAGAGAAACAAAAGAAAAGATAGAGCAAAAGCTCGAGATTGTAAGAGAATATTTATTTTGTGTGTTTTCTATTCGTTGTGTCTTCCTTGTGTTGGTTGTAATCGACACCAAATTTTTCCAACAAGATTATTATCGAGTGATTTTAAGCTCAATAGCTCATAGGTTTGAGATTTTATTTTCTAGGTTGAGTTATAATGGCTTCTAGTAACAACAACTCGTAGCAAAAACCCCCAATATTTTATAGGAAGAACTATCATATCTAGTGCATTAAAATGAAGACATTGTTCTCCTCTCAAGAGCTATGGGAACTAGTTGAAGGAGGATATGTAGAGGTAGTAGACCAAGCTGCATTTAATGCATTGACACAAGCACAAAAGAATGCTTTGAAAGAAAATAGAAGAAAGGATACAAAGTAAATTTTGAGAATTGAGAATGCATAATATATGATAGAAGTGGAGGTAGATTATAACGTAAAGATGACTCAAAACAAAATGTTTCCATTAAGGATGAAAATTGAAGTAGTAGTAACCTTCAAAACAATATCCATTGATAAATATACCCTCTGGAATTCAGGTATGGGAATTGAGTTGTGGTGGATTTCATGTTATTTATAAAAGCAAATGGTTAAAGGGTTTTCTCTTATTCAACAACCAGACAAAGTATGTGAAGGCTGTATATTAGGGAAGCAACATAGAAATGTTTTCCCTCGGGTAAATCATGGATAACAAGATCACCTCTTGAGATAATACATTCAGATTTGTGTGGTCCCATGAAGACTCCCTTCATATATAAAATTGAGTATTTCATTACTTTTATATACGACTTCAATAAAGAACATGGATTTATTTTTGAAAAATAAATCAGAAACATTTCAAGTATTTAAGAAATTTAAGGACATGGTTGTGACGCATTGGTCATTATATAAAGACATTGAGAATGAATAGAAGGGTAGAGTATACATCAAATGAATTTTTAAAACTCTGTAAGGATCACGGATCAAGAAACAATTTACAGCAAGGTATACACCTTAGAAAAGTGGTGTAGAAAAGAGAAAGAATTAAACAATTCAAGAAATGATAAGAAGAATGATGAAATCTAAAGGATTTCCTAATGAATTTTGGGTAGAATCAGTTGGATAGAAAGATATATGTTGAATAGATGTCACACGAAGAATGTCGGTAACATGATACCTCAAAAAGCATGGAGTGGAAGAAAACCAAGTGTTGAACACTTGAGAGTTTTTGGTATGTAGCATATGCACATGTGCCAAAGAAAAGAAGATAAAATTGGGATAACAAAGGAGAGAAGTGCATTTTTATTGGATATAGTGAGCAATCTAAAGTTTAAAAATTGTACAATCCAATCACAAAGGAGCTCATAATCAGTTGGGATGTTCAATTCATTGAGGAAGCATCTTGGGAGATGCACAAGAAGTGGAGAAGCCACAAGCAAAGGTAAATGCACCCATCATTGATACTAAACCAATAGATGGTGGAGTAAATAATGCACCAAGTTGGACACCCATTTCACAAAGGGGTGAATCTTCAAATGGAAGCACCAATAAAGCATGTAAGGACTAGTAAATGAGGCATCTTCATCATCATTTGACTCAAATCAGCACCAAGGACGAATGAGGAATGTACAAGAGATTTATGAGCAGTTAAGGTATGATGAAAATGAAGATGAAATGATTAATTTTGATTTCTTTTCGAGGCTTGATCCTATGTATTATGAATAAGAAATTAAAGATCATAAATGGTGTGAAGCAATGGATGAAGAAATGCATGTAATAGAAAATAATCAAACATGGGAGTTAGTAGATCTTCCTGAAGGAAAGGAAGTCATTGAGTCAAGTGGGTTTATAAAACAAAGACTACTCCCGAAGGTAAAATTGAAATACATAAGGCAAGGCTAGTTGTCAAAGGCTACAAACAAAGGCCTAGGACGTGATTATAATGAGACCTTTGCTCTAGTGCCAAGGATAGAAACAGTGAGAACAATCATTGTCATAGTTTCTCATCATAAATGGAAGGTCAATCAAATGGATGTCAAATCAGATTTCTGAATGGAGTGTTGGAAGAAGAGGTGTATGTGGGACAACCACCAGTTATGAGATTCTAGGGCATGAGAGAAAAGTATACAAGCTCAAGAAATCATTGTATGGACTCAAACAAGCACCAAGGGCATGGTACAATAGGATAGACTCTTATTTGATTAGCAATGGATTTAGAAAAAGCAGTAGTGATCCCACACTCTACATCAAAGAAAGAAGGATGGTGATATTTTAATTTTTTGTTTTGTATGTAGATGATTTAATCTTTACTAGAAATGCAAGCAAGGTAATAGATGAATTCAAATCATCCATGAAGGAGTATGAGATGACTGATTTGGGATTGTATAAGTACTTTCTAAGCATTGAGGTCAAGCAAACAGAGCATGGAATATTTGTTTCTCAAGAAAAGTATGTAAAATAAATCTTGCAAAGATTTAGAATGTCGATAGCAAACCAACATCTACACTGAAGAAATAATCATGAAATTGATTAAAGAAGATTACAGCAGCAATTTGGATTCCACAAGATACAAAATCATGGTAGGAATCTTGATGTATTTAACTGCAACAAGACCAGATATAATGTATGCAATTAGTTTAATTTCTAGATTCATGGAGACACCAAAAGAGACACACTGGAAAGCAGAAAGTGTATTTTGAGGTATGTGAATGGCACAAGAAATTATGGAATTTTATATGTTGCTAATAATGATTTTTAGTTAGTTGGATACACAGATAGTGATTGGGCAGGTAGCCTTGATGATAGAAAGAGCACATCTGGATATTTTTTAATGGTGGGTCAAGAGCCATATTATGGGATTCAAATAAATAGTCAGTTGTTTTATTGTTTGTAGCTGAAATAGAACATACTTTGCAGCAAATTCAACCGCTTGTCACACAATTTGGTTTAAAATAATCCTCTCATATTTGTACAAAGAACAACAAGGAGGTTCTATTTTTTTTTGATAATGTCTTCAATTGCATTGTCTAAAAATCCAAGTTTTCATGGAAAAAGAAAGCATATAGCAATTAGATATCACTTTATTCCCGAATCTGGTTGAGAAAAGAGAAATTGAGCTCAAGTTTTACAAGTTAGAGCAGCAGCTAGCTAACATTTTTACCAAACCTCTTTCGAAGGAAAGGTTTGAGTGTTTGAGATAAAGTTTGGGTGTCGTAGATGTTCGGTCCTTGATTTTAAAAAAATTAGGATCAAGATTAAGGGGAGTGTCGAATTTATTATGGTTAGTAATCTTTAGCCCCACGAGTTTTTCAAATCCTTATTTCCCTTGTCTTATATCTACTTACCTTACAAGCATTTATATTGGTAGCCATGTTTCCTTTTTGGCCATTGAGGCGAACTTCTTCCTTTTGGGCATCAATTTTAATTTCCTGCCTTTTCCATAGACCACGTGGCATCATTCCAGCCCGCCCTCATCTTTGTTTTTGGGAACCCCAGATGTAAAGGTCCTAGAATTATCTGCAACTAATAATCCCGTCGGGTCCATTTTTGTTAAGGTGGTTAGCAGGCAAAAATCGACCGTCCATCGTAGGACATGTTGCGGCATTCCACCACCCATTTTTGAAATGGTCTATGGCAGACGTGAGATCCCGAGAATGAGGCATATTTTATTGAAGTGTTGGGTCCAAGCGGTTGTGTGTCGTGGAAATAGAATGACATGATGAGGCATAAATATATATGTATACATATATGTGTGTGTGTGTGCCGCTCATTTTTAACAGAGATATAGAGGAAGAACATTAATAGCCTAAGATAGATATATGCGGTAGCATAATACGAGAGAAGAAGAGAAGAATATACAGAGAGTCATAGATTGAAGAAGACAGAGGAGAAAATAGCAAAAATAATATAGCATATAGATTGTTTGTGTAGTAAGCACAAAACACATTTTTGTAAGAAAAATAAACATATAACAAGACACAAGAAGAGAAAAAAATAAAAGATAAAGCAACAGCTCTGAGATTGTAATAAGTTTTTAAATCGAATATAATATATTTTTTTATGTTTTTTCTATTATGGTTGTGTCTTCCCTGTGTTGGTTACTGATTGGCACCGTTTTGTCAACAATATCTAGGGCTTATGAGGTTGAGGGATATTCTCCTTGATTTATGAAAATGTTATAGAATGACAATAAATAACCCCAATCCAAAACTACATGTATTAATTTATAATAAAACCATAAATTGCTCACAATATAGGGAATTGTCCAAAGGGATTTGAAAGCACAAATGTTTTCTATAAACAAAACTTCTATACTCCCAAATTTTGGGCTTGCAATATCTTGAATAATTAAGGTGTGGAGGGATACATGGCCTTTGACTAAAAAGGGCAAGACAAATAATAATGGTACATTTTTTCCATGTGATAAGTAGCATGTTTACCTAGAATCCCTAATAGCGAGTTAGTTTCCCGATATAAGGATTCCCCTATATCCCAATTCCATACTTTGAAAAACCAAAATTTTGTGGTTTAGATTTGAAATGAGTCATATATCTCTCTTTCACCCTCAACACTTTTCTTTTAGCATATATTTTTAGATTTTATTCTAATAGTTATTTGATATAATAAGATACTAAATATTATTTTTCAAAATAAAAATGATTATGTATAAGTCGGAGTGTTACCTCTAGAGCCCCGTGAATATTAGTTATGATGAAAGAAGTAAAACTTAAAAGCATAGTAATCTTAATAATCATTAATCTTATCTCGCCAAAACATATAAAACTTTTGAAAAATGGTCCTTATTACAAAATATCAGTCATATATTAACTATCAATCACATCGTAAAGTGCAATGTGAACGCCGAATGGTATAAGTTATTTGATTTGGAGGGATACGTTAATTACTTTCATAGTTGATGTGTTTTGTAATTATTTGGGGTGATAATGTGTTAGTGTTGCAATGTGTTTGAGATGGTGTTTGCATCTTTTTTTATTTACTTTCGTAGTTGATGTGTTTTGTAATTATTTGGGGTTATAATGTGTTAGTGTTGCAACATGTTTGATACGGTGTTTGCATTGGTTTTTTTATTAGTTTTTTGTTGAAAAATCCTTAAATTTTCTGTTGATAACAAGTGTGATTGATAGTGGAAGGGTAGGAATATAAATGAAACATTACATTGAAAGGTTCTATCTATAAATTTCAATTTTTTTACAAATTCATACATATACATTGTAGTCACAAAATCACACACTTATTATTACATTTATACCGCTAAATATGTTATTTTATATATGGATCTCACGTAAGAAAAGTATTCACTAATGACCTATCCCTAGTCATGTCGTTAGTTAGTTGGTCGTCATTGTCATTTTTGTCTTACACGCTTTTCAGCTTGTTTGCACGATTAAGTTGTCTCTTAGGGAGTATCAGGTGTCGTTATTTGGTCATTTGTCGTCTCTAGTCTTTGACTAGGGCACCTAGGGTAGAACTAGGGCACCCATGGACATCCCGGTCCTTATTTCGAGATGTCATGGTCCCTAAGCACTTGCATCTAATTTAGATTTTTGAGGTCGGTCTTTGTAATTTTCCCTCTCATTCCCCTAGGTACTATTCGGCATGTCGGGTCATTAGTGTTAAAATTTGAGCAAGAGATCCCTATATAAACATAACATACTTACTATCTTATGGGCAAACTATCTACTATCAAGGGCTAGCATTATACTAAGGCAAGGGATTTCATTTGGGCATCATTACATCACACACGTTGCATAGGAAGGGTTGTATTCATTCTATTGATCCACCATTTGCATTTTGACAAATTAGTTATTTCTCCCTATCTCTTGCATCATCAATGCTAGGGCATACTAGGCACACAATTACACACACAAGCACACATAACTACATCAGATTTGGAATGTAGTGTAGCACTTAGTTGTAAGTCCACCATTTTGGTAGTTAAGGTCAGTCCGACCCCTTCATATGCATATTTATTTTTAGGGATTTGGTGCTTTGTATGGGGTTTTGTAGGTAGATCTTCATTACGGTTCGGAGACATAAGCAAATTTACTAAGAAAATCACGCAACAAAGATTGAGACATTCTAAAGATCTAGCGACACATCCAAATTCAGGTCTTGATCTTTTCTACAAACCAAAGAACCCATACTATAGACTAGGGTGCCCACAGCATCCTGATCCTCTTCCAGCACCCCACCCAATTGAATCTCCATCTGCTATAACTTTCTGGGTTGTACCATCATATTCTGCTTCATCCACACATCATCCTGTTTATTCTAGAATCACAACGAGGTAATTTATTTTTAGGTTAGTACCTTATCTCCCCTATTTCAATTTTTTCATTTCTTCTAAATATCGATTAAAATTATTTAGCATTTACATTTTAGTTTAGACCATTCATTTCATTTTTATACTATCTAGATTAACACCTAAAATCCATATTTTAGTTAATCATTTTGGTGAACCCGTACTTTAGAATATTTTGTCTTAGGGTCCGCTTCAATCCCTAATGACTAAGGATATTTCATCTTCTTTTCCTGTCATGTCTCATTTCAGTGTTAACCCTATCTATGATGAGACTACCATTTTTTATCTTATGGCTCTCTATGGTAATCCTACTCCTATTTCAGATCATATCAAACAACAATTTCTAGATGGTCAATAATATGTGCCTACTCATTTTGAATATTCTCCTATTGGCATTAGTATTGTTGAGGATCCGATAGCCTTCACTCGTTGTACACCATGTTATATGGCTACTTTTGATCCTCCTTCTAACCTTTCTAAGGAAATTTTAGATGATTCTCTTATTGATTACTTGCTTGGTATTGAAAATTACTCACATATGCATACTGATTCTTCTCCTAGTCAAGCCACTGCTATAGTTCCTTCTCATGATTCTCCTACTTCTGATATTTCTTCTCATGATACATCTCATACTATCTTGCATACTCCTTCATATTATGTTGATGATCCTATTGATAGCATCCTTAGTGACATTCTCATTTTTGAGTCTCTATCTAATACTGATGAGGCAATTGATAGCCATGGTTCTCCTTCTTTTCATACTACCGAGTGTGAATCTCCTATTCCATCATTTCCTTCTCCTGAGATTGCATCTAGCACTATGCATGAGTCACCTCCATCTATCATTTCTTCTTCTCCTCTTATTTCATCATCTACACCCATTCGTTCATCTTCTCATATAGATGTATCTCCATCGGTCACCTCACCTATTAGGGATGTTTCTAATGCTATTCCTACCACTGCTATGGATATTCCATCTATATCATCTACTATAGCTTCTTCGACACCTACTCCTAGTGTGCCCTTAGCATTGGAATCTCCTTTATCATCTCTTGATATTCCTATGATCACTCACAATGGAAAATTACAACCTCTTAATACATTATTGCCATCTTCCACTATTCCTTCACAAGATATCATCTCTCTCATGCATATCGTAGGTCAATTACAATCTCAAGTTTAGTCTCTTACTCTATAAAGTAGGGATTATTATGCTTCTATTGATAACAACTCATTACATGGTAACCCTATCCCTAAGAAGATTCATAATTCTAAATTTCCTAAGGATTTTATCATGCCTACATTCACATGCTTTGATGGTACTGGTGACCCTAATGATCATCTTCTACATTATCGCATGCTTATGACCTCTTATTCTAATGATAGGTTATTACTTAAGGCATTTTGATATAGTCTTATTGACGAGGCATTACAATGGTACACTCATCTTCCATTTGGGTCCATTAGTACTTTCTATGACATGGAGGACACTTTCCTCCATCGGTTTATCATCAATAATGACCCTAAAGTTACTTATGACCACATAACTACTTTATATCAATCCTCATCCGAACCTATCAAAGATTATATCTTATGGTTCAATGCTTGTATGCATCAAATAATATTCCAACCTATAGACCTTGAGAAGCAATTCCTTTTATGTCGTGGTTTGATTCCTACACTCAAACAAATATTACAGTATGATACATGTGAGTCATACATTCTTCTCTTCTACAAATTCATAGATCTAGAGCAAGATCTTCTTTTAGAAAATGTCATTGACCCTCCACATACATCTAATCCTATTATATCATATAGTCCTCCTCTGTTGAAAGTGGTTGAGTGTCCTACACAGTCTCTACCTTTGCCTCACAACCAAAGAAAACAAGCTCAACCTACTCCACCACCACATCATACTTCTTCTCCTCCTCCACAATAGGCTACTTATCCTTCTACTCCATCTATGTCACGTGAGCCATTGCATTTCTCCCATCATGCTAGACCTCATGATGTGTTGTTTTCCTTACTTGAAAAGCACCTAATTTTCTTACCATCTAACCAACATCATCCATAGAACATGATACAAAGTCGGCGTGACTAACCTTATTGTAATTATCATCGTAAAAAATGCCATAGGAACAATGATTGTCTTTCCCTTCATGATAGATTGTAAAAATTAGAGGATAAGGGAATCATATCATTTGGCTCTCACTCACGTGAGTGATCCATTTCTCCTCTACCTCGTTAGAGAGTTTCTACTATAGTTGAGTCATCTCTCTACAGGTGCCTAGGCCATGGTACACCCACCACCATAGTTCATTACTCATGAACGCTCTCCACCATGTCCATACACCGCTACATCATCACATTCATCACATTTGTGTTATCCACTTCGTCATAATGCTCCTTCACATTGGCTTCCACAACCCACCACCTTCACACATACCACCGCAGCTCCATATGACATTCAGTTTGGTTCATACACTCATACTGCTTCCATCCCACATGCTTCCACCACTTCGTGTCACCTTGGTCTTTGGTAGGTGATTACTATCACCTTACCCCCGATGATGCACTTGTGTTCTTACAATTATTACATGAATTTTGAGGGGTTTTCTCTAATAACCTTTCATCATGCGCTCCATCATTCATCTAGCGCACTCAATAATTTCTCGATGACACACTCTTACTTTCCACGGTTCATTCTTGACTATTGAGGGGTCTTAATTAAAATGAACCTAATCATCCATATGTTGGGGGCATCGCTAATTTTTCCCCTCATTTATCACACTGACATATTATGATTATGTTACATTATTGTGATACAAATTCATCACAACACATTAGTTCAATCATCATACATCATTTATTTTTACTTTCATTATACTAACTACGCATTACAAAATTCCATTTAATAAACATTAACAATATACAAAAACATCACATACATCCCAACACTAATCACCCAATCATACACATCAATACACCACAAAATAATCTCATCATATATAAATCACATGTGTCCATACATATATATCGAATACGATCATCACTATGGGGAAACTCCCCTACATCATATATAATAATACTAATTACACCTCATCATCATTATCACTCTCGGGTACTACGAGAGCCCTCAAACTAGATGCCTCACCACTAACTTTGCATCGTTGTTCGTGGCCTCGATACCTCTCTACTTGCCTATGTAATAAGGTGTTCTCTGTAGCTTTCTCTGAGAACCGACGCTACAAATCAATGTATCATGCGAACACATCCTGCGCTAAGGGACCACCACCCAACACCTCATTGGCTCATCAAGTCTCCTCGCGTGCCTCATCCCTCTCACCTATCCATACAAATGAATGTTGCTACTGCTACCACTAATGGCTCAAACAAATGGCCATGTTCTCCCGCTACATCATCCACTCACTCAAGTATCCCTCTCCTGAGTATGTTGATAGGCACATTTCATGTCAATGTGTGGATGGATGTGTTTACTATCAGGGACCAATACACATCACCTACAAAACAAATAACACAATGTGTTAGACAACCATTACTAAGCCATAAGCCAACAAAAAATACACAACATAGTTATATATAGATACTTACGCTCCACTACAGTCATTGCCACATTATCGGGGCATGTGCTTTTCCCTCTCCTACTCCTCCTCAGTGGTAACCCCACTACATCTGCAGATAATGGGAACAACAATACCCACTTGTGTGTCTCCCACCATACATGGTACTCCTCAAATCAACCCGTATTGTCTACGTTTATCAACTCTATCGCAGCATCTACCTCATCCGGCCCGGAGGTACTAGCTACTCTTTGTGGGTCCTAGTATAGCTTCGTCCTCTTAGGTGATCTGATAGCTCTCAACCATATATATGGCTCTGGGGCACATCTTGAGCCATGCCAAACTATTGTGATACTCTCTCCACTTGAAAAAATCTCGGGCATGCCTAGAAATCAATCCTCCAGCCACATAGTCCTTTGAATACACCGCAATTCTATAACATCCTTGGGTCATCCCCCATAATCACGGTATGGCCTCCATGTAACTACCTTAGGTCGCATCCTGTCTATCAGTGCCCTATAGGTATCTGTGTCCATCCTACGCCCATGAATATTAATCCACCTCCTCACATATATCTCTAGACCTATCCTACACTCCTCTTGGACCTCCAATTGGTCTCAACACGGCTATATGCTCATAATCCCATACATATAAAAATGTAGTGGCTCCTATCCCACCACCATGCTCATCGTGAGTAAATCGGTATATATCTTTATATAGGTGGGCCAACACACACCACACCCACACATATCTAGTACTCTCCTCCTCTATAAGTTGGGATATATCGTGCATATTATACAAGATGCCTACACCTCCTCCATCCACTACAATAGATGAGGTAATCACCACGGCAATGAACTTCCCCAAGCACGGAACACTAGACCTCATAATAACATTCAAGCTGATATGAACCTTAGAAGGTACTCGAGCCCCCACAAAATATCATCTCGTAACTCACATCTACCTCTCCATGTTCTCCAAAGTGGCATAACTCAGTACTCTCTCTCCAAAATCGCAACCGCAGGGATACGATACACATCCTCTAAAGTAGCAGTCATCTGCCCCATAGGAAACCAAAATGTACACGTATCCATGCAACATCTCTCACATAGCGCAGTCAGCATAGGCATATTATGGGGCACATCCCCCATCCATATTATGTGCCACAGGATGGAATGGTCCATTACATCCCACTCATCATGACAGGCCCAATCCAAGCAAAGTACTCAAATGACGCCCACCGCGAGACTCCCTCGAGTGAATATCCCTCTGCACATCACAAAAGAACAACCACAACATTAGATCACTAGAAAAATCCAAACACACTCGTTTATCACATTACTATACACTAAAAATATTATTTTCACCATTATAGGCCACATACACACTTTTTGGACGAGGGCGCATAGATGCAGGACTAGGACGCCCAAGAGTAGGACACTAGCACCCAATTTTATGCGCTCCTATCCCAAGGGTCACTAGCGCCCTCACCGCTATTGTCCAAGTCCAAAATGATGAGAAAATTACAAATATTTAATTTGTAAAAATTCAATAAAGATGACTACTACACCATACAATTTTCAAAAAACATTACATTTACAAACTCCGTAGTCATGAGTGACACTACGGTGGTTGCCACCCTCTCAAACCAACTAGGACGCGTTGCTCTCACTTACAGGATTTTCACTCACTTCGTACTCAAATCTCACAATCCTACAAACAAAAAAAAATGAAGTGACTAAACACTTTTTCACTTCACTACTTATAAGTTAGTTTTTCACCTACTTTACTATAGTCATTCTTTCATGCTTATTCTCACAACTAATACACACCACCGTTTTTGTCATATCTTGAGCGTTTCTACTCCAATTTACACCTCGTTTGTGGAATTATTTTTAGAATTATACCTACCACCATAACATACACATTACACATGCATTATCTCTCCTTGACTTTTCTTCCATCTAATTCATACACATTTTTTATACTTTTATCATTGTCTATCTATTTCATGTTTACTTTTGGCTTAGCATTCATTCTTCTCATCACTTCCCCTTTCACCAAAAGGGGGGAATATCATTGGGGTCATCCTATAATCCCCCTTATATTACCATTTGATTAATCAACATTACCAACTCATCATTTTCCAACATTTGTTAATTTTACATACGACATCTCACTATTAATTCCCCTTAATGACCTAACTTGGGACAATTAAAATACAATTTTTCTATGTGACATTTCATCATTGAAAATATTTTTATGTGATCATTCACCACTTTGTATTGATTCCCCCTAATGACCTAATATGAGGGAAACTAGCGTAAAATATCTCTACGAGTAATCAATCAATAAATCAAGCAAGCAATTAACGCATTCAAATTTCTAACAATCAAAATCATATCATCAATACAAATTCAACAAAATTGGCCTCCCAAATGACCTAACTTGGGAGTTACATGTGGCCTCCTATATGACCTAACTTGGGATATTACATCTATTTCTTTCCCAGATGACCTAATGTGGGAAGTTATTCTATCCATTTGGCATTTTTTTCCAAATGACCTAACTTGAAGCCACTATACATTTTGTGTTCACTTCCGATGACCTAACTTGGAAGCCATCACATTGCATAGTGATACCTATGGAGTGGTGGAATGAGTGCCTTTCCTATACCACTCTTATATGGGTCAATTGTTTGATCAAAATTATTTGGATCCAAAACCCACAAATATTTAATCTAAATTTGTTTGCAGCAGCTAGATCTTGAGGATATAGTTAGAGATTGGAGAATAGCACACTTTTCTCCCTACACTCTTCCTCTAGCAGCAAGATGCAAAAATCCACCGGTCATTTATTTGTGTGCACGTGTTTGGGTCCGAACTAATCATTCCCTACCCCCATCTCATCGTCATCACTCAACCTTGAATCATCAATCATCTAATATCTATATCATCTCTCTTATTTAGTGCACTTCATTACACTTTTCACCACATTACATGGATCAACATGTTGATCCATTGTTTGGCACGCTATATGGTTCTTTCGGAATGTTTTTACTACACATCTGTGTGTTCTACTACAGCATGGGCTTCTCCGACTTCTCTCATGTATGCATCTCTATCTAATTTATGTTATCAAGATTTTTACTCACCAACATAAAGTGGGGGAAATGTAGTAACAAAATCACACACTTACTATTACATTTATACTTGCCAAATATGTTATTTTATATATGGATCTCACGTAAGAAAAGTATTCACTAATTACATATCCCCTAGTCCTATTGTCTATTAGTTGGTCATCTTTGTCATTTGTCTTGCATAGTTGTTAGATGTTTGCATACTTCTAGTCATCTCTCAGGGAGTATCAGGTGTCATTATTTGGTCATTTTTCATCTCTAGTCTTTGACTAGGGCACCTAGGGTAGAAATAGGTCACCCATGGGTGCCCCGGTCCTTATTTTAGGCCCAGTCCCAAAACACTTGCGTCTAATTTAGAGTTTCAAGGTTGTTCTTTGTAATTTTCCCTCTCATTCCCCTATGTACTAGTCAACATGTCGGGTCATTAGTGTCAAAATTTGAGCAAGAGATCCCTATATAAACATAAAATACTTATCTTATGGGTGGACTATCTACTATCAAGTGCTAGCTATCTACTAAGGCAAGGCGACGCATTTGGGCATCATTACATCACATGCACCGCATAGTAAGGGTTGCATTCATTTTATTCCATCCACCATTTACATTTTACATCTAGCTATTGCACCCTATCTCTTCGTCATTGACATTAGGGCACCCTAGGCACACAATTACACACACAAGCACATAAAACTACATTGGGTTTGGAATGTAGTGCAACGCTTAGTTGTAAGTCCACCATTGTGGCAGCTAAGGTCAGTCTGACCCCTTCATATGCATCTTTATTTTTTAGGGATTTGATGCTTTGTATGGGGTTTTGCAGGTAGATCTTCATTACAGGTTTACAACGACATAAGCAAAGTTACTACGACAATCACGTGACAAAGATTGAGACATTACGAAGATATAATAACACATCTAGATTCAAGTTATGATATTTTCTGCAAACCAAAGTTCACATATTGAAATCTAGGGTGCCCACGGGTTCTTTGATCCTCTCATAGTCACCCCAGCCTCGATTAAATCTCCATCTGCTGCAATTCTCTGGGTTATACCATCCTATTCTACTTCGTTCGTACATCATCCTGTTTAGTCCAGAATCACGGTGAGGTAATTTATTTTCAGGTTAATACCTTATCTCTCCTATTTCAATTATTTCATTTCATTTAAATATCAAATAAAATTATTTAGCATTTACATTTCAGTTTACACTATTTATTTCATTTTTATACTATCTAGATTAACTCCTAAAATCATATTTTAGTTAATCATACATTAACAAGAAGAAGAAATTTTACTTAAAAATAACATGTTTATGAGAATCTTGATTACATGTGTTACAATTTTGAGTATCCAAAGATTACCAAATCATATAAAATAAATTATAATAAAAACAAATGTTACTAAAAACATGTTTGCACAAAGCAACTAATTGCATGTATGGCTTTCCACCTATTTGAACCATCTTATCTCGAACATTTAAAGATAGATGTGTTTCACTAATAGCACATTTTCCAATCAAGAAATAAATATCCAATGTGATATAACCAGCTAGTGCAAAATTGACTCCAATTGACCTTGAAGAGAATGGCACTTTCCTACTTTAAGATAAGGTAGGAGGAAAGGCAATCTGAGAGAAGTGGTTGTCAAAACAATCATATGTAGCTGATATCAAGTCAAAGAAGGTTGATAATTTAACTTGATATCAATAAATGTTAAAATATTTTCAAAGATCTAAATGTTTATTCATCAATCAAAAAAATATATAAAGAAATATCTATTTATATGCTTCATGATTGACCATAAAATTAATGTTTACACACATTTATATAACAAAAACTTGTTGTGTAGTAGTAAATGGTTAAAAACAATAACATTTATAATAACATATGTGATGTTTAGGATCATATGAAGAAGAGCGATTAAATTATTATTTTTACTCACCTAAAAAGTTTATTGTCAATCTCCCATTTGAACAATGAATTATTGGTTTCCCAAAAAGGTTCTCCATATAGATCCAAAGAGTTGAACTATGAAAAATCCGTCTAAACAACAACCTTTTGGTTTCCCAAAAATGGTTTCTTCGTATGGAAGAGAGGTGAACTGATGAAAATTCCATCTGTATGACTTCTTAATTCTCAAAAGGGTGAAACAGAGTTAAACTGATAAAAATCTAAGGATTTGAATCCATTACGCCGCTCGTGTGTGTCATTCGAAGGCCAAAACTATAAATTACATAAAATAAGAACTCTATTACCATTGACAAGATTACATGATGTAATTGAAACTAAAAGTAATTCAATTCTTGTCATCTTCCTCGTATTCTTTATGGTGTGAGTGGTCAAAACTATAAATTGCAGAAAACAAGAACTCTATTATCATTGGCATTACATGATGTAATTGAAACTAAAATTAATTCAATTCTCATCATCTTCCTCATATTATTTGTGGCATGAGTGGCCAAAACTATAAATTTCTTAAAATAAGAACTCTATTACCATTGGCAACATTACATGATGTAATTGAAACTAAAAGTAATTCAATTCTCCTCATCTTCCTCATATTCTTTGTGGTGTTAATGCATTGTTTTTTGGTGTGATTGTAAATGCACCCTTTATATTAATTACGACCTATTAATTTAATTTAATTTTCAAGTTTTTTTAATTTAATTAGTAGGTTGCTAAAGTCCCATTTCAACATAATGATAATATAATAATAGTGATATTAATGCCCACACATAACTAAAATTAAAGGATGAGAAAAAACAATAATGAAAGAAATTAATATGTTATTTTTAATGTTTTAATTTAAATGAAAATTTCTAATTTTAAACATCATTGAGTTTATGGATGGAAAATTTATTTATTTTTTTGTTTCACGTATTTTAACATAAACATATTACTATACTTAAAATTTTGATATAATCAATACTATATTTAAAATTTCGAGAATTTGTTTTTAGTTTTATATATTTTAACATTAATAATATTTTTTTCCTAAAAGAAAAACAATGCAAGAGTGATATTAAAATTATAAAAATGATTTACATTGAGCTCTAATTGATAAATTAGGGTTTATGTCACCGTTGTATTATCATTTTGCATATCTCATTATAGATCTTTGTAGAGGGCCCCTCTTTGATTTCATTTACTGCACCTTTAGTGCTTGGGCTTTTCTTCCCTTTCGGTGACCCTAGACTAGCCCCTATAAATGGCCGCCTACACGACTATTGTGTCATTTAATGTAATTCAAGTTGGAGGAGCTTCAAAGCGAGATGGAACTCGAAACGCCTACACAATTTTTTTACGAAATTATTTCACAAGGTAAGGACTCGAGCCCGATACCCCTTTTCCATTTGTGATTTTAAATATTCTTGAATTTGATTTTTCCTGTAATTGGCTTAAAAGCTATACTCTGGTTGGGTATTTCATCAGGGCGATTCTCCTCTCGAGGGCATACTTAAGAAATGAATACATAACAAATGGAAACTACATGGGGTTAGAGTTGAAGGATTTCAAAACCTTATTAAAGGGTTTTTTCTCGTTCATTTCACCAACCCAAAAATTGTAAAGCCATAGTAAACCACGTGCCCTAGTTCATCTAAAATACCCTTGTAGTATTCTCTCACTGGACTAAATATTTTTAGGTTTCAAAGCAAGCCAACCTTAAAATACCTATTTGGATTGAATTTCTAGGACTCCCCTACCTTTATGGATTTTTTTGGACAAACCGGTTCAACCTCTTGGCCAACTCATTTTTCATGAAAAAAATAAGTTTTACATTACTTGTCCCCAAAAAAAGGGTATGCAAAGAAATTTATTTAACCAAGGATTTGAAAGAAGTCATTGCAATCAAGTGGGTGAACATTGCTACTCTCAACAGGTGTTATACATTAATCTCCCAAAACTTGCTTTTGGTGTCAATCTTCGACACACATGATTCGGAGTGCCCTTTAATGGCCAACTTACATCAACCATCACACAAGACAAGCAAACTAGCGATTTTAGGCCCTCTTACTCCTTTGGTGATGGTTGGACTACCATCACTAACAAGAAAAACATGACAACATCTCATGCTACCAAAACACATCTTGTTTTGTATCTACCCAAAACCGAGTCTAATAGGTCAATTGCTCCCGTTGTGACCAAACTTGTTATCTAGGTTATCATTCCCCCTATTACCCACATACCACAAACTATTTTCAACCTTTTTCCCTTACAAACCCCTCTCGTAGCCTCACAACGAATTTCCAATCATACCAGGTTACTCCCAGGGATGTCAATGCTTTAGTCTCCTTGATCACAAATATGTTTTATGATGATCTCGAAGTCCATAACCTTCTAGTGAGAAGGAGTTCACTCAAGGGAAGAGGCAAGAGATTCACCTTGGATATTTCATATAAATTAATAATTTTTTACTAATAGGTTTATTGCCCTTGAAGACAAAGACATAGAATACAACATGACACTTTGAATAGTTCCCAATGATTGTAGACTCTTAGAATGTTTGTAGGCTCACTAAGCCAACTCATCATTATCATTTTAGATTGTTCGTACTTGAAACATAAAAATTCTCTACTTGCAAGAAGTTAAAATTACTAGGTTTCTTCTTTAATCGGTTTCCCACACCATTTGTCGTATATTTGTCAAATGACTATGCATGACTTAGTCGAGTGGTATTATCACTCGATTTCTCTAGGTATTTATCGGTATATAATTTCTTTGGGCTCTAACCCCACTCATCGAGTGGTGTGGACCCTCTTTTATTTTAATGGTCGTATCCTCGCACTCACTAATCTCCATATTTCCAATGATGTAGTGGAAAGCACTCTTTTTATTGGTTGTTTGTTGATTATTAACTTCATGCCAACTAGATATTATGTGGGTATTTCAATATGATTGAATCACCATACGAAAAATAAGGTGGGCTCCCATGAGATGGTGTGTTAGTGAAAGAGAAGCTCGGGCTTACATTTTCCACAAGTTGGGGGTTTTTACCCCAACCACCATCACATACAATCCTCCTATTTATGGTTTACCCGGTCTAATTTTTGGGAAGGACTAACAAATTTGTTAAATACTATATCGGGCTCTGTTATCTAAATAGTATATCTTCTCCTTCTTTGCCATTGATGATCTTCATATTGTTGTTATTAACGGATCTACCCTCTTTGATCACTCCCCTATCCATTTCTGCATACAATGGGATAATCAAATTCATTTCGATCACCCCAAGACTCAACTTTATCTCGAACACATCCCATCTTCAAAATGATCAAACAGGTTTGACACATCATTTAGATCTAGAACCTTGTTCCTCACCCCTTAAGCGCTACATGATGGATTACCTGGTGGGAGGATGTTATCACCCATACCACGACATTTCTTTAGACTTATGGAAATTAGGCTTCTCTTTTAAGAAAAAGTTCATGATGCTTTGCTTATGGGGAGTTTCAAAGAATATATCAAGATCTTGACCAGGGGTCCTTTCAATCTCCACCTTCAAACTCAACAACCTAATAATGGCATAAGCTTAAAGTGGAAGGAATTACACAAGGCTTTGGGCACTCAAATTAGAGCCCAAATGGATTAGCTAAAATTAGGGGATCATGTTACCAAGAATTTTTTTCCTTACTCCGATTCGGACACAATGCTAAAAAAATTAAAGCCATTAAGGACAATAATACTAGACTAATGTGTTTGCTTGACATTCTACAATCCTTTTCAGCCACTATAAAGGTGTGTTTTCTACCCAACCTTCCTCTCCTTCTCATGATAATGCTCTTGCAAAATGCCTTTAAAAAATTCTATGTAAATTTTCATAATCCCAAAGGGTGGCTTGTGATGGGCCTATTACTTTCAAAGTGATCTTAAGGAAATTGTGATACTGAGATGGCCACTAAAAATCTTTGGGCCTTGATGGCTTCCCTTGTGAGTTTTACTAGACCCTTTGGGATATTGTTGGGCGTGACCTCCATTGCATATACCTTGAAGCCTTGCAAACCAACACCCTTGGAGAGATCATTAATCAAGGTAATATCAAATTCATTCCCAAATTTGGGGATCTTGATCAAATTACTAATTGGAGGCCTATCACCTTGCTTAATGTCTCTTACAAAATAATTGCTAAAGATATTGCTCTTCACCGCAGGGGAGTTGGTTCCTCTCATTGCTACTGCAATGAACAAACGAACTTCATAAAAATTGGTATATTGTGGATATGTCATTGTTGTATGGGATGGTATAGAATGGGAAAATCTCTTTAACCAAAAATATATTTTCAACAAAATTGATTTTGACAAAGCTTATGACTGAATTGAATGTCCTTTTATCATTCACATGTAAGCTCTTGGGTTCGAACCCTAGTTTATTCACACAAAGTGAACATGTTATTCAAACATTGTGTTGTTTGCATCACTATTAATGGTCTTTAATCCTCCAGGTTTAGGCTATTCACATCTATAAGACAAGGATGACCCTAGGCACCATCTCTATATGTTCTAGTTGTTGAAGGTTTTAGCTATCTACTTGCTTACTACACTTCTCGAGGCCTTGTGAAAGGCATCCCTTCCTAACTCTAGAGAATAATTAACTAATGTCTATTTTGTTGATGGATCCTTTCTCATTTCAATCGAAGAAGAACAAACTATGAATAATGCCATGGAATGCATTAATACTTTCTGTTTCACCTTTGGTTCGGTCATTCAATGGAGAAAAAACCAATGCTATAGGTAATCTTCCACCCCAATACTCATTAGCTCGAACAATATCAATGGAAATGGATTCAACCTGAGACTCAATTCAAATTCCTAGGCATTCCCTTTACCTTTCAAGCCTCCCCCGTTGAGCTTTGGACCTATGTTGTCCAATGTGTTGAACAAAAAAGTGCCTACTCTATCACCAAACCACTTTCATTAACAAGAAAGTTCCAAGTCTTCTCTAAGGTGTTGGTTTCCACCTATGTTTATTATTCTTCATGTTGGCCCCCTTTAAAGTGGTTTATAGTAAAATTGAAAATTTTTCGAGGGATTTTCTTTGGGCCAGTTTTGAAGGCTCTATAGGATTCCACAAAGTCGCTTGACATATTTTTCTGCAAGCCTAAAGACGCATAAGGAATGGGGCTCCTTGATATATTTCTTCAAGGTCATTCTCTTGAGATCAAATGGATTATTCGAATCTTGAACAACTATGAAGCATGTAAAATTCTTCTCTAGCACCGCATTCTCTAATGGTTACCACTTGGAAGGAAACCCTAAAAAGGGTTGAAGTTTTATCCTTCTACTCACTCTTGTTTCATGTAACAATTAGAGGCACACTTATGGCCAAAATTATCTAGCACACCCGAGAGATTCTAAAACCCCATCTTATTTAGGTGGGGAATGGCTTCCAGAATGGTTTTTCTATTGACTCTCATTCCTTATAGTGGTCTTCCCTACTGCATTCTAGAGTGATTCTCTTTTGCTTACTCTTAGAATCAAAGGGTTGAGGATTTTTAAGAAAGGAATTTGCCATGTTATAAATTTGTTTTGTCGGAAAATGAAGAGTTGGTTGTCATGGGATTATCTTAAGCAAAAAATTTAGATTTTGAATAATGGTGTTCATTCAATATCCACCATCATTTCGATTGTTCTGATGAACATCTTCACAAAATTGGGGTTTCACCTCTAATCTTTTGGTGTTAGGATTGAACCGGCCTGCCCTCCTTTTTCGAGTTCAAACCACGGATTACTTATCATCTTCAGGTAGAAACTACCATTCTGATGATACTCAATCGTAGATGGAACCTCAACTCCCCTAGGTTTGATAGAATAGATTTGAAAATTTTTTGAAAATTATCACGGAACCTAAGAAAACCCATTTTCTCCGGTGAATTATTTTCCAAGCTATTCCTATTAAATATAGACTAAAGAGAATGGGAGTTACCAACCCACTGTGCCCTTTTTCCCGCCAATTGGAAACTATCAAACATCTTTTCTAGTTTTTCTCCTTTGTGCGGTCAACATGAGGTGGATCCACTCCCTTTTTATCCTTTTATTAATGAGCCCTTTTTCCTGGAAAATAATCCTCCTTATGGACTCAATATGTTTACTTGAAAAATACAAGAAAATAGGCAATTATTGAGAGTGGATATTATATTTCAAATTTTCAAAGATAGGAAATTTGTAATTTTAAATCAAATTCAAATGGATAGAAGCTTCTCTATTTCTAATCAGTGTCTTGTTATTTTAAATGTGTTTCTTCATATTCGGTCTAGGTAGAGAAAGTCCTCCTAGAGCCGGAGTATCTGGAGACTCTCATTAATCATTGGGGAAATGATCCATGTGTTATTAGTTGGGAACCACATGATCGTGTGATCCTCGTTCCCCCTTTGGGGACATGGTCATGCTTGACCACGTTACCACTCTTGCAACAAGCGCAAGAGCCTTAGCCCTTAGGATCCACCATCCCCACTTCAACGAGATAGAGGTGAATGGAGGAGTCTTTCTCCTATTGGTATTTCAAGGGTTGAACATATAGTGGGAATGATGAATGGAGCACTCTAGGTGGTATTGGAAATGGTGATGCGGTAGATCTATGGGTGGGGTCCCTCTTCGGTAAATTACCCTACCTTGCTCTAGCCACTTCCCCACAAACAGATGGTAACAAAGAACAAGATGGGTGGGCTAGAGTTCTTCATACATAATCTCAAGATGGCTTTGGTTGGGGTGGCAAGCCCAATAGTCTACCTCCACCTCTACCTTCTATCTACGAACATGTTTTTGATGTTGCTTAATGTATCTCTTTACTTTTTTTTGTTATGTAATGTTTTGTTGGTTGAAAAGACATTAACTAATCTTTTGTACATATAATCGACTTTGACACCTACCAGGTCATGTGACTTAGGTTGTTGGATTATTCTACCACACTACCCAATCTTTTGTATGATTAACTCTTTTTAATACAACTAAATTTTTAAATTAAAAAAATAGAACTAATAGAATAATAATATTTTTTTTTATTGGTAGGAAATATATTTGTTAGTGCATACATATGGGTTGTTAGTGTGGTTAGTAGTTACGAGTTGTTTGAACAACTCATATTAATCCAGTGGGTTGTTGTTGTGAGGGAAATTATAGCTCTCCTATTTATTAGGAGAGAACTCATGTATATATGGATGATTGTTTATTGAATGGGAACTACAAAAGATTAATTTGTGAATCTAAGGATCTGCCAAGATTTGGTATCGAAAAGTTTGAATCCTATGTCTATCATAAAGTTTATATGAATATATTTGTGAAGGGAATATCTTTGATCTATTTCCTGAATAATAGAAATGGGTGTTTGAAAAATTATCTTTTTAAACTCCATTTTGTAGGGTACAATTCTATCATTTCGTGTGGTTTCTCTACCATCCCATAATTCTACCATGTGTTTGTGTATCCAGGTGATATGATTTGAACAGAGAGTATTTCAAGAGAAATAGAAACGGTGGTGCTTGTGGATCACGTTGAAGTGAAAGAGTTTATTTCTAGTTTATTTGACTCTTCCACTTGCCCCTGCATGCATATTCACTACCATATGCTATGCATTCTACATATGGATGATTCTTCCAATATCTCGAGTTCCTCATCTTATCATGATTCTTCCATACACATTGATTTTGATCACTTCCTAACTCCTATGCATCTCATCTCGCTTATCACCCTCTACATCGTGACATTTTCCTCTAAATATGATCACATCAATATGTTTATTATTCGTGCTATATGCATGTGGTATTCGATCCATGCATATAGGTGAGGAGATCTATTTAAAAATAGATAAATTCAATTGTGGATATTGTGGTTTTGCATACGGTTTGACCTCACCAAAACAGATCAAGACATACCAATATAATGCTCAATCTAGATTGACATTGATTTCAAGTTGCAAATCAACATATTTACTCTTATTTGTATCAATATATACAACGTGGAAGAAATATAGGTATTTCTTTAAGTTGAATCATCCAAGAAGTGATTTCAACACAAAAAATTGTTATTATGAAGCAGGTGAATGAGTATTGGTTACAGAATATATGATAAATGATATGTTATCTAAGCATCTCTTTCACTGAGAGAAGCAATCAATGCCTCGGGCGATGTGAATGAAGGGTGCACAACCACTAGACCCTTCATTAAGGAATCTCAACACTTGTATTGAGGTATATAACAAAGAATTGTTGTTTAGGTTTAGATTTTATGTCTTAAAATATAGAAGTGTCATTTTAATTTTGTATTGAGTCATGAATTTAGTTTAATTATGTTTAAATGTGTGAATAGATTTTGATAGAAAATTAATTGACATTATGTCTATTTTCATTATGTGTGTGTGTGTGTGTGTGTGTGTGTGTGTGTGTGTGTGTGTAATATATATATATATATATATATATATATATATATATATATATATATATATATATATATATATATATATATATATATATATATATATATATATGTAATATATGTATATATATATATATAGATGTATATACATATATATATATATATATATATATATATATGTATATATGTATATATATATGTATATGTATATATATCTATATATACATATATATTATATATAGATGTATATACATCTATATATATGTATATATATATATATATATATATATACATATATATATATATATATATATATACATACATATATATGTATATATATGTGTGTGTGTGTGTGTGTGTGTGTGTGTGTGTGTGTGTGTGTGTGTGTGTGTGTATGTATATATATGTATATATGTATATATATATATATCATATTATTATTATAAATTGTCAAAAGGAATCAAGGTTATGTAAAAGAGTCGAAACATTTTTTAATGGTATTTTCATATTCAAAGTCTTTTTCATTTAAAAAGTAATCTCATTTTATTACTTTTAAAATTTCTAGTCAAGTCTTCTTATGCTGAGTCAAAAGTGTCATCAAATTTGTGAGTTATCGTCAAAAGTCGTGTCATTGTAAAAATTTATGAAATAAAATAAAAAATCTTTACGAAAGCATTTTTGGTGGAATCCGATGTCTGTTCAAGGTTTGTATTTGAGCTCCATGATCAAACCCAATTGAATTAGCAGCATAATACTGGAGGATGGAGGCATCAGAGGCTCGAGGTCAATCAAAGAACCTCTTCTCGGTCACCAATGGTGGGGCCACATATCAGCTATGGTGGTAATTTTTTTGTGGTGTTCGTATGTGCTTTCAGTTTTTATAGTGTGTTTTATTTCAGCGTTCTTGTTTTATATGGTTTTGGATGCTAGAAAAGAGGAAATTTCTTATGATGTTCGAGATCGAGTGGCGGTGATCGACAATAGTGGTTGCAATTAAGAACATTGTGATTCTTATAGGAAGTAATGTGAACTATTTTTCTGTTGAAAGCACCCTAAACTCTACAAAGCAAATAACATGACTAATTAAGGGAGGCTAACACCATTTGCCATCTATAGCCAAGGCTTTAAGTCTAGGAATGTAACACTAAAGATAAAATCTTAATGGAATGTTAACTAACATGAATATAATTCAAAATCTAGCTAATCATGCCTACTAATATATTGAATTGCTAAACTAACAAAGACCTAAATAGATCTAAGAGGGAAATCAAATTGGTATGGTTGCTACTCCAAACAAGGTGAAATGGCCTCTCCAAATGACTACATGGTCATTTTGGATATCCATCTACTAACCCCATTGAAGACTTTAGGCAAGGATTGAGCTTGGCTATAAATCATATTTCTTATATGAGATGTAAATCAAAGCATGGTGTAAAGTTGGAAGGTAGTACTTAGTCTTATTTATAGTTTTTCCTTTGAGGAAAACTTGCATCTTGGTGCATGTGGGACTAAAAGTACAAAGAATATTAAGAATTTATAATCATGATTAAGCTTTGTTAATCACAATTAGTGAATTAACAAGTGATTAGGATGTGATGAGCCCTAATCAACCACTTAGGGTCAATTAGGAGGCTAGGATAATATTTTGAAGCTTGTTGAGATGTTGTGGAGGGAAATGGGGTGATTTTGAGTGGTTGGAAGAGGGGTTTGAGCCAATAATAGGGTATATTGACCAAAACAAGGGAAAAATAGGCTTAATTAGCTAATAATTGCTAATTGTCTATTTGGAAGAGGATTTTGACTTACGATTTGTCATAAAGTGGCATCCTGAATGTGAAAGAGGTTAGGAAATCAACAATGTGTTGTTAATTGGCCAAAGTGGTAAGAAACGTTAGTTAATTAGTGAAAATCACTAATTATAATGGAATTGATAAGAATGAGAGTGATTTGCGTGCGTTTGGCAATAAGATTGCAAAAGTGGAATATAGGTGTCTACATTTTCCCCTGTTTGAGGTGAAGTAAGTAACTTCTCTTCAAATATAGTAGACAAGCATAAACAGGTAAATTTTTGAAGAAAAATTAGTAGGATGAAGGATGCCCCCTCGAGTGTCGATGGGGTGATAGAAGAAGTCAATCGACAATCAAAAATATGATCAAACAGATAGAGGAAATAAGATAAAATGGACGTGAAATATTCGAGTTGTTTAGAAGAAATAAGGATAGGGATAAACATGGTTGTTTATTACCCCAGGTGATTTAGAAGAACAATTAGTAGTGATAATAAATGATAATTGAGAATATAGGACAAGCCCAATCTTTGCATCCAATCTTTCAATAAGCAACGTTGTTGCATCATTTTTCCCCTAGATCCACATCATCGACATTTATTGAAATAAACAAAAGTGTAAGATAACATGAAAAGCTAAATTACTAACATTTGTTCATTGCTAAAAATATGTAACTCCATGCAACATACATAATGCAATGCAATATGAGAAATTAAAACGATTCTTAACTCAATGCAACATACATAATGTAATGTAATATGAGAAAGTAAACCAGCTAACCTAACAGAGAAACTAGTACAATCACACATACTCAAACAAATAACGTTCTCAAGACATTGCACCAATTTTTTTGTTATCAAGCTTCGCCTTCGAATGTTCGTGTTGTAGAATAACAAGGGTTAAAAATGGTGCCCTAGGAAAGGATACAATCAAGGGGAATAATGGAGGACACAAGTAGTCCCATGGAAAAGCTTTCATGCACTATGACATAGCCTCTGCAACTCACTATTACATGAGAGTACCCACATAGTAAGCACCTAACTTTTCTTAATGGAGGTATGTCATGATGATCTGCAAGTCATTTGAGACCGAGCATAAGTGCAAGAACCTTAGAAATATGTTTTTGTAGGACAAATTTCAATGTTTGAGGATAATGCATTTAATATAATCTTCAGCTGTGTGCATGTTGTTTACCAATTTTTCAAAAAATTAATTTTTTCCATTTTTGGATTTTTAATGATTTTACCAATTTTTTTGAAAAATTTTAGGTTTCTTTTTTGATCTTTGACGAAAAATATTATTATAGAAGAAATAACAAAGTCACGAGACAACGCTAAAAGTGACCGTAAGGCAAAAATATGCCCTATGTAGTATAAAAGACCGCCAGAAAGCAAAACATGCTCCAGCAGAGTAGTGAAAATAGGTGCGAAAATAATTATTTATTTAAAATAATCATCACGGCGAGTTGTAGAAGAATGTAGAAGAACCACAATGGCTCCAGGGCACCTTGAGGGTGAGAAACACGTCATGGGAGGTAAAAATGGGTATATAAGCCATCGTGGCCAAATCATTTACCACATTCACTTACCATTTTACTATTGATTAGAGCTCTAACCTACGGGAGGAAATGGCGAGGGTGCAGAATCGAGACACCGTGCGGATCGCATGAGAGACTACATGAGGCTCCGGCAATGCACCACAAGTACACAAGGCTACCCTTTTTACCCTCATTTTTAAAGCATTTAATTTTCGAATTAAATGCATGTTTTAGGGTTAAAATAAGGTTAAATTGGGGGGGTGCGCCTATGTTGGCGCATGCATAGGTGCATATGCGTTGGTGCACAAATGGGTGTGCTTATGCATTGCTTTGGTTTTCCTCTATTTTTTATTTATAAGTTTTGCGAAGGGTGTGCATGTGCTTTGGTGCACAAAGGGGTGTGCCTATGCGCCATGGCCAAGGTTTGCATGGGCATATATGTACCTATGTAAAGAAGAATGTGCCTATGCTTAACTTGAGCAAATGGTTGGGGCGCGCATGGGTAAGTGCACCAAGTTGGGGGAAAAAGGGGTCTTAAGTGGACACATTTTTGTGAAAAATAAAAAACTTCAACTTGTATGAGTTTTTGAAATATTTACACTAAAAATTGGAAGATGTTGTATAAACATGAATCGTAGAATTTTGAGTCTAGTTTCTAAGCTACTAAATTTTATTGAAAACAAATAAGTTTAAGTGGGTCAAATAACTAAAATACCAACAGGTGCTCCTGTTTTTGTTAAAAAACATAATAGAGTGACTTTCATGCCCCCACCATTTTTGAGCACCATTTAGTATTTTTGAAAACCCTTTAGTAAAAAGATAGCTAGGAGCATCTAGTTTGTGCTAGATTTTTTTAGATTTTTTAGTGAGTATTTATTTTTTATGATTTTTCTAGTACATAAATTTTAAGTTTTGAAAAATAATGGAGCTCCAACCGTGTCCCCCTAACTACCTCAAAAATATTGAAAATTATATTATTTTTTTAATATGTATAGAATTAGGCTTAGTTTATGCTAATATAAGTTTTTTCCAATTTTGATTAGCCAAAAAAAAGATACACTATGAAAGATAGGAATATTTAAACTTCAAAAAATAAATATAAAAAGGCATAGTTAGAAAATAAATAATATGGAAACCTTATATTAGTTAGAAAATTTGAAAAATTATATTTTTAGAAAGAAGAAACTTTCCTCTACGTCGTGGTATAATTTTTTTTAAACAAATCGATCGTTTTATGTTGATTTATCATGGTGGAAGTGGATTTTTTACATTTTCCTACAAAAACACGTTGTTTGTTGTGTTTGTGTAGGTCCATGCCTCAAGCTTGGGATCCAAACCGGATCCAAGCCTTGAGGCATGGCTTGGAAAAAGTAAAAACACAAAACGTGTATGCGTTATAACGCATACGTGTTCTTCATAGTATGAACATTATATGTGCTTTTGGCATGCTTCTATTTACAAAAATAAGTGTTTTTCATTTATTATTATTTATATTTTATTATTTCTTATACTTTAAATTTATTTTAGTAAATATAAGAAATTAAGGCCACTCTGCACCTTATAGAACTAGTCTCACAACTCCATTAGTCATGGTTTAGGAGATAGTTTTTATAGTATAATCTGGTCAATATATAGGTAATTTTCAGGATTTCAACATTCAGCCTAAAGCTTTTAGCATTTAAATTCTACAATCAAACCCTAAACCCTAAACCTTAAACCCTAAACCCAAGGGCCTAAACCTAAACCCTAAACCCTAAGCCCTAAACCCAAAACCTTAAACATTCAACCCTTACCCGTGAACCCTAAACCCTAAACTCTAAGCCTTAAGCCCTAGACCCTAAGCCCTAAGCCATAAACCCTAAACCATGAACCACGAGCCCTAAATGCTAAACCCTAAACTCTAAGAAATATATCCTAAACCCTAAAGCCTAAACAATGAATCCTAAACCCTAAAGCCTAAGCCCTGAACCCTAAAGCCTAAGCCCTAAATCCTAAAAAATAAACCCTAAATCCTAAACTCTATGACCTAAACCCTTAACCCTCAACCCTTAACCCTAAGACCTAAACCCTAAAACCAAAATAATAAACCCTCAACCCTAAACACTAAATCCTAAACCCTTAACCCTTAACCCTAAACCCTAAATATTGATCCCTAAGCCCTAAACCCTAAACACTAAATCTAGAGCCCTGAGCTCTAACCCCTAAACCTTAAACCCGTAACTCCAACCCCAAACCTTGAGCCATAAACCATGAACCATGAACCCTAAACCCTAAACCCTAAGCCTTGAACCCTACACCTTGATCCCTGAGCCCTAAACCCTAAACCCTAAACCTTAAACCCTGAGCCTTGAGCCCTAAACCCTAAACCCTAAATCCAAATCCCTGAGCTCTAACCCCTAAACCTTAAACATGTAACTCCGAACCCCGAACCCTGAGCCATAAACCTTGAACCATGCACCCTAAACCTTAAGCCCTAAACCATAAACCCTAAACCTTAAGCCTTGAACCCTACACCCTAATCCCTGAGCCCTAAACCCTAAACCATGTACCCTAAGCCCTAAACCCTAAGCCTTAAGCCCTAAATGCTAAATCCTAAATCCTAAACCATGAGCCCTAAACCCTTAACCTTAAACCCTAAACTCGATCCCTAAACACTAAACACTAAACCCTAAACTCTGACCCTAAACCCTTAACCCTTAACCCTTAGACTTAAACCATAAACCCTAAACCCTAAAACCAAAATAATAAACCCTTAACCCTAAACCGTAAACCCTAAACCTTGAACCCTGAGCCTTGAACCTTAAACCTTAAACACTAAATCTAGAGCCCTGAGCTCTAACCTCTGAACCTCATATATTTCCATTAGGTCTCATGAGTGAGTTCATCTTTTTGAATATCAATATTACGACCATATTTCCTAGTCTTATGCTTAAAACCATCATTGAGTCCTCTTGTACAAACTACCTTATTTATGAGAGGTGTGACAAGAAACTAAATGGATATGGCATCTACCTTGTACTGCAATGCATATTATACATCTATACCAAACTTGTTTCTCCCTACATATACTCATGTTCTTGAATGTCAATTTCTTCACACTCAAACAAATTTCACATTTCTCATTTTCTATGTATGGTATTATACAAAATAGGATGACCCATTGAAAGTTGGAAAAATAACCATCGCAACACAAAAATTAATCTCAAAGGAAATGGAAGAAACACAAAGAATATAACAACGCGAAGGTGTAGGATCAAAACCAAATTACCTATAGTATCCTCTCCTCTGGAGAAAGGAAAATCTCGTCTGCTACTTTGGAATGGATAGTAAATTTGACATAACTTCTTGAAGTGTTCAAAATAAGCATAAAGAACTAGGGAATGGCTAAGAACACAAAGGGGTTATCAATCACCTAGTAAATATTTCTTGTTTAGTTATAAATGGAAGTCAGTTGGCCTACGACTTAGTGACCTTCCATTCATTGATGATTCCTTCTATGATAAACCCATGTATGCTTTTAAAAGTGCCTTCAATAAGATAGGGGTAGTCATCAAGCCTAGTGACTCGGTGTGATGTGATTTCCAAACAACTTGAAATTTATACGAATTTAGAGGTCATAACACTAATTTACAAATATCTATATCGTTACAAATGGAATCCAAGTAATGGTGTCTCCCTATATCCAAGTATCAAGGACTACTGGGTCTATGGCAAGATTGGACATTCAGGAATCATTGAGTGTTTGAATCAGAATGTCATTGCATCTGGAGAAACATTTTCAAACATTGGAGTAATGCATCTTGGAAAATAAACTTGAACCTCATAAATCCTCTCAAATTTCCAGCTTACACAAGCACTGGACATATCAAGATTTATTCTTCGAATGAAACCTTCATTCACGATAACTTATGAAATGAAAGAATTATTCAAAAGAGTGTCAAAAACATTTCTTTGTACCAAATTGTTCTTGGATATCTGGCATTTCCCTCCTTCAAAATATCAATAAATGAAAGACATCAAATTGTGATGACTCTCTTTGAATGTTTTTCCTAGGAAGCAGATGAACCATTTTCATTTGAATACTCTGTGTTAATACTAACAAGAATGGGTAAGACACAAAACATTACAATGAGTGAAATATTTCCCATGTGATGGGAAAAATAAGATAAATGTATTGGGTAACATTTATTTATACTAAATTGTTCTTGGATATATGTAATTTCCCTCCTTCAAAATATCAGTAGATGAAAGGCATCAAATTGTGATGACTCCCTTTGAATGTTCTACCTACAAAGTAGATGAACCCTTTTTAGTTGAATACTCTCTGTCAATACTAATAAGAATGGGTAAGACATAGAACATTATAGTGAGTGAATGGGTGAGCCTAAACCCTGAGCCTTAAAACCTAAACCCTAAACCCTGAGCCCTAAACCCTAAACCCTAAACCCTGAGCCCTAAACCCTAAACTCTATGCCCTAAGCCCCTGAAACCTGACCCTTAAACCTTAAACCCTAATTACTAAACCCTAAACCATAAACATTGAGTGTTAAACCCTAAACTAAATCATAAACCCTAAGCCCTAAACCCTAAACCCTAAACCATAAGCCCTAAACCCTAAACCCTAAGCCCTAAGCCCAAACCCTCGACCCTAAACCCTAAACCATAAACACTAAACACTAAACCCTAAATTTGGATCCCTAAACCCTCAACCCTCAACCTTAAACCATAAATCCTCAACCCTAAGCCCTAAACCCTAAACCTTGAACCTTGAGCCCTAAATCCTCAACCCTCAACCCTTAACCCTTAACCCTAAGCCATAAACCCTAAACTCTAAACCATAAACCCTAAACCATGAACCCTAAACCTAAAATCTGAACCATGAGCCCTAAACTCTAAACCTTGAGTCTTAAACCATGAACCCTAAACCCTAAATCATAAACCCTAACCCAAAGGAAAGTCCTAATAAGATCATTCAATGTGTTTTAGTGTGTAGGGAATAGTGTCTAAGGTGATCGATCAACTCATTTAGTTTTGATGAGAGACTACTTCCTCTAAAGGCCATTTTTGGCCATTCTATAGCTAATTAAACACCCTTCAGAACAAGCTAAAATGAGCTAGTCATGCCACCGAGGTATCAAGGACCATCATGTGTGAAGTATTAAGGAATCATTTGTCTCCATGAGAGACATATGAGAAAAACATGTATGAGAATCGTGAATTTGATTCCATGAAAGGATGATTTTAGATCTAGGAAAGGTGAGGGGATGGTCTTTATATGTAGCACCATGTTTCTAAGAATGAGCAATCATCTAAGTTCACTTGATGCAATTCACTTAGTACTATTCATAAAAACTCATTCAACACCTAGTAGTGTGATCACACCTTAAGGAGGAGGCACATTACAATCACCTCATTTTGGCCATAGGACAGAATCCCATTCAAGGAGCAATCCTCTATCTATAAAGTGAGGATTCATTTATCAACTAATTTTGACTTCGCAAAATTAATGAGCATAAAAAAATTTTAAAAATCAAAAGTGCTCTTTCACGTGATTTATCACCCTCGATCCAATCTCATGACCGTCTTATTCTCATGATCATTTTGGTCTTCGTTTCATCCATTTCGGTGAGAACTCCTCCCGCCATGTCATAAACTACATTTAAATTAATTAATTAATATTTAATTAATTTCTTACCCTTTTATTTAATAAAATTAATTTTATTAAATTTTTGGGGTTTTTTAATTAAATAAATATTAATTTAACATTCATTAAAAATTGATCGACAAGTTTTTGTCATTGCCGTGGGAAATAAAAATTCCGCCTCCAATTGTCGGGAATGCCAAATTGGCTTTCCACTCCCGGATTTCCCTTTCCTGGAAAAATCTTCTTTTTTCCCCGCTTGTGGAATTTCTCCGGCTGATTGCCAACCCAATTGGATGGTAAAATGGCAAAATATCTCCCAATTTCCCACATGGGAAATAGATGGGAATTGTCAGCCCGCTTTGCCATTGCCACGGAAAATGATTAAGTTTTTCCCATACTCCCGGGAAATTAATGCCCACTACCTAAAGAAGGAGGAAATTTGTTATTCAACGGAAAGAAATAAACGATTATGAGAAAACTTCTTCGAGCCTCCTAACTTTCTTCCGTTAAAATATGTGGAAAAATTCGTGAGTAAGAAGTTGGGGCTCTTTATTTCCAAATTCTTATTATTATTTCAACTTCTTACTTTTTCCACTGTGTAGAAACATTTTTGAGAAAAAATTTTTCAAAGGATTCACACATTCATTCACGTCCCTCACAAACGCTAAGGAAGGAGAGCTAATCCCAGGCATTTTTCCTCTGCATTTTAACGTGCCAAAGAGAAGGAAATTACATTGGCCAAGTCCATTTCTTTTGCATCAAAGTTTCCATGCCCTCACCTTGCCAAAGACAGGACCATGCATTGAAGGAGAATATGCCAAATTCATAGTCGTGCAAGAAAGAGATAGAAATTTCCATTTTTGCTGCATATCAGTCCAAAACGCCATCAAAGAAGAGAGCCACGTGGGGGGAGAGGGAGATCAATACGCATGTTTAGAAGAAAAATTCAACACCTAGCAAAAATTATAGTCCATGCATTGGTTTGAAGGAAGCCCGCGTTGAAAGGAGGAAAGGCAACAACTCCATTCACATGCCAAGGAGGAAAAATTTAGGTAGAATTCAACACATTTGAAGGAGAAGGACCAATCCAACGCAGACCAAGAAAAATTTTCTCACACAAACTGTCCACTCATTGGTAAAGGACAAAGGTGAGTCAAAGTAAAGAATTTAAATGCATTTTTACAAAAAGTTTCCACACACCCATGCAAGATACTTTTGCCCACGCCAAAGGAGGTAAGATCAACACAAGCCAAGGGAGAAATAATTAGAGTGCATGCATCACATCAGCAGGAAGGTTGAAATGAAAAGAAAAATTTCTCCCACGCAGTCAAAAAAGAGCCATTCACGAGGCCACATGTAGGAGGAGAGGGAAGAATTAAATCTGCTCACGCATTGGGCATAATAAGAAGCAAAATCCACCCATCAACAACCAAGGACAAAATAGAATAAAGGAACTCACATAGAAAATATCATGTATTGGAAAAATAAAATAAAATAAATCTTGCATTAAGTTTCAAGAATAGCCACGCATGGTAAAGGCAGGTTTTTAAAAATAGAAAATAGTTCATACGCAATTAAAGAAGATTCATGCACTCGGTTTTGAAAGCCACACAATTGCGAGAAGAGGAAGATTGTGCGTGAAGAGAAATCATGTGAACCATTTGAAAAATGTCAAACAAGATATATATCAGCACAAGAAAATGAAATTAATGAAGAAAACGATAGATGCGAACGATAAAGGCTGCCGTGGGTTATGTCTGTCAAAGTAGTCAACTTTGGAGCTTGATATCTCGAAGCTGGATTATTTTCATGAAAAATCAATCATTGCCCACAATTTTAATCATGTTAAGGTGTTTCCATACTAATTTTTAAATGCACAATACCTCATTTGATATTTTTTACGAACCCAAATAAAACGTTTTGTTTGAATTTTGTCGTGTGCACTGTTTCAGCTTGTCGGAAGGCCTGCTTTGAGAATTCGTATTTCAAGCCTAAGTGATTTTCGAGAAGAAAGGTTTATTTATTTGAATTCTCCCCATATTAATGTACTCCTTTTCCAATTTTCAAATACACAGCACCTCATTTGATATTTTTCACAAAGCCAAATCAAATGCAAATTGTTTGATTTAAGTGCATGCATAGATTTCGATCTATCAAGGTGACTCACTTTGAGAGTTAATATTTTGAACTCGAGATGATCATCAAGAGAAAAATATTAGTTATTTGAATTCTCCCCACCTTCATATGCTCCCTTTCCAAGTTGTAGATACCCAGGGTGATGTTTGGTATTTTTCCCAAGCTAAAACAAAACGGAATTTTCACAGTTTTACACCTGCATTTTCCTGACAGTTTCAAAGAAGTCATATTTGACCTTTAATATTTGACTGAAGAATTTGATTTGGGAAAAAACCCTCTAACACACAATTTTTTTACCTTAATAGACTCCCTCATCTAGTGAGAGCTTCTCAGAATAAGATTTGTTATTTTTCCCAAGGCAATTTTAGAGGTGATTTGTTCAATTTTGAAGTCTGGAAGTAATAGCCAAGAAATCAATCTTCTGTCACGTCTTCACAATCATGTCATCTTCAAACAAGTGTGGTTGTGTGGATCATCAATCAAGGCCACATCATTCAAGCATGTCCATATCAACTCTCAGTTATTAGTGGGGGTGATACTTCATCAGTCGATCTTAAAGTTGGAGCGTTCTCAAATTAGATGATTGTGAGCGAATCAGAATGGCAACACTTTGGGATGGTGACAAAGATGAAAGACATAACCCCAGGAAGTGAATTGCAATCTCAAATCTTGGAATATATTCTCAATGGAGAAAGATCAGGAGTTAGATTCTGACAAGTCAAGGTGGCGTAATGACTATGAATAAAGACAAATGAAGAATTCACCATGGAAAGGTATTCAGAGCATGTGGAGAATTATGTGTAATTATGAATGTGAATGTGAATAAAGAAAAAAATTCTCACACCAGGATGTTGCTCAAAATAAGAGGTGGATGAATTGCTCCAAGTTCGGCTCTCTTGTCATCTGGAGGATTGTGAAGCACGGTCAATGAGTTCATTCCCATATGACCGGATAGGCAGACTCTTGGCCCAATGGATAAGGCACTGATCCTAGGTGTCTTGATCTAGGTTGTGTGTTGCTTGATCGGGATGTCTATGTGGGTGTCGAAGTCGTCTATGTGGGTGTCGAAGTCATCTAAGTGGGGTCCACATGTGCCCATTTCTTTTATTTATGTACTTTTCCTAAAATGACTTTAAAATTTATTATAAAGTGATGTTATTGTTAAACTCACTTTTGGAAAAATTTGATAACTTAAGTGGTTTCTATTTTCAAGTTACTTTTTAAAGTTGGTTGAAAAATTCAAAGTCACTTAAGGTGCCTCATTTAATGTTCATGTAAACCCTAACTACTTTATAACCAACTTTTGGGTTATAAAAGGAAGTTAGAGGCTCATTTGTAAGGGTGACTTTGAGAGAGGAGAAGAAAATACTTTTGTGTGCAAGCTTTGTTTCAAGAAAGAAACTTTGTGTTCTTTTGTGAAGAAATTTTGGAGTTAATGAAATATGAACTTTGTGTCCCATTCATTATCTCTTGTAGCATTTGATGTTCTTATGTTCATTAGATGTTAGTGTTTAAATATTACATGTGAATATTGTCTTGGATCTTATTGTCAACGCTATTAATATGTTGTTCTTGTTCACAGTGATCAAGCTCTGATATTTACTTGCTCATGTGTGTTCCTTTTACTTATTCTTGTTTAGCTTATTTGAACTCTACTTTATTTGAGTTAGTTATTCATTGTTCTCCTCTATGCGATATTAGGCTCTGCTTTTACCTAACTATTGCATGTTCCTTCCATTCATTCCTTTCCATTTCTTTCCTTCATTCCATTCCATCTCCCTCATTCACATTTCTTTCCATTTGATGTTCCAAAACACCCCCACATATAATTTTGAATGTATAGATGTAAATATTGTTTTGGTTTTCAATAAAGGAAACCTCACCTTCATTGAGGAGGGACTTCATTCCCTTACTGTTGCATGTCATTTGCATGCGTGCAAATCCATATGCTAATAGGATCCCATTTTAGTAAGAAGTATACAAGCATCATAGAGTTGATTCATGGTCAATAAAGTGAATTATGGACCAAATTTAAAAATTAGTACCAATTCAAGTAGTGGTAGGGCCAAAATCCAATTTATAAGGTCAAAAACCTACAAAACGACTATATGTTTTCCCAAAACAAAGACCGACTATAATATATATGCCCTGAAAGTTTTAGGTCCTTTGTTGAAATCTGAAAATTAGTAAGCACTAATCGATTAGATTTTCAAAACTATCTTCTAGATTGTAATCTTAGAGCTACGGGACCACTTCCATCAAGTGTAGAGTGACCCTAACTTCTTATATTTACTAAAATAAATTTGAAGTATAAGAAATAATAAAAGTATAAAGAAATAATAAAATAAATCTTATACTTGAACATTTATTTCTATAAATATAAGCCCCCAAAATACACATATATAGTCCATACTATACAAAATGTGTACATGTTATAACGTGTACCCATTTTGCCTTGAATATAACGCGTGTGCGCTATACCGTGTATGTGTTTTAGGCTTGGTAAATACCAAACCAAGAAAAATATAACGCAAACGTGTTATGGAAAAATGCGTACGTATTTCGACTGTTTTCGGGTTTTTGTCCACTTTTTGGCCCCCAACTTGGTGCACTTACCGGCATCTGCGCAGTGCACCAATGGGTGCACCTATGCACAGAACTGGTTTGAGGAAAAAGAATAATGTGCCTACAAGCTAAGGGGTGCGCTGGTGCGTTGAAGAGTGTGTTGGCGCGCTTTATGGAAAATTGCGTACGCATTTCGACTATTTTTGGGTTTTGTCCAATTTTTGGTCCCCAACTTGGTGCACTTACCCGCATCTCGCAGTGCACTAATGGGTGCGCCTATGCACGCAGAATTGGTTTGAGGAAAAAGAAGAATGCACCTATGAGCCGAGGGGGTGCTTATTTGGGCGCTAAAGATTGTGTTGGCGTGTTGGGTGCGCCTATAAACTAAGGGATGTGTTAGTGCCGCCAAGGATGCGCCAATGCATAAAAGATATTTTTTAGAATGTTGTTAGAAGAAAATGAAGATTTTTGAAAACCATAGATGGTAAAAATAGATGAATTATATAGCAAAATAGAAAAAAATGATGAAAAAATAGAAAATTAGATGATAGAATAGAAATTAGCTAATAATCACTAATTTTCTGTTTGGAAGAGGATTTTGACTTACGATTATCGTCAGTAAAGTGGCATCCGATTGCGAAAGAGGTTAAACAATCAAAATGTGTTTTAATTGGCCAAAGTGGTAAGAAACATTAGTTAATTAACAAAAACACTAATTATAACGGAATTGACAAGAATGAGAGTGATTTGTGTGCATTTGGCAATAAAATTGCAAAAGCGAAACATAGGTGTATACACTTGTATATGTTCTATTGTGCAGTTTTGTAATAAGCAAGCGGTGATTCCTATATACTTCCCTGATGTACAAGCATAGTGGCGAATAAAATCACCAGAGTAATTTAGTTCATGGATCTTGAAAGGGTTTGTGGGAGGATCCAGAAAACCACACGAGGTGGATAGTTGATGGGGCATGTTCACGTCAAGGTTTGTGGTAAGCCTGTTTAAAACCATGGAAGGAGAGAGCCTTTCTTTTGATCAAGATCATGAGTCACATTGTAGGACATGTTTCACGGGGTGATCATACTGTAGTTGAGTGTGTGTATGTTTTCCTACCATGTTCACACTAAGGGGGGAATGTTAGGAAATATATTTGTTAGTGTGTACATATGGGTTGTTAGTGTGGTTAGTAGTTATGATTTGTTTGAAAAACTCATACTAATCTAGTAGATTGGTGTTGCGGGGAGAAATTATAGCTCTCCTATTTATTAAGAGAGAACTCATGTATATATGTATGATTGTTTATTGAATGGGAACTACGGAAGATTAATTTGTGAATCTAAGGCTCTTTTAAGATTTATTTTATTGTTATATATTCCATTTTGACTAAATAATAATGTAATACCATTATTATCTATGAAAGCTAAAATTAAAATGCAAGGGAAACATATTAACTTAGTTCATTGTTTCTTCTCAATATTCGTAATTCATTAATTTTGAGTTTTTATATTTAACACCATTATTTCTATCTTAAATCCGAGATACGTTGCATGGAAGATTTAATTTTAGCTTGGAGATTTTTTCAATTTAATTAATGGGTTGTTAAAGTCATATTTTAACATAATGATAATATAATAGTGATATTAATACCCACACATAGCTAAAATTAAATGGGAGAAAAAACAATAACGTGAGAGAAATGATATATTATTTTAATGTTTTAATTTTAATTAAAATCACTAATTTTAAACATTGTCGAGCTCATGGATGGGAAATTTATTTATTTATTTTAAGGTTTCATGATTTTAACATAAATAATACCATGATAAGAAATTTTAGTTTTTTTTTTTTTTTTTATTATTATTGGCAAATAGTTTTTTGAAAGGGACTATACCCTTGAATACAAAAGAAGGCCCGAGAGCCGGAATAAGAGTGAGAAAGAGAGAATGGATCAAGATCCAAGTGTTACAATGAAGCTCTAAGTAGCTCGAAATAGCTACTTTTACTCAAACGAGACAAAACAAAGAAAACAACAAAGAAAAAAATAGAAACCGACCACAGAGAAACAAAAAAAACAACTAAAAGCAAAGTTGGTAGCATCCAGAACTACTTCTTGGCAGCTTTATCGATACGATCTTGACTCTCTTCCGGGCATGAAACATACTCAAAGCGGTCATATGGGCAAAGATCGGTCTTATCAAGCTCCTCAATGGTTCTTTTGCTTTCTTTTCGTTGCCCCAAAGTGCAAATAGGGACACCGCGAGGTTGAAACACTTTTGGCATGACCTCGATGAACTCCTCAATGCCCTAAAGGCGGAATGTTGTAATCATGTCTAGTCTTGGCCTTACCTAAGTGGGAGTCTAAGGAGGTCACTTCTTGTATATGTCATCAATCTGATCGCTATCAATGTTCCCCTCCCCTCCATGCTTTCTTGCCTTTACTGTTTAGCTAGGTTCTTGACCTCATCCTTCAAAGCAATTTCATCTCAACCTCTAAGGCCTCCAACCTCTTAGAAGAGCTATCCATCTCGCACTTCTCGGGACTGGTACTACTTGATATTTAGCAGGTCATGTGCAATCTCAAATTCAAAAGGCTCCTTCTCCACAAAGCAGAGTCTCGAGGTTGAGCCTCCCGAAGCCCCAGTGACTGGTCTTTTAGAGGTAGAGGCGAGGTGGGTGACGGGAGCAGCAGCAGGGGAATGGAAGGAGAATTTTGTGCAAATTGGCCGGCATGGGGGTGGCAGCAGAATTGGATGGCGGGGCAGCGCGGGGCGGCGGGAGAAACAGGGGTCAGCAGCAGCAGCAGAGCCCATCAAAGGGGGAGCCGGGCTAGGAGAGGAAGGAAGACCGTGGTACTTAAGAAGGTAGCATTTATGAATCAACAAAATAAGTCCTTGATGCAAGGAACCACCCGGTGTGCTTCAAACTCCAAAATGGAGCGTTCCTCAAGGAGTTCAAAGCAGATAATGGGGAAGCAAACCAATCGATTCCTACGGAAGTGGTTTAAAAAGATAAGATGTTTAGCGAGGATAGTGACAAACCTACCTTCCAGGAGATGAATCGAATCATCATGCGAGTGACCTCATCATAGGGTGGTGGAATTGAGTGACAAGCGGGCTCACTGTGCCAAATGTGAGCTTCTCGGTCCCTCCACAAATCTTCTTTCTTCAAAGATCTCTCACAACCCTTTTGTTGAAGAAGCGGTATCCTCCAAACTAAGGCCGGTCGCTTCAAAGCAATAAGATCTTCATTGACTAATATCTTATGTCCCCCATAGTCGACACCGCTCTTTCCACTCATTAGCAAAGCATACGAAATGCTTTGGTCATGCCCCCGCACCTTATCAATGAAGTTGGTGAAGCCTCCTTTCTTTGAGAGTGTTCTAAAGCTCGTATTTTCCTTCCAAATGGTCCGCGCATGGCTCAATTTGGCAGGGAGTTCCTCCCATCTTCTCTGTGATATCCCGGTTACAAGCAATTTCTCAAATGTTTGTGAGCGTAGAGACTGTCCACTTCTTTTCGTTGAAGGCCGCACAAAACCGGGAACTATAGTCGTTGCTCTTCTCACGAACGGCCGCGTAATTCTGCTGAATCGAGCTCATGGAAGTCGCGCGTGAGAGTAACCCTTTCCCTGTCAACAATCACATTACATCTATCATCGGTTTCCGAGGAGCTATGAATCCGGATATCAACAATGTAGTACATCCCACATGCGCGATTTTCTATTATTATTTAGCTTTATTTATTGGTTTTTCTTATTTTCTTTATCATAATTTTTTTGTTTTCCTATAGCACACAAACCAACATTTAACTTTTCAAGTTTTGATGCATTTTATATCACGTCTATTTTTTAAAAGCCAATTTAATGGGTATAAGTGACTACATTTGTGTCAAAAAGAAAAGTTATGCTTTCATGGATTGCAATGTTTAAAGAAATGCACAAAATATTTTTTCTAAAAATACACAAAATATTTTTTTTAAATGATGACTTTCCAAATTTAGAGAAGGGTATTTGGTAGGTTCTAGAATCATAATTTTGGAACAAGACACGAGCATGCATAGTTTGATCTTTATTTGATCTTGCGGATTGCATGTGAAACAATATCAACAAAAAGAGAGGACATGACAGGTTGTTATGTTGCTTCATTTTTAGTCAATGGAAAATACACACAATAGAGACATCTCTTTCAATAAAATTTACTCACAATATGTAATAATACACTTCACTATCTTTTTCATTTGCATTAAATTTTTATGGGTTTCGACTATTCAATGGATTATTTATCTTCGTCTATTTAAATTGTTTTTTCCTTATTGAAAATTCCATACTCCCTTAGTAACTATTGATTTTCTAAAAGATATGATATTCACATGATTGTTTCTTTGTTTGTTCAAAAAATTTCCCTACGAAAATATCCCAAACCCTAATGCGAGGTGAATTTTTAAAAATATGATCAAAAAAGAGGAAAAACATTTTATTGAAAGAATTAAAAGCATATATAAAAGTGGGAGAAATCTCCTCCATGGAACCTTCAAGAACATATTTAAATATAAAAGAAAAATATTATGATATATTATTATTAGCTTTGAGTGACAACATCTTAGAAAACCATGAAGGTAGCGAGTGAGAAAATGTCTAGCATATGGATCATGCTTGGGAAATTATTCTTTATTTATTTTTGTATCATCAATAATTTCTAGTCAATGTAGGTTTCAAATGACATATTATTATGTTGTAATGTTGGTTGTAGATTCAAAAACATCAATGGGAATTCAAACACATGGACCATTGGTCCAACTTCACATCTTTTCTCACCATCTAATCTAATCCCTATAACAATGCGCCTCATTAAATACACATGTAATAATGCATGTGATGAATGTAAAGGGCCTCACACATGATAATGTGGCTAGATACCTCAAAATGTAACATGTATTTGAAGTAAATGAAGTGCTTCTCCTCGAGGGGCCCTCCTTATGTGACAACTTATTTGCCTCCATACTCATGATGCCCATATATTTCCTCTATTGGCAGAAAATGAATTTTCCTTTGATGTCCATGTCACATATCTTCCCATCCTCCCTAGATTCCACCCTACACTGTACCAATTTCAATCCAAATTTGTTGAGCAACTTGTCGAGGTCATACTCACTACTTCTTACTCCTCGCAGACCAGTCCCCACTTGCTTTTTGTTGTTGCTCAAAGTGAGTATGTTATGGTGGATAATATGAATTACATCACTCCTCACTCTCAACAGGTGTTCACTCTCTTCCCCAACTCATCTACACCTATAATAGATCCTCTACCTTGTGAATGAAAACTCAAAAATTAGGGAAAAAGGATGAAACCCTTCTGGCACATTACACCGTACTCATTTGAAATAGTTAAAATATTGTTAATTTAATAAATATACCAGAAATAAAAATAAATATGAACCTTAATATTATCTCTAAGATTCATTTCAAATGACCCTAGTATAGTAGTGTATGCCTAGCTGATCTGAATACCTTACTCTAATGTCTATCAAAGTATTAATAGGTAACCAAAAGAATAAGGTTATACCTCCATCCGATTTGTGACATAGAATGTGTCACAAACATCCTGATTATGGCCTTATGGAGATTTGAAATGTTTGTATCTTTAGCAGAACTTAATCATACTATGAGTGTTCTATGGTGATAATCCCCCACACCTTTAACCCACTATATCTAATCCATCATCTCATTTTTTGTCTCAGGCACATTGTAAAATATGCATGTCCTTTGGATCGGAAGTCCCAAAATGTGATGTATGTCCTCTAATGTAAAATTCATATATATGGTATCCCCATTAACACCCCATCTGAATGTATTGATGCAATACTCTCACACACCAATAAACATTTGTGTTAAGTCCAAGTGTAAGGGGATGCATGTCATCGTATGATCCTCCAAATATTGAACCCTATAACTAGGTCATGTCTTATACTGACAATATCTCTAGTAAATCTAGAAACCATGTTGGCATCTACATCCATTGATCTCTAAACTAGATCCTCCATGTGATTTTAATTTAATATCTAACAAAAACACCTATCAAAATCAATCACAGAAAAAAATCTATAAATAAATAGTAGTAACATTAGCAATTATTAAAATATTATTTAAATATCATCATAAACGCATACATAACTATGTACATGGAATCATCCCTATTGCCAAGTGGTATTGGCTCATGTCAACAATCCTAACACTACACCTACAAAGATCAACCCTCCCGACATACGTCATCACTCCCTATAAAAATCATTAAACCCCTAAATAGTATTTCTCCTCTTTCCAAACAACATTGGTTGCTATCAAAAATCACAATTTCTACCCATGGCATAGGCCCTCTTTCAAGATGACATTGGCAATGCTTAATTTTCCTACAACATCATCTCGCTTGCTAAAAAAATTGCCCATGGTTAATTTTTTTTACGGCATCAAACCTCTTTCTAGATGGCATTGGCCATGCTTAATCTTTCCATGATATCAAACCTCTTGCTAATTGCATCGGTCATGCTTAATTTTCTTACGGCATCAACCCTCTCTATAGGTGGTATTGACCATGTTATATTCTTCTAACACCATCGGCCACCTTGCATGTCATCCACCTAACAAGGTGGATAATGTCTTCATAAATGTTATGCATGTTTTTTTAATTTTTCTCACAACACGTCCAAACACTAAAATTTAAAATGCACCCAAACCCACCTAGACATTGACCCAATTTATATTGATTATCTTTTGATGAAAATTTAACTAGTTGAATTTTCCTCAAACACATTTTTATACTTTTGTACTAATTACATCTTCCCAATTTTAAAAACAAAACATACATGATGATTTTCTCCATATCACCCTCCTTGGTCGTATTCCAACACCTCAACTATCGTATGTCATTTCATCTCAATCGGATAATCACAACTTTAGTCATCTAGCCTTGAAGTCGTTATCACTCAAGTTTGAGCTTTATTTTTGTCAGCTTTGAGCTTTCTGCTCACAATAAATATGCAATATCCTATTAAGACGGGTCCTTCATGAAGTCCTCTCTCTCCATACTAGTAGCGTCTTCATATTGTCCGGACTTTCTACTTGGTTTTCATTTAGGCTATGACATTTTACTTGACACGGTGCCTCCATAATGTATTAATACATATTTTGAATGAAAATTCTCTTCTATTCTGATATACATGCATGATGCATGGTAAATATGGAGGTTGAAGGAATATTATACATTTGTGAGTTTTGGTAATAGTATTCTTCATCAAAGATGCAAGTTTTGGTAAGGATATCAAGTTTGTAATTTCTTGAAAAATCTATATATATGGAACTATGTTGAAAAAATAATTGTGAGGTTCGACAAACCAAGAAGATCTAAGACCTTATAATAATGTTTGAAAAGACTTGAATATAATTCTTTACATATTCAAATATATAAATGCAACCAACATGATGGTTTTGAAATCTTACAATATTTACAAACAAATGTTGCATTTGTAAACAAAATTTCAACCTCTAGAACCTAAATTTCTTTGTAACTCATTTGCAACTTTTTGGGATAAAGTCTAAGAAATATTCATCAACAATTTTTTAGGCAGCCTCAGTGATATGTTTCCCATCCCAATTAATAGATTTTGATGGATCCTAGCAAGATTTCACATTTGGATTCATTCCACGCATACCAAGAATGTTGAAATTGTACTTTCCACCCCCACTTTATTGGTCCCCTAAGTTTTCACATTTGGATTCATTCCACACATACCAAGAAGGTTGAAATTGTACTTTCCACCCCCACTTCCACAAGAAAGTCTCAAAGGTTTCTTCAAAACTCCGCAAGAAAAACTTCATTAAATCACATCACTTTCATTTTTAACTCTTAACCAATGATGGAATAGTAACTACCTTACCATTTTTAGGGGTATTGTTGAGAATATTCAAAGCAATGTTATAATAATTTGCATACACCAGGTGAAACTCCAATATGCTCAGTTGTTATATTGTTTGTTGCAATAACAAATTCTCGGTTTTGGGAGATTTCATTATAGGATGTTAGGCACCGATTATCATCCTTATCAATGGTGTTAGGATTGAGCAATGTAAGAACTGTTGACGAAAATCCTAGAGTGGAACTAGAATATTTATAGCTCTTTGTTGTAGAAGAGCCTATAAATTCTAAAAGTAAACTAAATAAGAAAATGTATCATGCAAGGTAAAGACAAAATCTGAGATCTTCATAGAGAGAGACCATAAATGGTAGGGAATTTGGAATCCCTACTAGCAGCTAGTTTCTTCATAAATGAGGATTTCAGCTTTCTTCATAAATGAGGATTTCCTTGTAACTCATTTGCAACTTTTTGGGATAAAGTCTAAGAAATACTCATCAACAATTTTGTAGGCAGCCTCAGTGATATGTTTCCCATCCCAATTGATAGATTTTGATGGATCCTGGCAAGATTTCACATTTGGATTCATTCCACACATACCAAGAATGTTGAAATTGTACTTTCCACCCCCACTTTACTTGGTCCCCTGCAAGTTTTCACATTTGGATTCATTCCACACATACCAAGAAGGTTGAAATTGTACTTTCCACCCCCACTTCCACAATAAGTCTCAAAGGTTTCTTCAAAACCTGCAAGAAAAACTTCATTAAATCACATCACTTTCATTTTTAACTCTTAACCAATGATGGAATAGTAACTACCTTACAATTTTTAGGGGTATTGTTGAGAATACTCAAAGCAATCTTATAATAATTTGCATACACCAATGAAACTCCAATATGCTCAGTTGTTATATTGTTTGTTGCAATAACAAATTCTAGTTTTGGGAGATTTCATTATAGGATGTTAGGCATCTATTATCATCCTTATCAATGGTGTTAGGATTGAGCAATGTAAGAACTGCTGGCGAACATCCTAGAGGTGGAATTCCTGGAACTAGAATATTTTTAGCTCTTTGCTGTATAAGAGCCTATAAATTCTAAAAGTAAACTAAATAAGAAAATGTATCATGCAAGATAAAGAAAAAATCTGAGATCTTCATAGAGAGAGACCATAAATGGTAGGGAATTTGGAATCCCTACTAGCAGCTTAGTTTCTTCATAAATGAGGATTTCAGCTTCTTCATAAATGAGGATTTCCATATATCCCAACTCTATACTTATACTTTGAAAAACCAAAATTTAATTAATATATCTTAGAAAAGATATTTAATTATGTGGTTACATTTGAATTGAGTCATATATCCCTTTTTCACCCTCAACACTAGATTTTCATCTACTCACATGCTTCTTAGAATAAGGCACTAAATATTATTATTTTAAATAAAAAGGATTGTGTATAAGTGCTACCTCTAGAGCCCCGTGAATATTAGCTATGATGGGAGAAGTAAAACTCTGTATCTGTGACAAGGGCTTTAAAAGCATAGTAGCATCGAGGTAATCATTGGCGCCTATCTCGCCAAAAACATATAAGGCTTTTGAAAAATGTTCCTCACATGTTGTCAAATATAAAATTAATTTGAGTCTATTTTGAACCAAAACAACAATTATACTATATTAACAAGAAAAAGAATTTTACTTAAAAAACATAACTCAATTTGAGTCTATTATACTATAATCAATTTGAGTCTATTTTGTACTAAAATAACAATCATACTATATTAACAAAAATATTTTTTTACTTTAAAAAACATGTTTACCATAATTTTGATTGCATGTGTTGATTTTAATCTATTTGAACCATCTTATCTAAACATTTAAAGAGAGAGGTGTTTCATTGATAACACCTTTGCTAATCAAGACAGAAGAATCCAATGCGTCAAACCTGGCTACTACAAAATTCACTCTAGTTGACCTTGAAGAGAATGCCAATCACCCTATTTTAAGATAAGTTGGGAGGAAAGGCAATCCCAAAGAAGTGGTTGTCAAAACAATCATATATAGCTAATATTTAGTTAAAGAAGCTTGATAATTTAGTTTGATATCAACTAATGTTTTAAAACATTCAAAACCTAAATATGTCCTTGAATAAAAACTATAGCAGCTTTATAAAACGTTTTCTAATTAATATAAAAATGAACTATCGTCAACTATCAAAAAATATTACCAATTACGTCTTAACTTTATAAATGTTTCATAATTCACAATAAAATTAAGTTTTAGATGTAAATTTTTATTATCATTAAATCATCTACCAAAAATATTATTGAATTACCATTTTAACTATACATATGTTTCATAATTGACCCAAAATTTAATTTTTAAACGTAAATTTTATTATCACATTGTCACCTATCAAAAAAATATTACGATTTAACTTTACATATGTTTCATAATTAACTATAAAATTAATTTTTAGACTTAAATTTGTATTACTACGATCACCTATTTAAAAAATATTATCAATTACCGTCTTAACTTTACATATGCTTCATAATTGACCATAAAATTAGTGATTGTTAAATTTTTGTTAACATTCATAATAACATATGTGAGTTTAGACTCATCCAATATTAAAGGGAAAAATATATATTAATCACTTACCTAAAAACCGATCACCAATCTCCCATCCGAACAACAACATGTTGGCTTTCCAAAAAGGTTTTTCCATATGGTAGATAGTTGAATTGATGGAAAATCAAAGGATTTGAAGCTATTGCATTACAATATGCTGTAATCGAGTCACCAAAACTATAAATTGCTGGAAAAAAGACGTTCTATTACCATCAAGCGACTTCGACACCAGGAAAAATATTCTAACTAAAACTAAACGAACTCTTTCCATCTTCCTCATATTCTTAAGAATGTTAATAATTTGTGATTATAAGTGCAGCCTTTATACTGATTTCACTATACTAATTTAACCCAAAAAATTTATTTAAATTACAATCTATACCATAGTAACCTAAGACTCCGGACGGCGGGACGCTCGGACGTAGGGACGGATTTTGGGGCGGCAATTTTTTTGAAAATTTGGGGACAAAGTGGGGGACGGCTAATAAAAAATATATAATTTATTAATTTTACAAATATAACATGAATAATTCAATAAACTAAGACTTAAAATTGAAAGTTTGAAGATTGAAACCATAATGATTAATCCAATTATTCATTTGCATCAGCTTCAAAAGATTTCAACGGGGATTTAAGAGGTAAGAGTCTTTATTTGAAATTTTTCATTTTATTTTTTTTTGTTTCCCATTTAAGTAGATCTATATGTTTTGAAAATTATATATATATATATATATATATATATATATATATATATATATATATATATATACACATACATACATACATACATATATACACACACACACATATGTATGTATGTATGTATGTATGTATGTATATATATACACACACACACACACACACACACACACACACACACACACACACACACACACACACACACACACACACACACACACACACATATATATGTATGTATGTACATTTTTCTTTCTTTCACAGGCTGCTAGGATTTTTAATTCAAAAGGTAACCTTTGTTTTATAGGTGTTATGGTTTGCAGTTTGCATATGGCAATTCAAAGTGAAAACAAGAATGGCAATTATTGAGAGTATTGCTTAGACATATGGAGAGCCCTAAAACATAAAGTGGTACTGGCAAGGCAGAATAAATGTGGTTTGCTTGTCTTTCCCTAATGAAGTTTGAATTTCTGTGCAAGTGACATGTCGAAAATGGTCACCTCAGAATATTATTCCAGTACAGTGACAGTGCTTACTTGAGTAGAACAGTGAGATATATTGGGAATTTTCATCATTCACAAGGATGGTACTTACTACAGGCCTTCATCTTTCTCTGACCATTTTCCATTTAGTTCGTCATTATTGACAGATAATCAATTACTCTGCTTTCAGGCAAACCAAAATAATAAACTGCAGTTTATGGCAATTATGAGAACTTTGCATGTTGTTTTTATTAGAATGTATTAAAATTTAAAAAATATATAAAAAAGTATTATAAAACTGAAATTCGACATATTTTAATGTTGGAAAAGTGCAGATTTCGTTGGGGACATCGTGAAGTCCCCGGGACGTCCCAGGGACATCACGAAGTCCCCAATGAAGTCCCCAAAGTCCCTTTGCACCTGGGACGTCCCGGGTGCGTTCCTAGTTTGTGGGGGACATCCCCCTTTTTTCTAGAAATTAGGGACGCCAAGGAAACATCCCGTCTCCGTCCCCAAGTCCCTGGACGCCCCATGGGCCAGACGCAAGGAAAATGGCCGGGACGCATCCCTGCATAACACTGGTCTATACTTTTATTTTGGGCGTTTTTATATTTAACACCATTACTTTTATTTTAAATCAAGTCCCAATGTAACATAATGATAATATAGTAGTAATATTAATGCTCGCATAGCTAACATTAGACCATGAGAAAAACAATAGCATTAAAGAAATTAATATATTAATTTTAATTAAAATTTGTAATTTTGAACGTCGTTGATTTCATGGATAGAAACTTGATTTATTTTTATGTTTCGCTTATTTTAACTTAAATAGTTCTATAACTAGCAATCACATGTGTACAATGCAATGTGAACGCTAAATGGTATATGTTATTAGATTTAGAAAGACAATTATTACTTTTGCAATTGATCTTGATGTTATATAGATACTTAAGCTCATTCTCAATATTTATTTCTTTAGCATTCTAATTCACTTATCCAAAAATGTTCGAAGACAACTAAACATAATACAAATTTGAAAACAAATTATTGAAGGACAAACCTACTAAAACCCCTTGTGATTGACAAAAGGGGGTAAATTATGAGGGGCCTATTATTAAGTTAATAGATGTCTAAAACCAGTGGCATTTGTACCAAAGAAATTTGTATGGTTGATCCATACACATGAATATTGAATGTACATCTTTCAAGAAAACAATTATCTCAAGTTGTGCCTAAATTGAAAGGGAGGAATGTAAAAATCCAGAAATGAGCAATGATGTCGAGCATTTTTGGGCTACCATGGAATTTGAAACTATGTTATCTATCAAAAATGTTCTTTCATTATGTTTTGATGCATTTTCATATCTTGTTTCAAAGGTGGTTGTTTTCCTTTGGCCATTTTCAATTTGCCCAAAGCTTCTGTTCATGCTCCAAATACCAATTTTTATCTTCACATGTAGATTGGTTTCCTAACTTGGGCCTAATGATTCATTGCAGTGAATAGAAACAACATTCAGAGCTCCAACCTTATGATTCCCAATGATTTCTTGAGACTGAGGAAAAAGAAATTGACAAATATCTTGATTTTGTATCTAACTACACCCCCTCTTATTGACTTTGGCATATTCTCACGACACTACACTCTATACATATATTGCACCCATACATTACGATCACCGCATACTTGCCTTCTAGAATAGTGTGATCGAAAAATATGTCTTTACGTGTGATTCTAAATAAGCTTCTGATTCTACACAAGAGAAAAGAAACATAACAAACAATTATGGTCTTAAACCTTGCACCATTGGCTAGAATGATTTATGGACATGACTCTTCACATGTATGATGACATAATGAGAATCAGAGAAAATATAAATGAGAAATATATAATTGGCTATGGTGTTACAAGCACTTTGTTTATAAATGTGTTCTAAAGAATTGTAATCAAATTTTTATAAAGAGACTGCATAATCACTACCCATAAAGCTTGTGTGAAGTTGGAACTGAGCTCGAAATAGTTGGAAGCATCAAGCATAGGAATCTTGTGAGTCTGCATGGATATTCACTTTCTCCACCTGAAACCTGTTGTTTTATGATTACATGGTAAATGGAATTCTGATGGGACATCCTACATAATGAGTAAAGAAAGTGAAGATTAATGTTTCTCGTGGTATTATTGTCATAGAGGTAAATACCGAGTCCTGCATATGATGAAGTTAAAGATGGTCTCACAGAAGGTGAGGATGGAGACAGATCATCTACTTTGGTATTCCAAGTGAAGACCGCAGTGGAATGGGTGAGGAAATTGAGAAAACATCATAAACATCCAAGACAACTCTATCATCAGCATCATGTAAAGAGAGTAATCCAACAAAGGATCTGGTTGATGGAGAAATAGTTTAAAAAGGTGAAAAATTCGAGACAATAATGTTTAGCCAAAGTGAAGAACCATCCACACCTTCCTAAAGTAACTGGTATTGTCTATGATGATAGGGGCATGAAGTTGTTAGCAAATGTGGCAGCCTATGAACCTTCAAAGGATGAGCAAGTTTCCTTTGGCAATTCTGGAAGACGAGTTTTTGTGACAACAGATGATAGTTTGGACAAGTCTACGGTTAATACCTCCTCATGCGGCTCAAAAGCTAAACAAGCACAACACAAAATAGAACCTCATTGACCAAGAACCAAAGCTATAGAACTAGTCATAAGAGGAGGCTAAGAAATATAGTTCTACTGCTACATACAAGTATAAACAGAATTTAAATGCATACCTGTAGAATTCAATTTAACGCAGGAATTGACTGGAACTTGGAGAGCCTGAAGAATGAAATTATAGTGTTAGTGACCAGTATTTAAAGGTTAATGCATGCAAAAGCTATAAAATAAAATTTAAAAATAGTAAAGCCAAAGCAACATGCAAAATCAAAAAAGTAAAATTGTTAAAAATAGCAAAAACAAAATTGTTAAAAATAGTAAAACCGTCATTTAAGCCGTCAAATTTGACATAGTCCCATGAATGTCCGCAAATCCTTTTCCCATAGGGGTAACACCTCTTCGCGTAATAAAAATATCATATATTTTTATATTTTATTTTAATATATTTAAACATAAATAATATTATAAGAGTAATAATTTTTCTTTTGTTTCCCTACGAGTTTGTTTTCAATTATATTAATATTTATGAATATGAATGCTAAAATTAGAATATTGAGGAAAATATTAACTTAGTTAATTTTCCTTTCTCAATACTCATTACTACTTTACTCATTACTACTTTTAATGAATTTAATTTTGTTTTGATATTAAATATTGAAAAAAATTGATGGTAAAATACATTATTAGTTTTATCTTATTTTGTTGAACTATAATTTTAAACAACTAATGTTAGTATATAATTAATTAATTGTTTTGGTGTTAGTGTATTTGTGTGTTTATTGATTATTAGTTTTAAATTAGCTTTTGTTGCTATATATTCATTGTGTTATTTGACTTTAGATTTGTTTCCCCTTATGTTTAAGATGATTTTCAATGTTTTTCACCTTGTTTGATCCATGTCTCTCTCTATCTCCTATTTTTCCATTATCCTAAGCAACGACCTCTTACATACTTTACAAAGTCATTCTCTACATAGAATTGGTCACTTCCTTTTGGGCCCCTTTACCTTTGATTTTCTTGAGGAGTGTCTTGATGTGTGAGCATAACTTTCAGAGACCATAAATTTTGATCCAACCATTGGATCATCTTGAAATTTTCCAAGGTATTAAATCTTGATTAGTAATATGCCATGACCAATGTTTCTAGAAGGTTAGGTGACACTTCAACATATTTTTAGAGCCAAATTCCTTCATCTAGTGGTCTAAAATTGGCTCCGAACCTTTTTTTGGTTTTGTCTAGAACTTAGAGTTTTAATATATTTTGCTTTGTTTTATGTAATAAGCCAAGATTTTACATACACCTTAATTTACAAAGGCATATTTTGTACGCAAAAATTGGGGTCCATCCAAGGTGTTTTACTTTTTAGGGTTTTTTATGTTTAAGGTTTTTTTGCATTTTAGGGTTTTCTTAGAGATAATGGGAAATAAAAGGAATATTGTAATGTTGTAAAATATTAGTGTGGATTTTGAATGAGAAGAAAACTATTTTGAAGCTTCTGGAGTTTTACAAAATTGTGTGTGTTTTGGAGGCATTTCAACCTCTTGCAGCTAGATCCACATCAATTGGTATCATAGTAGGATTTGGATCTTGTAGGAATGGTGAAGGTAATATAACTTACATTTGTCTGTGTGATTTATTACCTCTATTTTATATAAGCATGGCTAGACATAGGAGATGAGGTTATGCCGAGATGAATAGGAATATGTAGGACCTACAGAGAAAAGTTGTTGAGCTCACAAGAGAAGATACGGCCTCGAGGCGAAGACATGCAAATAAGGATGTAGACCTAGATAGTGATAATATTGAAGAATTACCTCTGTTAAGGAATGAAGGAGGAAATGAAGAAGAAAATGAGAGAGATGAAGAAACATTGAATGAGTGGCCATTCGAGGAGATACTAATCCAATATTTGGAGGGAAAGAATGATGGTATTAAGATTAATGTTCTTGATTATGGTGGAGGGTTACAACCAAGGAGTTGATTGACTGGTTGAATCGTATGGAAAAAAAAATTGAGTGGAAAACCCTTTTAGAGGAGAAGAAGGTTAATTTTGCATGCACTAAGTTGGTCGGACATGCATTGATCTAGTGGGATCACCTATAAAATGAAAGACAAAGGAAAGGAAAGGGTAAGATTTGAAACTGGAATAAAATGGTGAAGAAGTTGAAAGAAAAGTTTCTTCCTGTAGATTATGCCCAGACACTATTTTGAAGGTTTCAAAACCTAAGACAAAAGGATCTCAACATCGAAGATTATACCAATGAATTTTACAAGCTATCAATCTAGGTGGAACAAGGAGAGTCTGAAGAACAAAAGGCTACAAGGTATGTAAATGGGTTGAGTTATACCATACAAGATGAATTGAGTATGCTCCGATCCATAGCCTAGGATGATGCTTATCAACTCACATTAAAAGCATAAGAAAATAACAAGAGTAATTTTAGAAGAGTGAAGAGAGGACCATCGTCATCTCCAATGAGAGGGAGAGGTAGATTTGATTCCCCTAATATAAAAGGGCAAGAAGAATCTAGTCAAGGTCGCAGAAATACCAAAGAGGTAGGGGGTTTTAGAGAGGAAGAGGATATGGTGGAGAATGGGTTGGAATATCCCCCAAAGGTAGTATACTTGTTATCGATGTGGTGAAGAAGGGCACATGGATTTTGAGTGTACACATTATCCTACACAAGATAGATAGCAAGTGGAATAACCATGAATAAACCTGGTTGAAGCTGAATAAGGAGAGAAAATGGAGGTTATGGCAGACTTGGGTGAAAATATCATGATAGGGAGGATGATGGTCATCCTAAGGAAGGATAAAGAACAAGATGGTACCGGTGGTGATTCTTGGTTGTGGAAAAATATCTTTTGAACAAGATGCACCTTTGGAGGAAAGGTATGTAAAATCATTATTGATGGTGGTAATTGTGAAAATATGGTCTTAATTGTAATGGTTGATAAACTCATCCTAAAATGTGAGAAGCACCCATGGGTAAGTGCAGCAAGTTGGTGGACAATTAAGCGGACATAAAAACCTAAAATTTAGTTACGGCACTCATGGTTTCTAAACCGCGCTCGCACAATTTTTTTTTTTATAGGTTCGGTGATTTCCGAACCTAAAACTATGATCGCGGTCCTCTAAGACAAAAAAATAGACCCGCGACTCCTCATTTTCCCCATTTTCCTTTCCAACCACAATTTCTCCTAGACCTTTGGCACTCGCGCTTTGAATACCCCCTAAAAATTGCTCTTCGGACTTCTAAATGGTGATAGTTTCAACCATGCCGCCAAGACAAAGAGGTAAGCCCTCAATTCATTCATTCCATGAGCATTGTAAATTCATTCCAATGCACCATCGGATCGGATCTACTTTGAATAGCGGACATGATTGCTTCATGATCCGATTCTCTAACCTTCCAAAGAATCTTGTTATCGTGGCCTTCCTCGATATCTATACAGCTTGAATATTTGTCGCTAGAACTAGATGTAAATATAAGAGTATTTTCTGTGTGTCTCAAAGTCTTCAAAACCCAAACAGAGGAGTTTTTAATGGATACCGGTGAAGCCAAGTTCCAGTAACTACCACTGACCCTGTAGGGTACTCAATATCTTCACCATCTATAACAGGAGAAGTCAACTTCTTTCTTTCCTCGATGCAACGACATAAGAAATAGTATGTTCCTTATTCATTGTCTTCTGTCACAATAACTGCAAACACATGTCCTACAAAAATAAAGGTTTCAACTCAAATTTAAATTGTACATATTAAAATTTCAATGGACATAACTTAATACAAAAATTGTAAATAACCATAAATACCTTGTCGCACCAAAATCAAATTTTCATCAAAGTCCTTGGATGTTGCAACTTCATCTGTAGAAACAAGTCGTAATGTTTGTGGAGGTTGATAACTAGGAAGCGGAGTTACAGGCCTATAAATCCATCCATCCACCCATTCTTGTGAATCACACTTAGCGGTGAAAAAATTGATACAAGATGCACAAAAATATGTCAACTTTAATGTCCATGTGGCCCACGAAGTAGCATCGAGTTACAAATGAGTGCATATCACTAGACCCAAATGAGTGGCATACAATCCTCATAGTTAGCAATTTGTTGTTCCTCTATCAACCAAAAATATCTCAGAATTGTGGAATTTTATTGAGAACCTCGAGCCATGTTTTCAATACACCATTCCACTTTTCTCTTTGCATCTTTCAATTTAGCACCATCTTTGTACTTCAACTTCTTGCAGTTATTTTCACACATGCCCTCGCACCGTCATGCTCTCCTTTTCCATGTCCAAATTTCGGTAAAACTCCAAATATGTTGAACACCCATATTGACGTGCATCATATTCATCAAATAAAACATTCGTGCATTCTTAAACCGAGACGTGCAATTACCTCGACCATATATAATGTTGTTTGAAGTGGATGTCCCTATCAGATAAATTTCCATAAAATAACTGGAAACACCCTTGCACAAATTTAGTAGAATGAGTACGATCATCACTGATATAAAAGTGGTACTCTCTTAAAAAAATGATCACTCTGTATTGTTAGGAGAATGTATAAATGTTATATGCACAAAAATGGCAACTTGTACTGAGTTGTAATATTGTGATTGAACCTCCATTTGTGGTTGCAATGTGTAATTCTCTGCAAAATCGACCACTAAAACAATAGTACCAATAGGAAATGTGTCTTTTCATATCTTGAACTATTCATCCAACCATCGAGCTCTGTGTGTATGCCTAACATACTCATAAACAATTTCATCCTTAAATTTTCTCATAAATTGAAAAACAAGCATATGTTTTATAACTAGCTCACACCATTTAGACTCTTTTACATCTTTCAACCGGGTATGCAATCGATTATATTTATTAAACTCAACTAATTTTTGTCCTATTGCACCTTTAATTTACTCATGGATGCAACTTTCCAATTTAAGTAATCCGCCACATGTACCATAACTTCCATCTAAACAATCCTGAATATAAAAAAATTGTCCAACTTCTTTTTCACAAAATATCGTAGGAATGAAATCCCTGGAAGATATTGGTGGAACTTGAACACCACATTCCGATAACATAGTTTCAAATGAAAATTAGAAACGAATACATAAAAATTTAGCATAATGCATCGCAAATTCAACATGCTTTGCCTACAACAACAAGTGGTGCAAGCATGGTTGATTTTCACATAGAATGGTTTCCACATTTCAAAAAAATGTTGACTAATTTTAATTTCAGATGATCTTGTTCAAACTTACGAAAAATTGAGTTTGAGTCATATTTAAGAAATGCTTTAGATGTGGTTCGCGATTAGTAGCACCAACTCTTCGTTTACAACATCTCTTGTATTAGGTGAAACTCTAGTGTTATCATGCCAAAATTGAATAACAACTTCTCTTATAGCATCAGAATTATCTTTGTCCTTATGTGGTGCTCTAGTAGAAAATGCCCAAAAATCGGTGTTATTGAGTGATTGAAGGATATTACGTCTTTCAATTGCTTTCATTAGAGTTTTTGATTAACTTGCAACATTCGACTTGTTTCGCATAATCAAACATTGTTTTTTTATTAATTCACTTACAACACTAGTAACAAGTACACAACGCACAATATTAATATCCCTAGTGTGTCTCTTGGCACCAACAAAGTGTGATGCATCATGAAGGTTTTCAACAATTGTAGAGGTTTGACCACGTATATTAGATGTTTTCAATCCTAAGGTGTTTAATATAGGTCTCATTTTAATCAATTTCATCAAACTAACCAACAACTGACATCTTTAGGAATCATTTAAAATTTCAAAATGATTATCCCAATTTTCAAAGTGGCTTTTCTTCTGATTTGTCATTCAGAAAGTTTGTCATACATTGGTTTCAAAATGTTTTCATCAATTTCAATAAAATAATTAGGTTTCTTACGAAAAATCCTAGGAGGTGTTTTTATCAAATTTTTCTTGTCTACGCTTTCAACTTGAATTTCCTTGTTCACATTTTCATTGTCTCTTTCGATTTCAACATTTTCTACATCACGAGTATTTAATTCTTCTTCAACATTGACAATAAAAACATATTCATCACAAGTATTTAATTCAACTTCAACATTGACAGTAGAAACATTACCTGGTTCCTCATTGCTTACAATAGTAGGGGTTGAAGATGAACCTCTTCTTGATTCACGAAGATTTTACATTCGCTCAGCATTTTGAAATTTGTTTACCTCTAATTCATTTGGTGTTTTTTTACTTAATGACTTTCTTTTTTGACTTTGTTTCTTGTCTCCCATGATGTTTTGCTTCCGGTGATAAGAAAAACATGCAGAAAATGACATAATTTCACATTAATTCAATGCACGGTAAAGTCAAACAGTAAAAATCACATGGTAATTAGAACATTGGGATGTGTGTAAATATGATTTACGAACCACAATCGTGCTTTACAAACCGCACTCACAGTTTATAAAGCGCGATCATGGTTCTTGTTTTAAAACCCGCGATCATGGTTTATAAACCACGATCGTGGTTCTATTTGTATCATCAAATCCAACCCTAAGGCTCGGGAAATCTTTTTTTTTTCCCAACCAAAGCTATGGAAGGTCATTATGAAGTGTAAAAGGTCAAAAAACTTCAAATTTGCTCTTCCACAAACTTGAACCATGCTGAAAAACTGAAAACATTTCACAAAAATGGTGCCATCGCGTAGGGGAGACTGTTAGCTTTGTAGAAATATTGATTTTAAAGTGAATAGAATAAGATAAATATCATTTTATAATTTTTTACTAACAATAGGTCTTTAAGATATTTTTCCCGCGAATGTTCATGTCTATGTTTAAGACTACAACTTTTGTTTCGCTTATCAAAATGTGATAAAACTTATACCATCCCAAGCATGGAGAAATTCTATACACGTTAAAAATATATATATTTGATTTTGATATTTTTGGTTTAGTTATGGCGGGAAAACAGAAAGCGCTCCGTTTTCTAAATCTTTTTAGATCACTTTCACGGAAAAAATCATTTAAAAAATACAAAAATAAAATCCATCCCAAGATAGACAACTACATCTAACTTTTCACCAAATGAAAAAAAAATAACAAGATTTGGTCATCCAAATCACGGGCAAACGGACTACAATCTTATAGGTTTTTTTAAAAAAAAACAAGTCATATAATTTTAAGTGTTTAATATAGCTAAACTTGTCTTGTTTTTAAAAAAATTAGTAGTTTAGAAACTAGATTCTGGATGCTATGATTCATATTTATATAATTTTTCTAATTTTGAGTGCGTGTATTGCTAATAATCCCTACAAGTTGAGATTTTGTTGTTTTTGCAATATGACGTCCACTTATGACCCCTTTTTTGTCCACCAACTTGTTGCACTTACCCTCATATCCCTATCGCATATCATGGTTCAAGAAAAGGAATGAGGTAAGCATATATAAAATATGTCCGATAAAGTTTTCGATTGGGAATACCTATAAGGTTGATGTGTGGTGTAATTTTATCATGATGGATGCATGTCATATATTATTAGGAAGGCCTTAGCATATAATAGAAATGTTATGCGTGATGGAGGGAACAATACTTATACTTTTTGGAAGGATGATGTAAAGTTGGTCTTGTTACCCTTCAAGAAAGAAGAGAAGAGTCAAGGATTTCTGACTACAAAGGAGTTTGTTACAGAAATGGAAGAAGTGGGTTGGTGTTATATGATTTGATGGTGAAGAAGGTATAAATAGAGGCCTTTGGTATACCTATTGTGGTAGTAGAGGTACTAAAAGAATACACATATGTCATAACAGATGATTTACCTCTGAAGAGGGATATGCAACACCATATTGAATTGATCCCAGGATCGACCCCTCCAAATCAAGAAGCCTATAGGATGAGCCCAACATAAAGTGAAGAGTTGAACAGGTAAGTGACATCAAATATAAAAAGGTTAGTGAGAGAACACATGAGTCCATGTGTAACTCTAGCAATATTGACTTCCAAAAAGGATGGAAACTGGAGAATGTGTATCGAAAGTAGAGTAATAACTAAAATCATAATTAAGTATTAGTTTCAAATTCCAAGATTGGATGATATGATGGATGTGCTAGCGAGAGCCCGATATTTTAGTAATATTGACCTTCAAGTGGGTACTACCATATCCAAATCCTTGAAGGGGATGAATGTAAAATGACTTTCAACACAAAATATATATTGTACGAGTGGATGGTGATGTCATTCAGGTTATCTAATGTACCTAGTACATTCATGGGGCTGATGAACTGAATACTGCGAGAATACAATGGTAAGTTTGTGGTTGTTTATTTTGATGATGTTTTTATATTCAATAGGGTAGTGTAAGAAAACTTGTTGCATTTGAAATTTGTGTTAGAATTGTTAAAAAAGAAAGTTTGTATGCAAACTTAAATAAGTGTAGATTTCTTCATAAAAGTATAGTTTTTTTGGGGTTTGTCATCTCAAAGGATGGAGTGAGGATGGATGAGGAAAAAGTGAAGGTAATTTTGGAATGGCCTATTCTAAGGAATGTGACATAGGTTTGTAGTTTTCATGGCTTGCAAAATTTTTGTAAGAAGTTCATCAGGAATTTCAGTAGCATTGTTGCACCCATAACACAGAGTGCACAAAGGGAAAGGAGTTTGTATGGACCAAGGTAGCAACATATAGTTTTGAATTGTTGAAGAAGAAAGTGTCATAGGTACCTATTTTGGTATTGCCAAATTTTAGCGAGTATCTTTGAGGTTGATTACGATGCCTTGCATGTCGGGATTGGAGTTGTATTGAGTTGTTTTAACCTAATCTGAATTAAGTATTATTTCGAGTAATTATTGTAAAATGATGTTTTGGTCATTACATACCAAAATATTCAATTTACAAGTCTCTAAAATTGATTAACCCTAACTAAATGCAAAGGAGATAGAGACTTATCTGATTTTGAATTATCTCGGAAGTGATCGCAACTATCCGAGTCCTGGATCCGACTAGAAACAATGTCGAAATGGTTGGCTAAGGGCTCGGAACTCGGGAATGTATTGGACATAAGCACATGTGGGAGGATAGAAGTGCCCTAGGCACCTTTGGTGACTGCTACAGGTGCTTACAATCGCTTGAATGTTTAGGATCTAATCTTTTATGGGTAGAAAGGTTTTTGCATCTATTCTTTCTTTGTCACTCCCAATTTTTCTCTTAGGGTTTCGATCACACATGTAACCTACAAACCAAACCCTATCTATCTACAAAATCTCACAAATACATTAGATCTGAATAAAATATGTAACATGTGAATTCGATCGACCCCAACAAATACCCGATGAGTGAAATTATTACCGAGCACTGCACTACATCTTAGACTCCATGTAGTTCTTTATGTTTGTGTGTGAAATGGTGTCCTTAGCCTATCATTTTCCCTCACACCAATGACATAAGGATAACAAGCTATAGATAGCTTTGATCTAAGAATGCAGATGTGTGGTATGGAATTCAACACTTCCCTTCCTATGTAGTGTATGCAGCCTAGAATGCAGTCCCTTTGAGTAGTAGTAGTAATATGTAGATGTGATAGTCCCTCTTGATTTGTCACCAAAATAATAGTTAGTATGTTATGTATATATATGATTCCCTTGCTTGAATTTTGACACTAGTGACACTGAAGGCCAACTAAGAATGTAGGATAAAGGTGAGAAAAGAAGCAAGGTTGATCACAAATAAAAAAAATGTGCAAAAAGAACAAGGAGGACAGGAGTTCCCAAAGGTACATGATTGCACAGGTGCTAGTGTCTAGAGTGGCGCTAGTGTCTTGAGACCAAAAATGACAGATGTGACAAGACATACATACATGGATCCATGTGACCTAACTAGAAGTGCATACAAAATTGAGAGATGTAGAAGAGATTCACAATAGAAATCAATCAAAGAATGTAGAGGGACAAGGGAAAGTGTCACCAATGTGTACTTTTCTTACTTAGGATTCATGCATATAACAACATACCGATGGCATAGTAAAGTGATGATATGTGCATAGTTTTGTGTCTACATTTTCCCCCATTTATGCTATTTGAAGGAAATTCAAGTAGTGTAAAGGAAGTAAGAAACATACTTGTATAGAGTCCAGAGAATCCAGATTGCAGAGTGCACGTAGAATATAGAAACTTATAGCGTGGTGAACCATGGATCAACATTTTGACCCATGCAACATAGTAAAAGAGAAAAACCATCATAAGGAGTGACTTGGAGAAATAGTTGTGATGATATTGGAGATTTCATATTTTTACCAAAGATGATAGACTAGGTAGGAAGTGATCAATTCCCAACCCAATTTATTTGATAATTGGAGGATTTGTTCCTCCTACCACCAGAGGAAGAGGTTTGGGGAAAGAATTCTATTTTTCCCTCCTTCCATTATTGTTTCCCCAAAATGTCCAACCGTAGAGGGACAAGGACCGATTTGTTACTTGTTTCACTCCGATTGAAATTTGTTTATCCCAATTGAAGAACCCACATAGGAGCAATACAAGAAAGGCAATGATGTCTCATTTCCCCCACTCCTATAGTAACATGTGTTCTGATTTGAATAGTATTAGATGGCTTCCAAGTTATGGCATCTTGAAGCGATGGTGGCGTAGTGTAGCTCCCAAGTTAGGTCATCTTGAAGCGATAGTAACTAGGCTTATTATATTGATTGATTGGTTTGAATGATATGATTTTATTGAATAGGATGTATTTTAAATATTACTCACCGAGAGGTTTAGCTTTTTCCCTAGATTAGGTCATTTGGTTTTGACTAACCAAACTTAAGCTTCAAAGATCTCCTCCAAGTTGTTAGACTTATTTCAAGAGGACCTTGCTCGATACCAATTATTAGAAGCATGTGATTGAAAGGGGAAAGGTGAATCAGTCCTTTAAAAATTTATTCCATTTCATTCATCATTCATTGTCATTCATGATTCATTCAACCATACACAATTATAACCCTTTAAGCATTAAGATGATTAAACCATGCACAATCAAATCATACACATGAGCAAGAGACACAATGACACAAGATATATGTGGAAACCCTCAAGGGGAAGAAAACCCATTGAACCTCTACTTATATTACTCAAAACAAAAGACTTATTTGAATATTGCACATCACATGAGATTTTTTTGTGAGGCACCCCTTTAGTTTAGTAGGGCACCAAACCTATACGGAGAACCAACCCCTAATTTAGTAGGACACCAATCCTACAACATGGCTATAACCTCGTAAGATGACTAAGCACCCACCTAGCCACCTGAAATGGATGATAACCTAATGTCCTTATTTCTTCAACAACTGATTGTGATCTCTTTTTCAACTCCTCTCACTCTAAAACCCTCTCAAACAACTCTTTCTCCTTCTTCGCTCAAACTTGCACCTACAAGTGTTGATTAGGTCTAATGACCTTTTTGTCCTTCTTCTCTGATCTCCTCAACTTCTCATCCTAATCTCCGACCTTCCCTTGAGCACTTAAAACATCCTTCACACTCTCCTCTAGCTTGGTCACTTCTCCATGCCTTCAACTAACTCATATGAGTCATTACAATTCATTATATACTTGGCACTTGCTTATAACAACCACATGTTGGTGTAATACCATTAAGATCGGTCATATGCAACATAAAAACACATCTACCATATCATATAAACCATCTCAAGAGACCATATAAGTTGAGATTAGCTCAAATACCACAAACAAGCTCACACTTCTCCTTTAGGCCTAAAACTAGGTCTTCATCTCCAACGAATACTTCTTGGACTTAAAGGGAACATAAAAACATCATAAAGGATTCAAAATCTCAAGACACTTCAAAAACATCCTCTCACAACTATCAGCATGCATAAGAACATCTGCAACATCTATCTTCACCAATAAACTCGCTAAGAAGCAACCACCTTCAAATTAGGTCTTAAGCACCTAAAAATCACTCTTGAAAAATGAACCACTTCACATATAAAAACACATCTTCATGGAACAAACAACATATCAATAGAAATATCTTAATGTCATCTTACTCACACAATTCATAAATTTCACCAAATCAAAGCATAAGGCTTTGAAACACCACCATCTCTCAAACAAACTCGGACCTGCACCTAGTTCAAGGTCTCAAAACCATCAACTCCTCATCAAGCACCAACACCTTAAATTCCACTTCCAAACCTTTGAAACAACATGGAAAACATTAAGGTATTCCTAACACACCTCCACAAGTAATCATGAGGATAGGTTGCATGGAGAAAAATTACTTGCATACCCGATCCAAACCACCTTCTTGGTAAGCCTAATAGGGCTAACTAGGTCAAGAGGTCTTAAACTAAAATACATCACTTCAGATCGAACCAAACACTTCAACACATCATATCGTACACCAACAAACTAACCGTGAAAAATACCACCGCTACACTATGCAAATCCATCGAACTCACTTTTGGTTCAAAAGAATGGTTTTGACTTCATTAGGCCAAAAGTGGCACACTTTGAAAACCTCATTACTCCACTTTTATCCTCTCGAACTCATTTGAAACTTTTCATGACCACTGGGAACATCCCAAAATACAAGGAACAATATTTTTACATCATGATACCTTCATCTCAACTTTGCAGCTTGTCATTTTGATTGCATTATGACTTGTCGTATATTAAAGTGCTCGTGGTGATATATTAAGTTAGTAATAAATACATATGTGGAGATATACATTTGATAATGATTTAATTAACTAAAAATATATCTAAATATATATACACGTATATACATATGTATATGCTCAATAAATATCTAAATTAACTAATTGTGTGTGTGTGTGTGTGTGTGTGTGTGTGTGAGAGAGAGAGGAGAGAGATTGATATCTAAATGTTTTGTTTTAAAAGGTAAAATAACCATCGATTGGTTAATAATGTTTACCATGGTCATAGACCACATGGCATAAGCTTTGTTTATGGTTTAATTTTGGCATTCATAGAAATTGGGTAAGGTTGTTCATTTACCCACCATGCAAATTTATTAAATTTCAAATAAATTTAAGCTTAGCTTAACTCACAACAAATTTGGAAGGAGGTTTTGGCGTTTGTTTGGAGCCACGACGTTATGTCGACATTAAAATTTTCCTCCGTTATTTCTATTTTATTAATGTATGTATTAGAATAGGATGTTATTAAGTATAATTAGTAGTGGTGTCCAATAGAAGATAACGGCGCCACCAGTACGGTGCCGCCAATAATGTAGAGTACGGTAATAGTCAAAGTACAATAGGAATGTTGTAAAAAGTAAATATTTGTCGTAAGTGGTCCGGTAATGTTAAAATGTCAAAATTGGGATAAGTAGAGAAGTAGGGTCTACATGATTAGGAATTAGAAATATTATATTTATAATAAGGACAAAGAGTGATGTCATAAATATTTTGTATATTTTATTTTTGGAAAAGTCTAAAAAGGTGGAACCCATGTGACATGATAAGGTTTATCTTATCTTAGAAGATAAGCCTACATGTAAAGGCAAGAGTTTAGGCATGGAATATGATTGGCCGGAAGAGATTTCCTATCCTATCTTAGAGATAAGGTGGATAAGCCCAATTCCTATAAATAAAGAGGCCACCCCCATTTAGCATAGAGAGAAGTAGTGAGAAATATTGTATGAGTAAGTGTGTAAAGGAAGCCATCATTTTGAAGGTGTGTTAAAGAAGCCATTAAGAGGTGTAATTGTGAAGTTTCTCCCATAGTTATTGTTTGAAGGCAAGTGAAGTTAATAACACTTGAAGAACTCATGGGTGAGATCAGTAACAATTTCATGTTGATATTATAATTTACACTATATTTCAGATTTATCATTATTCTTTCTTATCATAGTCTATGGTATTCTTATGTTATGTTTGTTGTGTTTCCATATTACATCCACCAAACTAAGAGTCATGTGCATTAGTTAATAATCATAGCACGAGGAGTTCCCGTGAAGAATTATCATAGTGCCGGATTGGTGTTAACATTTTGGTTCCGTTCACGACCATTCCTCGTTGGTGGATTTTCCGGAGAAATATTCCCACTTAGTCGAAAACATTTGGAGGGTAACCTTGTTTTTATGCATAGTAGTTACCATGGTAAAGTCACTTTTTGCCGTGAATAGTATTTACTACAAAGAAAGTCACTTTTTACAGTGAATAATATTTACCGCATAGAACTTTATTTTTTTTTACTGTGAATAGTGTTTACCACAGTAAAGTCTAATTTTTACCGCAATAAGTCAAGTTTTACCATAGTTTACCGTGGTCATTTATATTTTCTATTATAGTGATTCCAATTATTTGTGCACATAAGTCTTGTTGATTGTACTTGTGGGGTGGTATTTCACCGTGGTTACTTTTTTGAAATGGGGAAGATTCCTGCTTTTTTCAAATTTCCAATCTAATGAAGATGCTTCCTCTTTCATTCAAGAGTTTAAACAATCTTGTATTTGTAATGGCCTTATAAGAAGGGAACAATGGACTAAATTTTTTCCTACCTTTTTGGATGGTTCAGCCCTTAGGTGGTTTGAAACACTAGGTGATAATGTGAAAAACTCATGGGATTTATTAACCAAAGTTTTCTTGAAGAATTTGGTAAACAATGTAAATATGCAGATCTCATGATCGATATCACAAAGCTAGCCCAAGGAGAGAAGAAGAAGATAAGGGATTATCATGCTCATGTTCTAGAGCTAAGAAGGAAGCTCGATGCCTAGATCCGGAAGGAAGGATTAGCGGATGGGTTAATGAATGGCGTGGATAATCTCCTCTCAGTAAGCACTTCATTTTGGGATGAAGCCGAGATCGACAACGAGTGAAGTATGACCACCCACTACCATCAAACAAGCAAATGAGATTGCAAGAAGGCAAGAAGAAAGCATGGAAGAGGAGCCCAAAGAAATTGTTGCTAAAGTAGAGCCTACACCAAAGACCTTTGGTCCGTAATCCACAACCACTCTCGGTGAGCACAAATCTTTCTCCTAGTACATCTACCGAGTATGAAGATCTCGCTCAGAAGATGGGTCAGCTTAACTATTAATCTTCTTCAAGGAAAAGAATTTAGTTCTCGGGAGGAGATAGAGGTCCAAAAGAAATATTTCTAAAGTCAGTATGTTATGGTTGTTATAAAAAGGGTCATTATAAGTATAATTATCCGTGATAGAGCTTCTACATCCGGTACAAGAGATAATGATAAAGGAAAAGCACTGTGAATTCTTTTGATGTAGTAGATAAGAGCATAAATAATGAACTAGATGTGTTTGTAACAAAAAGAAAGAAAGAAAAAGATAACCAAGATGGAAATGATCCTAAGAAGATGAAAGGAGAAACTAATAAGAAACATAGGAGAAGAAAGTTGGGTGTGCAGGATTTTCTCGATTTCACAGGACAAGGACCATACTCCATCTTAGACGATCTGTCCAAAAGGCCTACAAATATTACATATGGTCAACTCTTGGCTATGTCTTCTCGAGAAGAGGCGGAGCTGCAAGTGGACTCAATGCTCAACAAAGGAAGAAGGTTGAGGTCCCTATTTTGGACACGGCAGAGCGATCCCTATGCTCCACAAGCCGAGGTATTATGTAATGGTATTTCAATTCATGATGTCTTAGTTGATGGAGGTGCTGTAGCTTAATGTAATGACCGAGTCTATAATGAATATGTTGGGTTTAAAATTGATCGCCCTCAACACTTATGTTAAGGTCATTAAATAAAGGAAAACTAAACCGAAGGTGTAGTTTCAAATGTGGCAATATCTCACATGGGTGTTGTATGTGTGTGGTAGACTTTCGTGATGAAAAATGGTATCACAGCATACCCAATGTTGTTGGGAAGACTATGGCTAAGGAGAGTTCATGCAAGAAACTACTGGAATGAAGGCTTCATGACACTTGGACGTGGTAGAGAGAGGGTGAAGATAAACGTGATCCCTCGGCATCATAAGGCAGAACCTATGGATTCAAGTGATGAAACTGATGATTGGACATCCTCTGATTACTCGAGTACTAGTGAAGTGGACACTAAAGATGAAGAAAGTGAGGTTGATGTTTTGGTCATGGATATCCTTCCAGTCACACCGACTCATGATCCCATAAAATTATCTGAAGAAGAAATTGATGATCGTCTCCAACAAATAAAGATTGGTGATGCTATGATGGAGAGTGAGAAGGAATACTACCTCCACTCTTTCAAGGTACATACACATATTCACTTTTGATTACAAGGAACTCCATCAAGTAAGTTGGGTAGAACATTCTATTGAGCTGGTAGATGGTGCTAAGCCCATAAAGAAAATGCCATATAGAATGAATCCTAATTTTTCCAAGACTGTAAAAGAAGAAATAGATAAGTTACTTGATGCAGGATTTATATTTGTTGTGGAGAATTTAGAATGGGTTTCTCCCATTGTGATCTCAATAAAAAGAATGGGAAGCTATGCATTTGTGTTGATTATAGGAAGCTCAATAAGGCAACAAAGAAGGATCATTACCCTCTTCCATTCTCGAGATCAAATTTTAGACGAAGTAGTAGCCAGAGTGCTATAGTTTTCTTTGATGGATATAGCGGATACAACCAAGTTTGTATAGTAGAGAAAGATCAGTGAAGACCACATTCACCACTCTTTGTGGAATGTTTGCTTATAGAGTTATGCCTTTTGGGTTGTGTAATGCTCAAAAGAACGCTCCAAATGCTTGATGAATAGGTGTTTGAACCCTACATTGGGAACTTCATCAGAGTATTTTTGGATGATTTTTACATCTATGGGAGCAAGATGGACCACCTGCACTAGATGGAGACAACATTTCAAAGGTTAGATGAAGCACAAGCCTCACTAAACCCTACAAAGTGTGTCTTTGGATGTTCTAAAGGTGTTTTGTTAGGGCATGTTGTATCCAGAGATGGTATTGGTACTGATCCTGATAAAGTTTCAAAATCAAAGAGTTACCATTTCCTATGAATAGAAGTAAGTTGAGATCATTTTTAGGCCATGTGGGTTACTATAGAAGGTTCATCAAGAATTTCTCAAAGATTGCACAGCCACTAACCCAGTTCTTGAAGAAGGATGTTACTTATGAACCAGAAATAAGGTGCATGAAGCTTTTGAACAATCAAGGAATCCCCGGTGTCTTCACTTGTTTTAAAGAATCTAGATTGGAGCAAGCCATTCATTGTATATACCGATGCCTCAAATGCAAAGACTAGGAAGTACTCAGCCAAAAGGATGAAAATGGGAATGATCATCCAATTTACTTTAGGAGTATAAAATGAATAGTCTTTGGGTAAATTATACTCAGAATCGAAAAAGAGGCTCTAGCTATCATTTTTGCTATAAAGAAGTTTAGAAATTACTTGCTAGGGTAGAAATTTATAGTTATAATGATCATCGTGCTCTAAAATATATTGTCAATAAGCCTAACCCATCGTGGAGGATAGCAAGATGGATAATTTTGCTACAAGAATTTGAATTTGATATTATAGATAGGCCAGAAAGAAGCATGTCAATGCAAATGCACTCTCTCGAGCCTATAATGGTTTAGGTTCACCTTGTGATGATGATGATTTCCCGATGCATGCAGCATAGTTATCTCTTGACACAATCCCTAGTGAATACATAGATATTTAGAATTATATAAATGAATTCAAGTTTCCTGATGGTGCCAATGCAAATACTAAGAGGAAGATTACTCAATCCAGTCATCCATATTCTATTCTGCATGGAGTATTATTTCAAATAGGACCTGATGGATAGTACAAGAGGGCAGTTGGACGTGATCAAGGGAAGGATCTGATAGAAGAATTCCACAATGGTACATGTGGAGGACACTTCTCTGGACAACTTACAAAGAAGAAGGATCTTGGATGCAGGTTATCATTGGCCCACTCTTTTTAGAGATTGTTATAATTATTGTAAGACATGTGATATTTGTCAAACACATGGTAACCGTAAGACTTCATCAGCTCCATTATGCCCTATTCTTCCACTTGGTCCCTTTGAAAAGTGGGGAATAGACATTGTAGGTCCACTTCCAACTACCCCACGCCAAAATAAGTATATTGTAGTTGCCATGCATTATTTAACCAAGTGGGTCAAGCTAGGTCATTGAAAACAACTTCCATGGATGAAGTGGCAAGGTTCATATATGAACGCATTGTCACCAGATTTGGTTTCCCATTAGAAATTGTAATATCAAGGAAGCCACTTCATTAATGAGGTGGTAGAAGCCCTAGTCAACAAGTTTTCTATTAAGCATGAGGCAACAACATACAAGCCAAGCACAAATGGACAAGTGGAACGAACAAATTTTGTGTTGTGTCAAATTCTAGCAAAAGATGCAAATTACAGTACATAAGTGGGATAAAAGGATTCATGCAAAGATTGTAGGGCATATAGGGCAACATCAAAGTCAAAGCAACAGGATACTCCCCATTTCAGGTTGGCTTATGCATTGATCTAGTTCTTCCTATTGATTTTGATATTCCCACCGTGAGAGTTATGAAAAATGAAAGGATGGATGAAAGTGATTCAGTAAAAGAAAGGTTGGTACATCTTCATTTGCTAGAGGAAATGAGGGAAATAGCGAAGGATACAAGCTATAAGAAGAAAATGAAGCAGAAGGAATACTTTGATCAAAAGATCCGTTGGTCTCCATTTCATGTGAATGACTTGGTTCTAGTATATGATTCCAAATACAAAAAAAAGAAGATAGAGAAAATTTCTTCCAAAGTGGATGGGGCCCTACAAAATAGCAGATTGTGCATGAAAATGGTACATATCGACTGGAGGAATTAGATGGTACTCCCATTACAAAATGGGTCAACCATGACAAGTTAAAGATTTTCTAAGCACCAGCTTCAGAATGTCCATAAGAGTCTACTCCGAGGACGGAGTAGAAGTTAGGAAGGGGGAAAATGTCGACATTAAAATTTTCCTCCGTAATTTCTATTTTATTAATGTATGTATTAGGAATAGGATGTTGTTAAGTATAATTAGTAGTGGCATCCAATAGAAGATAATGGTGCCATCAGTACGGTGCCGCCAATAATGTAGAGTATGGTAATAGTCAAAGTACAATAGGAATGTTGTAAAAAGTAAATATTTGTCGTAAGTGGTCCGGTAATGTTAAAATGTCAAAGTTGGGATAAGTAGAGAAGTAGGGTCTACATGATTAGGAATTAGAAATATTATATTTGTAATAAGGACAAAGAGTGATGTCATAAATATTTTGTATATTTTATTTGTGGAAAATCTAAAAGGTGGAACCCATGTGACATGATAAGGTTTATCTTATCTTAGAAGATAAACCTACATGTAAAGGCAAGAGTTTAGGCATGGAATATGATTGGTGGAAGAGATTTTCTATCCTATCTTAGAGATAAGGTGGATAAGCCTCGAATTCCTATAAATAAAGAGGCCACCCCCATTTAGCATAGAGAGAAGTAGTGAGAAATATTGTATGAGTAAGTGTGTAAAGGAAGCCATCATTTTGAAGGTGTGTTAAAGAAGCCATTAAGAGGTGTAATTGTGAAGTTTCTCCCATAGTTATTGTTTGAAGGCAAGTGAAGTTAATAACACTTGAAGAACTCATGGGTGAGATTGAATAATTTCATGTTGATATTATAATTTACACCGAAATTTCAGATTTATCATTATTCTTTATTATCATAGTCTATGGTATTCTTGTGTTATGTTTGTTGTTGTGTTTCCAGATTACATCCACCAAACTAAGAGTTGTGCATTAGTTAATAATCATAGCACGAGGAGTTCCCGTGAAGAATTATCATAGTGTCGGATTGGTGTTGTGATTACATGAGCATTTAATGTAAAATTTATTGTGGGCATGTTCTTTGGGAACCATAATATTTTCTAAGAAGCTAAGCATGCAATGGTATACGCATTTTTGTATTTTCATTTTGTTTGTTTAGGCTCTGCATGGAGTTGGGCATGGAGATTTGTTAGAGTGACTATGCACATGACTTATGGTTGTTGATATCACTTTGTTTATGATGGAATTTTTGGTATTTAAATATGTTGTTGGAATGTTTGATGGGTTTTGGAGGAATTCAACTTGGAAGGTTTCAAATAAATTTGAGGCAAATGCAGGGAAGATACAATCATGGGTTTGATCTCTTACTCCTTATTATCATCATTGTGAAATGTTTGTATACGTTTCGAGTTCCATATATTTGATTTTAAACTAGGATGATTGTAGTTTTATGATTTTATTGTGAAATTTGGTTTTGGAATGGGAAATAAGAGTGTATTCGGGCATTGGTTTGATGAAAACATTTTGGGTTTTGATTTTTATATCATACTTGGAAAATTAAGAAGAAAACAACTAAATGGGTCTAAATTTATTAAGAAAGCTAGGAAAGAATTTGGAGTTATTTTTAAATCATTTAATACTATGTGTTTATCTTCTTATCTAAAAACATTTTATGGGGATATCACGCAAGTTCAAATACATTCTGGTTTTATGACGAAAATATGTATTCAGATCTATTCTTGTTATTTTGACGTGATTCTATAACTTTGAACATTTTGGGTCATTTGGGTTTGGTTAATCATGGAAATTTAGTCACAACCCATATGGGGCTTTACCATTTTTATGGGTTTTATCTCACCTTGGGAACTTTGTTGATATATTTATTTTAAAGCTCTCTATGGTTATCTTCTTTTTACGAATAATTTTCATTGGTTTTTGATTTAGAGAACTCAAAAAGATGAAGGCAAGAGTCTATTATGATGTGGGTTATTGTTTGTTTGAGGGATTCTGATCTTCATACATTTGCCTGATTAGGATATGAAATATGGGAATGTTTTTCTTTAAGTTTATTCATTGAATGAGATGTGGAATTAATACACATGAGGATTGGGAAAATATAAACAAACCAGATTTAAAATTTATGACTCTTTCTCTCTTAGAACTTCATTTCTATTAATTAAATATGGTTGGGAAGTATTTTTATTAGAAATATGGAAAGAGTTTGAAGGATGTTTATAGCTCAAATAGATATTTGCTATTTTTGTTTGAATCATCTCATCTCTGAGCTTTGTTGTTAACATTTTTTATAGCTCTTACCAAGCATGATTGTTATAACTTGTCTATGAACATGTTTCGTTTTTGGTTTATTAAATGAAATCTGGGTGAGAAAATAGGAATGATTTAGTTTCTTCAAAAATAATAATGATTATTTTTCTCCCTCTGCATACTTTTTTGGTTTTGATCATTATGATTTTGGAAGGTGTAGGAAATGGGGAAATAGATTGGGTAAGCTAGAAACTCTTTTAGAACACTATTGTTTTACATTAGTTTAAATTAAACTCCCTTGTGAGCATAAGTTGTAATCATATGATTAAATATTCTTCTTGATATGTTGTCATTATTATTCCTATATTGAACACATTCTGTTTGGAAATGAGATATAAAGTTTGGGCAAAACATAAATGAACTTCTAGTTAGATACAGTTTCTTCTATGAGCTTGATTGATAGCATGTTTCATTCAATTCAAGGATATTTGATGTAATATAAGAGTCAAGTGTCTTTGGCTCCACCTTTGATGTTGTTGTTATCACTCCGCTTGTTAAGTTTATAGATGAAAAGGTATGATTTGTTGTTATTTAGAATCTTGAAAGGAATGAAGGTTTAATTATACAAGAATTGACTTCTATTTAGTGAACTATTGTTTCAAATCTTGGATTATAGAAATAAAGGACAACATTAGTATGTTTCATTATCATCTAAATGTTAAGTTTAACAAGCTAGTTTCATATAGTGAAAAGTGAACATATTGTTTTTATATAAATATGAAGTATCATTTTTATATGTGTGTGCGATAGAATTCTTATTATAAACTAGGAATTTTATAATTATAACGTATTGATTACAAATAAATTTGACCATAACTTATTCTATTATTTCATTATGATTACAACATGGATTATGAGAATGTGAACTCGTGCAAGTTATTTTGAATTGACCTATATCTATTCGTTCTCCTAAAGTTTGGAGGAAAGGTTGACACTCTTGAAGTGACTGTTGAATTTGATTATGATTGATTTACATCTTATATTATTATGATATAAATCTAGAAAGGATTATTGTAATCAAATGTTAATGTGATTGAAATGTCGTCGCATCTTGTAAAAGGGCATTATGCCCAATGTATTATCTTTGATTAATTTGTATATCATTATTAATAAAGAATAAGGTTTATCCTTATTTAAATCAGATTATATGACTTAGTTAATTGTTATTTATCTTGTTGGATATGAAAATGAGGATATATTGTTATATACATGATTATTAATAAATTTGATTATTCTTAAGTTATATATTATTTGTTGATTTCATTGATTCAATTGAAATGATCAAGTGTATTGAATGACAACATTTAAACAATAAGGATATCAATGAAACAAAATGAAGATATTTAGAGATATTGTTGTACCTTATGATAATAAATGGACTAATCATGACAAACAATGTACTTAATAGAATAAAGACTATTCTTAACAAGTGAATGTAATGAAACAACTCGATATAGGAAATGATTAGTAAATTTATACTTAACGATGTATACTACGTTGTAAAAGTATGATAAGAGGAACTAATGAAAGTTAGTAACTCATTGAGTTATTATAACCCTCTTATGAGAATCTAATATCGTGTATCAATACATTTTGAACATGTCATAAAGAAAGACTTAGTTACTTTAAATATCAAAGATAACTTGAAGTATATAGGAAGCATATGTGTTATGTCCCTTGTTCTTCTCATTGGTATCCTGCTCGTCACAATTTTGGATGTCTATGGGAAGGGTTGTGAGGACGTAATGACAAAAATCATTACGTGGTCACTACCTTTCCCATAGGGATCCTAATATGGTATAGATAGGATCCTTTCATTTAGTAGGATGATTCGACATGGACTCTTCTTCTTCTTAACTAAATCATCTTCTTAAACAATGAAAAGAATCCAGATAGTTGTGTTGAGATGGTTGTGTGGTGACAGAAGATGAGTTTTGTAAGACTTGTGTGCAGTCTCAAAACTAAGCTTGCAAAGAAATGCTTAAAATCCTTGGCCAAAGTAATGTATTAGTTGACTACATTGTTTGTTCACCAATCCCCTAACTTATTATGTTGAATACCAAATGGAATACAACATGAATTTTTTCCAGGTAGACACGTAGGAGATGCACATAGTTCTCATGACCTAAAAAGGTTTAACCAAGTATAAAATATATACAAACTTAGTTAGAGTGATTTAAGGGATATTGTGGAGATATGGATATACCCTTACAACTGCACATGGTTATCATATGTTATCAGATGGATTATGAATATTAAAGTTAAATAATAATTTTAATCATTAGAGGCATTAATTGTATTTTAAGGGGTTTGTTTTAAATAAAATTCCCTTAGTTTGGATGAGGCATAACATTGGTGTTATAGTCCTTATCAAATTGATAAATTTTTAACATAGGCATGTCAAATTCCTTGTTGAAATTAAGATTTTTTTGATTTTAGGAAAAGTTACCCCATTTGGTTCCCCATTTCCATGCACATACCTGTAACTAAATTGTGCTACCATTTTAGACTTCCATTTTCGAGTGAAAAGTTGAGGACTTTAAACCCTAATGATTATGTTTGTTGCTTAAAATATTTTTAATCGTTGCTCATAAAAAAGTTTTTCGCTTTTAAATAAAACTACCGACTAAAATTATTTTTTTGGACTAGAATTCAATCTTTCTCTTTTGTATACATGTTTTTGTCTTTTAAGATGGAAGGATCAAGAAAGGACATCAAGGTATGTCAATCTCTATGCATGATATATTTCTAATGGGCAAGTTTTGATATGAATATAACATGTCGTTATAATGATTTTAATATTTCGGAGCTTGGTTCTTATAGGTAAAGAAAAGTCAAAGTCCCTTTATGAAGGGATGAAATCTTGTATCATTTAAATCTTATTATCATAAGGAGTAGAACTTGAACTTGTGCCTTGCTTCTTGTGAATAAGATTCACTTGGAAATTTCACTTTGCTTGGAACTTCTAAAATTTACATTCAAGAAAATCTTGTGATGGTTCTCACCCTACTCTCCGTTTTGGTTAGTAGGTATAATGAAATATGATTACCATGTGTTTTATATATGTTAATTAATTAGAGTGATTCTGAAATTTTCCCTTGGTTTTGAGGATAAAATCTAGGGTCTAATTAGGTCTTGATGAACCTCTCATTCCTAGGAGTGAATGGTATGAATGTCTCATTGTACTTGTTTGGCTCGGTGCATGTGCATCTTTCCTTATGCTATAACATGATATAACACCCAAGGATTTACTATTCTTCTTTTCCTAATTGTCCTTACATAATCCTTTACCTAGGAATAATGTTAACTTTCCCTTTAGCTATGTATTTTGAGTAAAATTTGGGAGAATAGGTTTTAAAATAAATTTATGGTTTCCCAAGTAGTTGTGGAAAATATATTTACACAAAAATATTGTGATGTCTCTCATCTTGATCTCTAGATTTGGCCAACAAGTATATTGATATCTACTCATACCATGGTTTCTATTCATTATATATTTAGAGTGATTATAATGTTCGGGTACTTGAAAGAGTTGACAAAACTCAACATCTAGGATCATTTCCACATATCATTTCCACAATGAAATACTAACCCATACACAAATAATTATTAATATATCAATATTTGTATAACTCTTGTGTTATGAATGATACAATAAGCACCTTAGTATAAATCATAGTTTGAATACTGTATTTTAGGCCAATACTTGTGAACTAAATTATTTTGACTTAACAACTTAAAAAAATCCTGAATTTATTATATATATATATATATATATATATATAATGCAAATTATATTTACAAAATGTATCAAATGGATTTGTAAAATGTTGGGACAGTGGTTTCTATTAGATTTAAATACAAATAGAGTACAAAATCACATCATTGTGCGATACAACTAGTTGATAAGTTTTGTGAATTTATAATGATTGTCATTGAAAATTATCATAATAAATTGCATATCTTTTCAACATACAAATTACAATTATTTGCATTTTCCTCTTCCCCATTCTATAGAAATATTCGGAGAGGGTCTAGTACCTCTACTAGTCCCCACACTTGGTTGTGATTAGTTTCTCCTCCTCTAAGATGATGACTATGACTCCACCTTGGTAGTAGAGAGGCGGTGGCTCCTTCGTTGCATGTTTGAAATCATTTCCAAAGATATCATCCATTTGGACATGTGGGATAAGATCGAGCACTAATAAAATATGAATGCACAAAGAGAGTATTGTTGTGAGATATATGAACCAAACGTGAGCCAAAAATATTATTTGTATTCAAAATGAATGAAGAAAATAGATTTACAAGATGTGTATAAATAGGAAGTGGGGAAGTGTAACCGCCACTCTAAAAGAAAGAGAAGTGTAACTCCCATCTATCCCACTAACACCTAAGAAAACTAAATACATGTGTAGGAAAACCATACAATGGAGTTAAAAAACTACACTAATACCCCCACTCAAGCATAACTTATGTGGGTATAAGAATTGGGTCGTGGAAATGAGGCTTGATGAGGTACCCAAGTATGTATCAAATCCCTCATAAAGTAGAGAAATAGAGAAAACCAGTAGGAAAAACTCCTCCCCAAAAGAGAAAGGGGAGAAGAAAAGTGCATATAAAATATCTCTCGCAAGAAAATCCTCCCCATAAGAACATAGAGAAGCCCCCCAAAAATAGAGAGAGAAGAGAAGAAGAGAGAACTAGGAAACTAACCCGAAGATGAAGCCTCATGAACTCTCAATAGATCCCATAGATGCAAAATCCTGTTGTCAAAAGAGGAATCAATGAAGATTGAATCCCGATCAAGAATTTCAAATGTTGCACTTGAAATAATGTGGATCGAGGTAGTGGAAAAATGAACACGTAGAATTGTGATTGTGTTTTCTTGTTGTCTTATGGATCACCAACCAAGTCATCTACATTTTGAAGTGTTTGTTGAGTCCAAATTAGACTAGAAGTTAGAATGTTAGAAATAAGTGGTCTAGAAGTTTGTGATACATGAGGAAGTGGACCTAGAGATGGAGAATCAAGAGGAGATTCGTCAACCTCTCATACATGACTAATAGAGAAGTGAAGAAGGTCGGGATGTGCGTAACCAACCTAAGAAACACAACTAGGAAAAGGAGGTGATTCCTCATTGTTTCTCTCATTTTATAGACTGAAATATGAATCCTCATCATTTATACTGGAAGAAGAATAAACATGAGTTTGCTTGGGTGAATCCAAATCCTTAACACTATCATCAATACCTAGTGAATATGATGTGACTGGAAGTGAAGTTTTAGGAGTCAAACTCGAAAGGATGTCCTCATCTTTAGAGGAGTCGTCATTAGGAGTGAAGTGTGAGAAGAGATAAACCTGGGACTGTTTATCTGCTCTGCCCACTACAACTTTAGAACCACTATGTAACTACTTAATAACCACAAATTTTGGAATGAACTCAACTTGTTTACCTAAACCGCGGTGTGTGCGCTAATATATTGATAAGATATTAGTTGACAAGGTACAAAAATAATATCTTGAAATTTCCTATCACCTATGTTAACAAATCCTCTCTCGATACCTCAAAGAAAAGTGTTATCATCCTTCAAAAAATTTGACATCGAACATGGATGTACGTAAGTGAAGGTAACATGTGATGAACCTAGGTGGTGCGAAGCACCCGATTTAAGAACCCATGTCGTAGGCCGAGATGCAACTATTATAAGTGCTTTCCCTTAGCTTCCCTTACTTTTGTATTTTACCTTTATGGACTCTCTGAACTAGTGAACTCGTATGTATAAAATTGGAACCATGATATTGTTATTCTCTATAATGTGTATTAAGTGGTCAATCTATTTTTGCATGCACTTATGTTCATCATGTCCAAGTTTTCTACAACATGCACATTTGACCCTCTCTTTCTTAGGTTTGGCTTTAGAAGAGGAGATCTTGATGGCGGGTTTCATATCCTTCTTTTTCTCATTGTCATGTTTATTTTATTTCTTATCCTTGTTGTTTGAAGCCTTTTGTTTTTCCTATCCAACAAATAGGGCATGTGACTTAGAAGACTTTAGAGTACCCATCTATATGAGCTTATCTTGCTCCCTAGTCAAGGAGGAAGAAAATCATCTAAGGAATTTTCCATGTGGCTCTATGAGAAATCCTAGTGGCATGGAAAGTAGAAAAAAAAATTGAATAGTCAAGACCCAACTTGACAAGAATAGAAAGAATCAATTATTCATCCTTTTTGTCTATCCCAAATTGTTTCAACTACAATATGAGAGATTTAATTTTTGTGAAGTCTTGTATAGTGTCAAAGTTTTCTGGACTCGAAGTCGATGAGCTCATTCTCCAATTCATGACCCCTCATTGCATATTACTTCCCAAAGAGTCCTTCGATATTGTCTAGATGTTACTAATTGTATTGTAGATTCAATGTGAAAGAGTAAATTAAGAGATACAAACAAACATAATAGATCGTAGGCCTTATCACATCGGTTCAACTATTTAACTTTACTTACATGTTATGTTGTCTCGCCCAAGAACCTTTGTGATCTAGTGTAAACCCTTTCCCAACAAGATTTGCATTTTGATTTTCCACTCATGATAGTTAAATGGTGTGAGAACCACATTTTGATCCATAATGCAAAAAAAGAGATTGTAGAAATGAAAGTGCATAAGATAGCCCCCTAAAATTATCAATCAATAACCCCCTAAGGTTGGCACTTTATAATTTAAATGTGGAGAGCTCAGAAATACACACTTTAAAAAATGGTGCCTTAAAAATATTTGCCAACATAAAGTTATGCCTCTTATAAGTTTCTTCTACTTTCAAATTTTAATACTTTCTCACAAGCCTACAAAGAAAAAAAAAATCATCCATTGACCTCTTACAATTTTCAACACTTGCTTTAGCACTTACAATTTTTTTATTTGTCATGAGTTAAGCTCCATTGGGTTAGGAGTGACCAAGGGCTAAACTCCATGTGAAGGCTAGAAAAAGTGGAGGTACAACAACAAGTTCAAACACCCATAAAAATATCAAAAAAATAGAAAAATTTAGAAACAAGGTTTCTCACAAACTTTTATGGTATAGAATACCACCAAATAGCTCAAATATATTTATAATAAAACTCAAAAAGACTAGATTCAACCTTATTCGAAGCGTATTTGAGTTTAGTGCGATTCAAACTCAATGGCACAATCTATTTCTCCAAAACACACACGAAATGAAGACGGCTTGCAAAATCCACATATACAAGGATTCTTCCTTCTTTTTAGATTCTCCATATTATTCAAATACACAAGAGAAGAACATACTTGGAGGTAAAGGAACTAAAATAACAGAGTTGAAATAACTCAAGATTCTAAATTTAAAATAAATACAACAAAATGATGGTGTTTAATTACCAAAACAAGATTTAATGCCATGTGAGAATGTGGGCCAAGCTCAAACATTAAAAAAATATGAACACACTAAGATATTATTGTTGTGAGAGAGAGGAACCAAACATGAGACAAAAAGATTGCTTGATTTTGGAATGCATGAAGAAAATAGCTTTACAAGAGGTGTATAAATAGGAATTGTAACCACTACTTAAAAAGGTGGAGAAGTGAAACTACCGTCTATCTCACCGACACATTATCAAGCTAAATACATATGTATGGAAAATCGTGTAATGGAATAAAAACCTACACTAATAATATAATCCAATATCTCCCGCTTGTGATTCTCCCTCCATATCTTCCCTCTCAAAAGAAATAATCTCGTCCTCATGAACATGAGGATTTCATATTCTTATAAAATCCAATCATTGTATGAATCAGTCTTATCCAAATCAATAGGCTCATGTGATATGTATTGCACCTTTTTTATGCGACGTTGAAGATTGTATTGCACAAAAACTAGGTCATTGAGGTGTTTTTAACCAACTCTTTATACTTCCTAGTGTGAATGGGCTCAAACAAACTCTAGTTGTGCTTACATCTAGAAGCACTACAAGTTTGAGATAAAATTTGAATGGCTCACTTTTGAAGATCGATATTTCCTCCCTAATCTTCCCACCAAGAACCTATAAACAAGATAATTAATTTTTTTAAGTAATTAATAATTTTAACTTTGAAACTTGTAACATATAATTAAATACTCTATTTTTTGTTAACTAGCGGTTAGGTGGATCTTCTTCGAGATAGCTAATCTTGAAGAATAGGGCCTCCCTAGCAAGCTCTAAAATATTGAGGTCCCTCACATCAACCTATGGTGTCATTATCTCAATGCATGTTGAGAGGCCCTTTATAACCTCCCCTGTTAACATCCAGTAAATTATTTAGAGAACAAAAAAATGAGGGTGAGGAAGTACTATGCTACATGAATGGCTTGGTGGAGTTGATTGGTCCACCTCCAATCAATTAGCTCCCAAAAAGGACCAAATCTATTTATATCCCCTTTATAATATTTTTGGATGGCCTCTTTGACCATATACATGACATCATACATATATCCCATAGGTTTTGTTCCCCATCAACCTTACACTTTGTCTAGTTCCAACCACGACACAATTGATGCAATATTTTAAACTGGTCATCATAATTATTCTCAAAGCAATATTATTATTTTTGGCATTTATAAATTCTATCAAATTTTGAACATGGGCATCATTTTGGTATAATGGTAACTCATCAATCTTCATTGAGAAGACATGATTCTCACTATTTTTGAAATGTATTGCATATTTTAAGAGTGCTTATGTTATCTTTCATTGTAAGAAAAACATGATTCTAAGTGGTCAAACCGTTGGTTTACTTCATTCAATCAATTTTACCTTCAAAAAGTGGAATATTAAAATTCACTTGTACCTTATACTCAACAATGAAGTAAGGATTGGCCCAAATGGAGTTGGCAGTGCCAGTGATAGCTAGCTCTCCACTATCTCTCTCGACAAGCAACCATAACTAAGGAAAAAAATTCATGTAGAAAGGCCTCTTACCTAAAAAAAAAAAATCCATAATTCTTGCCTAGGAACATTAACAATGGTATACTCATAGCCCATGGGATTGAGGAAAATGTAAGAGTTGAGTGGAAAAAATTAATGATTGTTGTAGGAACGGTGCAAAAAAATTTTATCAAGGATGAAATAATTTTTAATGGGTGGTGACACTGCACTAGTCATCTAACTTAGAGGAAATACCTACGGGGAAAAGACGTTAATGGGTGAGGATTGATGAAGAGCTATGAGAGTTGGATAATATTAACTAAACATTATGAAGGAATAGTCAAAGTCTCTTTATATGGGGTTCAAATTAATGTTACGTGGGGATATGTCTCCCCATTTCCTAGATGTCTCGGGTATCGAGGACTTTGGGCACGGATGAAATGTCCCCGGGCATACCCTCCTAAGCAAAAAAATGGGGAAGTCCTTTCAAATTTTATTTTTTCATTTTTATTTTTTAAAAAGGTTGAACTACTAGTTCATATATCTTAAATATAGCCATTTAAAAAACACAATATATGTATCAATATGAAAGCATTTATCTTGAATTCATCACAAAGTTTCACCCATTGAAGGGTTCCATATTGATTAACAACTCAATCACCTTCTTCTCAAATTTCCCAATGTTTGGTCATGAATGTCTTCAATGTAGTGCGTCGTTGCATTGTGCTAAAAAAACTTGAAAATAAAATAAATTTGGGAAGGCCCTAATTTTCTCTTTGTAGTTTTTATTGTTTTTTGGAAGCCACTCGTTTATTTGAAAGGAAGTTTGTATGTATAGATCTAATTAAATTTCATTTTGGAAGTTGTTATCACTTAATAAAGTGTGTATGTATAAATCTAATTAAATTTCATTCTAGAAGCTATAATCACTTAATAAAGCATGTATACATAATTTTATATGAAGAGAAATGTCGTGTAGATGATAAAATTAATAAGGCATATACCAACACATTTACCCATACCTCGATTATATTGTATTACAAAGACAATATGAATCGATATTGATATATGGATACACAAGTTTCTAAGCACAAATGTGTATAGTGGACTATCACACACTTTGTTATGGCTTCCACAATTCGAAACCCCAACATTTCATTCCTTGTTTTAAAGATACAAATGTTGAATCTATGATTAGACAAGATTACTTCAATCTACCATTTTCCTAAAATAAGGAATTTGTTGTTGTAAACTCACTTTGGAAAAAATGATAAGTTATGTTACTTATTTGATCGAAAACCCCAACATGTATTCCTCGTTTTAAAGATAAAAATGTTAAATCTTTGGTTAGACATGCTTGCTCCAATCTAACCTTTTCCTAACTTAAGGAATGTGTTGTTACAAATTCACTTTGGAAAAAATGATAAGTTATGTTACTTATTTGATAGAAAACCCCGAGTTACATAGATATCAACGTCTTTTCCCATGTTACAAAAAAACATATAGTTGATTACAATATGATGAGTAAGCATACACCTATATTGAGGCCTTCCTTTAGCTAAACAAATATGAATAGGGAAATCCAATATGTCAAATTCACCTGGAATGATCATGGTGATTTAATAAAATAGAATTAAATCTAATTGCAAAGTAATTGATATGATAAAATACAACGAAGATACAAATGCTAAGCACTCAAAAAGGTGCAGACTATAAGAAAATAGGAAAGATAAATGACTTAGCTTATTCTTGCGTGATTTGGAAATGATTTTGTGTAGTGTAAAGTGTTAGACATGATACAAACAACGCGTCAACTACTCCTTGTAAAATATATAACCCGAGACTGATGTCCGACAGGGGCACCGGACAAGACAGGGCGCCTAAAGGGGGTATACGATCGGGATCATTCCATAATCCCTCTCAGGTTACAATACAGTCAATCAACACTCTTAGCATATTACTATTACAACTTACTTTGATCTCATTCAAAAAAATGTACAATCATTCTATACAACAATCAATACTTTCTACTATTTCAAATCTATTCCCCCAAATGACCTAATGCGGGGCAAAGAGAAAACCTCTCTGTGAGTAAACTCCTAAGAACATATTATTTCAAGCAATCTTTTATCACTCAAATAAAAGTTGTCAAATTGGTACAATAAGCACATTTACTATATCTCCCTTATGACCTAACTTGGGAGCTACATTACATTACTATCGCTTCCAGATGACCTAACTTGGAAGCCATCTAACATTATTCAAATTGGAACACTCGTTACTTATAGGAGTGGGGAAATGAGATGTCATTGCCTTTCCTATACTGCTCCTATATGGGTTATTCAATCAAAATAAATAATTTTTCAATCATGATCTAATTAGAACTAAATTGGAACTAAATTTGGTCTTTATCCATCTACAGTGGTTAGACCTTTTGGGGATGCAATCATGGATGAAGAGTAAAACTAGACCTCTCTCCCCAACACTCTTCCTCTGGTGGCAGGATGCCCAAATCCTCCCATTTACAAACAAAATTAGGTTAGGAATTGATCACTCCCTACCTCTTCAATATCCTTTGGCAACAATTCAAAATATCCAAATCATTTCAACTATATCTCCAAGTGCTCCTTACGACAATTTTCTATCTCCACTTATGTCACATGGGTCAAAACACCGATCCATGGTTCATCGCACTACAATTTGTTCCATTCTATACACACTTTGCAACATGGCTTCTTTGAACTCTATACAGGTATGTTCCTTACTTCCTTTACACTACTTGAATTTCATTCAAATAACATAAGGGGGGGCAAATGTAGACACAAAATCATGCACATACTACTACTTTACTATGTTGTCAAGCATGTTGTTCTATGTATGGATCTTAAGTAAGAAAAGTATTCACTGGTGACATAATCCTTTGTCCATCTACTTGCTTTGATTGTTTCTATTGTCTTTCTCTCTCACATCTATCATTTTTGTACCCAGTTCTAGTTAGGTCACAGGATCCCTATCTGTCGGTATTTTCACATCTATCGTCATTTATCTTAGGACACCAATACCTACTCTAAACACTAGCACTTAGGTTCTTTTGTCCTCTTTGTTCTTTTTACACATTTTGACATTTGTGATCAACCTTTTAGTTTTCTAATCCTTATCTCGTATTCATAGTCAACCTTTTGTGTCACTAGTGTTTAAATTCAAATAAGACATTCATGTATATAGACAACATACACACTATTATTTTGGTTGGAAATTATAAGGGGCAATCACATCTACATACTATCATTACCATCAAAGGGAATGCATTTTTGGGCTACATACACTACATAGGAAGGGGAAGTGTTGAATTCCATATCACACATTTGCATCTTATCTAGCTATAGTCTACTATCTTAGCATCATTGGTGTGAGGGAAACCTAAGGACATTATTTCACACACAAACACAAAGAACTACATGGAGTCTAGAATGTAGTGCAACACTCGATCATAAGTTCACTCATCAAGTAACCGCACACAATCGATCGACTTCACATATTACATATTTCATTTCGATTTGATGTGTTTATGAGATTGTGTAGGTAGCTAGGGTTTGTTTTGTAGGTTATAGGTACCCTCGGTGATCAAAGAGTGAATATCAGGTGATTGACAGAATTAGCAAAGTGAAACCCTAAAGACACAGAAGAAAGTAGATCTTGATCCTTTGTACAGTACCAATGACCAAAACTAGTCTCTAGCATCCATGCACCTAAAAGAGTATTCGTGAGAATTGATATGAAAATTGTGCACCACGATGAAGTTGCACTCCAACGGTAACGTGATATCTCTAACGTAATCAACAAGATTTGAGAAAAAATGGAAAATCATGCAACAAAATAATAGATAAGCTCATGTAGAGAAAGACAACAGAGTGTCTTGGCATGCTCATAAATAAGAAAGAAAGGGTACATATAGGAGTGTTGAGTAACTCCAATGCATGACACATAAGCCCTAACCCTAATGACCTATGATCTCACCTAAGTGAGATGACTCACCATGGGTGAGGGAAATTCACATAATAATAAATAGAGGTGAAATAATATCCCTCACACCAATACAACCCCTTCATTGAAGTTGAGGTAGAGGTCATGACAAGTCAAAACAGAAAGAGAAGACTCCCTAGACAACTAAGAAAGATGTGTCAATGGGGCCCGACAACTAAAGCCTAATAAGGTACCCATGTACAAACAACATCTTCTTGGAAGAAGAAGAAGAGAAGAATGGGTCCCAACAACTAGGCCTGATGAGGTACCCATGTACAATAAGGATCTCAAGTAATGGAGGAAAAACCCTAAGGGAAAACATCCACTTACAAGAGACAAAAGACTCCCTAAACAACCTAAGAAAGATGCGTCAAATGAGTCCCAACAACTAAAGGCCTAATAAGGTACTCATGTACAAATTGTAATCTTTCTAGAAGAAGAGGAGAACTAGAAAGCCCGAAGAAGATGGGCTGCTGCAGAAGACCTCACCCCAAGAAGAGACCGCAAGTGAAGATACTTCGCCTCAGTGAAGGGTTTGGTAAAAATGTCTACAACCATATCGAAGTCTAAAACTATGTGAAGTCTCCAAGAAGAGTGTCGATGATGTGATCTTCCACATGTAGACTGAAGAAGGTCCATCTACATCGAACAATGTTTCTACCCTTAGGAAGAACAGAAATGGTGTATTGAAATTCCACCCACTCCACAAAGGAACACGAAGGAAGCAATACGAAGAGCTCTGAAGCTGGTCCACAACTAAAGCGTGACATCAACTTGACAATAAGGTGCTCAAGAACATAAGGTAATGCTACTTGTAGCGAATCTGCCAAGTATGGGTATGGAACATTCACCGAAATAATGTCCATAAGAAGTGAAGGCACAACAACCCTCACAATGGTAGAATGATAATCCATAAGAAGAGGTGGATAAATAATGATCTCCAAAATAATAGAAGTGATGGATATCCTAAAGGGGCACTCACAACAAATGAGATGACAAAATACTCTGAAGTGGAAATGTGTGAAGGCTCATGTAGAGCAAGAGCAACTCCCGTATCGCAACATAAGTAGGCTCTGCGAAGAGACATCTAAGATCTGGCAAATAGTCATCCCAAAAAGGTTGCTCGACAAATAGAAGAGCAATGTCTAATAGGTATGAATCATCAACACAAGAAGTAGGAGGAGTAAAGGGTGTAATAAAATTGTGAGGCTAAGAACATGACTGTCAGTGTTTGATGGATAAAGAGGGGGTTCAACATTATCTGAAGGGTGACCAAGAGAGGGAGGTGATGTATCCTCATCAATACTCTCATCATCGAACTAGAAGAAAAAACCTCATCATCAGAAATATGAACAAGCAAATCTGATCAGTTGAACTATCATCACATGAAGTAGGATCGAAACAACAGATTGTAAGAAGAAACAACGAACGACGATCTTTGAAGGGTCTCTAAATAAGGACTGAAGAATGCTCCAAACTATGCGAGGACACTCCATGTGCACCACATGATGGTGAAGAGGCATGGAAATGTACATCAACAAATGACCAAGAACCATGTCACAAGTGTTAAGCCAATCATTAAGTTGATATGAATCACTGGGTAGTACTTGTCCATACAAGTATGGATAGAGATCTTGTTGAATGAGAAAATTTCCATGCTTGAACACCACAGTGCATAATTATCCCTACCAAGTAGAAGTCGAGGAGGCTATAATGCAGATTTGGTCCTACGAATCATAAGTCTGGAAGAACATTCTCCATGGAACATCCACAAATAAGAGCAATCAATGTAGAAAAGTCATGAATGACAAATCATGCTCAAATGGACATCAAACTCAACCAAAAATACATTTGGAATGCAAGAAGAGAAGGGTGCGAGAATACACCCTAGAACAATATTAACACCCCCGAGTTTGGCAATTTATAGTTTAGTATGTTAATTACAATCGATGCGATCGGCGGCGAGAACCATTCGGTCACTCACCTTGCAATCAACATAATAATGCGTAAGAGTGGAGACCACAATCAAGTTTCGTGGAATGCAACGAATCGACATCGTAAATAAGCACAAAACAAGCAAAAACAAGAGAAGGGAGAAAAATACAGTCCTGTGTGAGAAATAACATCTCACGTTGCAACATAAACCCTCTTGCCACAAGACTGTAGTAGATGTCCTCACTAGTCCGCAAGTAATAACAAGGGTTATTACAATGCTCAAGACGACTCAAAACGAGTCCAAATGAACTCCAAGATGCAGACCAAGGCTCCCATAAGGCAAAAAAAAGGCTAGAAATGTTGCAAAACACTCAACACGTGATTAGAGAAAAAACAACCAATAACACTAAGAAATCAACCTTTTGAAACGTCCCTATTCAACTAATTTTAAAGCAAAAATGACTAGAAAAGTTGATAAAAACACTAAATACGACTATTTTAATTTAATCTACTAATCGAAATAAAAGAGCTAATTATTTTAATTAGATGCCTAAGTTAAAAAATAATAGAGCTCTTTAAAAGCAATTAAGTTTAATTAATTACCACTTTTAATATAATTAGATCCTAAATTTTAAATTAAAATATAATTATATAAATAGGCCACCTTTATAATAAAATTAGATCTTAAATTGATAAAATTTAACTTAAATATTAAAACTTACCTTTACTAAAAGGCCACCACAAATGTTAAGAAAAATGCATTTAAATTAAAAATCTTAACTTAAAATTAAAATGGCCCACCTTTTTTAAAAACCGAGCTCACTTTAAATGAAGGTTTTACTTTAATAATCCCACCGTTGAAAAGGAAGGAAATAACATGCTCGGGTTAGGCCTCCACACATAGCAGTGGCAAATGCATACCGAATACGGCCTAATACACACAAGGAAAATGCACAAAACCTCAAACGTAGGCAATGCGTCAATGGCCCAATGCAGCATGAAGCAAAGAAAAACAATGCAAAGGAAGGAACTCGGCCATGAGAGTAACTCAACTCGGTGAGATGAGCCAACTCTCTCGATGCGAAAAGGAAAAACAAAATGCAAACCGAGATCACAAGGAGCTAATGCGGGGAAAAACGTAAACCAGGTAGAAAGAGGTGAAAAGGCTAATAAACACTTTTAAAAAAAAATCACTTTTATTAAAAAATCCAAATAAGACCAAAAATGCACGAACCTAAAAAAACTTTTCCACCAAATACAATCAGTAACCAAGAAATCCAACGTGAGTGAAAAATACAAACCTACACACACGCACAAACCCCAAAACGCATAACTCCAAAAAAAAAAAAACCAAAATATCATATCTCTGTTAAGAATAGTTAGCAATTCCAAAATAAATCAAGGAAAACTTACACGAGGAACGATAAAAAATGAAACTGGAAGTAATCAACAACCCAAAAATGACGAGTGCACATTTATCGAATCCTCAAGCTCTGATACCAGGAAAGAGTATCCATCGATTCTCATGAACACTCTTTCATTGTCTAGGGAGTCTTCTCTTTCTGTTTTGACTTGCCATGACCTCTACCTCAGCTTCGATGAAGGGGGTGTTGGTGTGAGGGATATTATTTCACCTCTATTTATTATTATGTGAATTTCCCTCACCCATGGTGAGTCATCTCACTTAGGTGATATTATAGGTCATTAGGGTTAGGGCTTATGTGTCATGCATTGGAGTTGCTCAACACTTCTATATGTACCTTTTCTTTATGATTTATGAGCATGTCAAGACACTCTGTTGTCTTTCTCTACATGAGCTTATCCGTTATTTTGTTGCATGATTTTCCATTGTTGCTCGAATCTTAATGACCTATGATCTCACCTAAGTGAGATGACTCACCATGGGTGAGGGAAATTCACATAATAAATAAATAGAGATGAAATAATATCCCTCACAATAACATCGCCCATGTCATGTCTCTCGGGTGCCCCTGCTAGTATCATTCTCGTTTCTAGATTTCATAGGAAGCGATTCTGCGTTGTTTGCATCATGTCCATCACTTTAGACTACACAAATCATTTCCACATTGCACACGAATCAACTAAGTCATTTATCTTTCTCATTTGCTTATAGTCTTGCATTTTTTGAGTGCTTATCATATGTATCTTCATTGTATTTTATCATATGAGTTACTCTGCAATTAGATTTAATTTAATTTTTATTAAATCACTGGGTCTTATTTATTTGACATCTATTATGAGGTATCTAGAGGGATTTGTACCCTAGTGGATGGCTAGGAAACACCTTTTACACCATCATCCTCACCAATTGGACTACAACCCTTTCAATAAGTCGTATTACTTTTATTTCCTTGAAATTTCCAAAAAAATCTATAATAGGTTGTAGTACAAAAAAAAATGAAGAAACTTCTTTTAGATCCAATGAAATTTACTTCTTAATATTTTTAAGTTTATTTATACTCTTTTAATATTTATAAGTGTCTATATATATATTATATTATTATTATTATTATATAACCTCCCCTTCTTGTTCCCAAGAATTTTTTTCACGTTCACGGAAACCCCGTCCCTACGCTCCCAAAGTATTGGGTAATTAAATCACTCAACTAGGGTTTCTCGTTTGCATGTCATACTGCGCACCACTTCGCCGTTGTGGGATAATAATTTTTCTATTATGTTTTAGGGTTTCTCTCCCTCTTGGCTCACCTATATAATGCCCCCTCCACTTTGATCTCTACCATTGATGTGAAGGCCGGAGCTAGTGGAGCTACGAATAATGGTGTCGCCACAGAAATGTCCCCAAAAAATTGTTTCGAAGGTCTTTCACGAGGTAATGTTTCTCCTCCTGATGTTGTATTACATGTTTTTGAATTTAATTTTGTGTGCCAATGACTTGAATATTTCTGCCTTATTGGTTACTTTGTGGGTTGTATCCCCTCTAAAAGCATGCTTAAGTCCTGGGTTAATTCATCTTGGGCCACTCATGGCATTAGACTTGAGATTGTGCAAAACACGACTAAATGATTCTTCCTTTTTCGGTTCTCTGACCCTTCACTTGCCCCAACTATCCTAAATCGTTCAAATACCTAGTATGTTAATAACTCCTTGGTTCTTTCCCTTGGGTGAGGACTTTGTAGTGTCCAAGTTTGCGGCTCTTAACATCCCAGTCTGGGTGGAGTTCCCTAAATTGTTGCTTTTATGCATGCATTTTCTTCACCAAATCACCTCCTCTATTGGGTGAGTTATTTGCATGGAACCTTCTCGCTTCTACAATGGTCGTCCACAAAAATGGGTCTACGTTAAAGTAAACTCTCACAAGAATTAAAAGAATTTGTGGAGATCGAATGGGCAACACTCACTATTCTTAGCGAGTTCTTTACATCAACTTGCCTAACACATGCTTTCATTGTCAGGCATTTGATCACAAGATCAAGGATTGCCCACTTTATGTGCCTTGCAATCGCCCAACGCCTAAGGCAGCTACCGAATCTATTAAGCCCCTACAAGAGGAAGGGTGGAAAACTGTCAGAGGATAGAAAAATAAGAACAAAATGGTTCAAGCCAAGGCGATAGGTCACAATGGGTCTAAAGATCCAATTAAGGAACATACATTCGATCTGCGTTACTTGTCGGAGTGAGTCTCTCAAGATTCTTCACCCCCTTACCCAAGTTCTCAAGCATGCCCAAAATAGCAACAGTTCTCATGGACCTGTCAAACTCCATCCGGACCTCCTCGAACACCTCTAAATTCATAGTTACTTTTGACAATCGACTCATAGGGCCCAAAGTCCCTCTCAACACCCCATGGTAAGCTATGAACATAGCCCGCCACGCAAAGGTGGGAGTCCACGAGAGGAGGAGTATAACATTGAGTATGTTGGATGAAGGAAAGTTGAGTTGCAAGATTTTATAAAGCACAATAATGCTCAATTCCTACAAAACCAATTCGATGCCTTGGATGACTTGGATGTTGATGGTATGGCCCTTGATCCATGTTTCTCATGAATTGTATGTCATGGAATGTGTGGGGTCTTACAGACTCCAATCGTAAGTATATCATTCGTGATGCTTGCCAAAAAATTGCCAACTTAGATGTTTTGTGTCTTCAGGAAGTTAAAGTTACAAGTTTTCAGTTGTCAATGGTTTGCAAATCCATTTATCCTGACAACCTAGATTTCACCAGTAATCATGATGGAGGTCATGGGGGTTTAAGTTCTTTTTCTCCCATTAATGACAACCCTTGCGCCGATATAGGTATATGGGCTCTCTTTAATATTGAAAGCCACCCTTTTGGATTCATCAACATTTATGCTTCTAATGATGTGGTTGAAAGGGATGATCTTTAGCAGGTGGATAGCCAATGAAATCCTTGATGCCTATTGGGTCATTTGTGGTGACTTTAATATGGTTGAGTTACCCATAGATAAATGTGGGCACTTGCCTATGCGATGGACAACTGGCGAAAGGGAATTGTGGTTTTATATGTGTAGTAAATTCAGGTTTTACGACCCTAACACCTCATGTAGTCCCACCTCTGAAACTTGGTTCACTTGGTCCAATCTCCAAGGTGGATCGATTGGGTTCTTAAACGGATCGATAGGGCCATGTTGTCCACTCGATATTTTTGAGTTTGACAACATTTATTCCTTTCTGTGGAAGTGATGCCAAATTTCATCCTTTCTGACCACTTCCCTATTAGATTTCATATCACTTGGCAAGATAAGAGGCCTTTTAGTCATAAAGGCCATTTTTTCTCAACATGGCCTTGATGGAACACAGACCCACACTCAATCATATCAAGCGAGTGTGGAATTTAACACCCCGACCATGTCATTTACATAACTATCATCCACCTCTTCTGATCCAACTGGACTCAATGGTGGGAGGATGCAATGATGACTAGACAACCAGATTTTATAGACACAAAAGCACACACTTGGGTACAATTCTATATCCTAAAAGCATATTTGCATTCATATGATTCCTAAGTGAGGAAACTAATAATTGACTACTATCTCAGGCCTCTTTTATGTCTTTCATGCTTTATCTTTGGTCTTACACACCCTACAGCCCAGTCTAAACTTTATTGCTTTATCTTTCATGACTCAAGACACCAACACCCAGAAAGGACGCCAACACCCAGTGCCCTCATCATTTTGCACCCCCAACCTCTTTCTCACTCTTTTTGGGATTCTTTTATCTTTTGGGCATCTTATTTTCTTATGGGTTTGGCCTTCTAGTTGTCAATTACAAAATTCAACCAAGGGAATCATATAAATACAAAGTTATGTGACCAAAATAAAGGACCAAACTATAAGCATCTATTATCATCACCTAAGGTTACATCCAAAGGCATATAAGAGCATCAAAGACATCCATCTATCACTCATACAAGGGACAAGGGATTACATTTTCTAGCATACACTTCATAGGAAGGGGAAGTTCATTTTTCCATCTAAACATCTATTTACATCGGTACATCTAGCTATCGCCTACTATCACGTGCACTTGCACAAGGGCTTCTTAGGGCACGATTCTATCACACGCACAAGAACTACATGGAGTCTGAGATTTAGTGCGGTGTTCAATCGTAAGTTCGCTCGGTTGGGTGACTGTCGGGTCAATCTAAATCCCCATTTTGCATCTTTTATTTTGGGGATTTGAAGTAGTTTGAGGGTTTTGCAAGTCGTTATCTCTATGTAGGTTATAGGAGAATTTTGTGATCATCCAGCGACATACAAGTGACCAATAATGACTATCGGAGACAACCTTACAACACCAAAAAATTTAGTTACCAACCATTTTCATAGTCACGGGAGCCCAAAGAGCAAACTTCAATGCCCAACCACCCCCGACCCCTCGTCTGTGCGCCCCGATCCTGCATATCCAACAACTCTAGAATTTATTGTGCATAGTTGCGACATTCTCCCCTTCCTATTTATCAATTTCTCCATTCTCCGCATAGTCCCAACATCAGGTGTAAATCAACTAAGTCCTTTACTCTCTCTCTCTCTCTCTCTCTCTCTCTCTCTCTCTCTTTAAGGGTTTCACATTTATTAGCTATTTTTCTTGTGTCATCTTGTATCTAACAACTATTTATCATAGTTTACATTTGTTACTCTATAATTAGGGTTTTACATAAATTATATTTTTATTAAATCATTTGGTGAACCCACATTCGAACACTCTTGGATCCTCACTTCTTCCTAACTTCACTATCCTAGGATCCTCTCACCATGGATGTCTCCATCCATGCCTTTTTGCAAGCTAATCCTGATTGTGTGAATAAAATCATATCTTTTTGGCTAATACTTACATTCATCCTCATACTTCTCCTGAATATGTATATCATAAATTTACTACAACTTTATCTTTTAATGAGGAACATATTACTTTTACATCAAATGAACTTCCTTCTCAAGCTATGTTAGATAATGATTCCCCCTTTATATTCATGTTTGTATCAATAATGTTGGGGTTAAATATGCCTTAGTTGATAATGGATTGGGGCTTAATATTTGTAATCTAGCATTTCTTCACCAAATTGGCCTCTCTAAAGACTCCTTGGTTCCTTCATCTGTTTTTATTTGCGGATTTGATAATATTCCTAAAAGGGTCTTAGGTATAATCACACTTCCCATTATTATTGGGCCATGCACTTTGTCCATCCCATTCCATGCCATGCCTAAGAATCTTAATTATAATATTCTTCTCGGATGGCCTTGGATCCATGCCATGCATGCGGTCCCTTCAACACTACATGCGCGTATTAAATCATTATACTAGGGTGTGCTCCATGAAGCTTTAACATATTTGTAACACTGTTAAAACAACCCACTTGAGACTCAAGAACAACCTAGGATTAGTCAGAAAAGTTATGGGATAATTTTTTTGTATAAAAGTGTCTGCTACTAGGTTACAAAACAATAGTTTCCACAAGCAAGGTTTAGAGGCAAAAAAATATTAGCTCATAGTTTTCCCATTACAACAATTATTAAATTTATAGGTCAAAACTTAGGGTTAGAATAATCATTAGGATTAAGAGGGCAATTTCTCACTCTCCCACCCTCTAACAGGATTAAGATATTCAACCTAATTTTTCTCAAAATTAATGCACTTGAAACCTTCTAAAAATATTCCCATTAGATAGGAAATTTTCTCACCTTTCCAGTGATATAAAGAAGTCCTCCTAACTCCTTATATTTCAAAAGTTATGGGTCGGCAGACCTTGGGAGGAAAATTTTCCCAAGGCGGGCGGCGGGCCTAGGGGAGAAAATTTTCCCCAGGGGCGGGTCTGCGGCCGCGGGGAGAATTTTTTTCCGAAGGAGGAGTTGGGTCGGTGGGGTTGGGAACGAAATCTCATCCCAAACGCGGGTCGGTGGAGCCGCGGAGACGTTTTGGAAATTTTCTTCGCTTGGGGCGAAAAGCCACCTTTGCACCCGCACGCCCGCAAGTCCGCAAGGGACATGTGGCGCCTCCTAAGCCAATGCAGGGAAAGCAGGGTGTATGGTGAAAAGGATAAAATTCACCTGCGCTCCGCCGACACCTCGTGATGCCACGCGGCGAGATCCGATTGGCGACGGGCCAATAGGGGGGCCGCGAGGAAACTAGGAAAAGTTTCCAAATTTTAATTTCATGCAAGCGCCAAGGTTAAAAGGGATTTACGCACTCTGAAAAGCCTCGTTAAGCCTCATGGTAGCACTTTGATTGATTGGCTGCGGGCCTACAGGGACGCATGGGAAATGTAGAAATTTTTCCCTTTTTTTTAACTTAGATTGTTTTGATCAACAAGAATGTTTGCGGTCAAAGAGCAAATGGAGAACTTCATGCCTTAAGTTTTTTTGGGCAAAAAGTGCAAAAAGGAAGGATTTAGCCTACGGGTCCGCCCAAGAATATTTTATTAATTAAATTTGACGGTTAGAAAATTTTTGAAGCCAAAATGAAGTGGAACTTCAGAAGGCCATAACTTTCGACTAGGAGCTTTGTTTTTGGCAAACAAGGACTTTTTGGAAAGCTCTCAAAGTCCTATTTGCACAGAAGCTTAAGATTTAAATTTTGATGAATTTTGAAGGGTCAATTTTAATAAAATGTCTTTCTGTCACTTAAAACGTGAACTGGACTATTCAACTTATAAAATTTGTCTGAATTTGCCATAATTCCTTCTCAACATGCCAAACAAGCATGGAGGAATTTTCTTGGAATATTTTAGGATAGATTACAAGGGTTAAGTTGTTTGGTTGATTTACATTTCAAAATTTCCCAATTTGACAACAACGACTGTGAAATTGTTTGAGCCCAAATTGAAAGGTTCTATGGAAATTCCTTTTCTTGGGATCGTTTTGATCCCACAAGTTCCATTGGTATTTCAATTTATCTTTTCAATGTTGCAGGTCACTCTATACTTTTTGATAAAATTTTGCAAGTATACAGTGAAATAAAGGATGGAGTTTATACTTGATCTTAAACAAATCCAGGTTTCCTTTACCAACTTGATATATGAAATTTATTCCCAATCCAATCTAACATATGAAGTTGGTTTTTTTTTCAATTCAAGTATTCAAAAGCCAACATACAGTTCTAATTTCTAAATCATGCATTTCAAAAGAACAGAGCAATATAACATTTCTTCATGCGTATTTACTTTTCAATTTTCCAACCAGAGCTTTTATATTATATTTCAAACGCAGATTTCCAATGAAAAAAATCATTTGAGCAAGGTACACAACTTCCATTAATTCAAATGAATCTTTTACGACTTCTTTCCCATTTATTTTCAAAATATAACATACAAAATACATATCTTTCTTTTTTGTTCACAGAACTGAATACAAGATATATTCTTCCATAATCACAACTACTTTCATAACTAAAATAGAGTAGCCTTTCCATCACAAATAATATACAATGTCATCCACTTCAAAGTGGAAAAAGGTTACAATAAGAAATAATCTCAACAAGGACTGTAAAATTTTTCTTTTTCCTCTACTCCAGTACAACAACGTGAAGATCCTCCATTTTCTAGTTTGATCACAACAAAAGCAAGGAGAAAGGCAATGCTCTCCACCCAACCAAGACATCTAATGAAAAGGAGAAGCCATCCTTCTTCATTGGCCCCGATCCCCAACCACAATGCAATAAGAAATGTGTTTCAACTCATGACAACACACATACAAATTCATATTTAAAACACATTCCAGAACAAAACTGCAGTTTGCAACCATAGATAAAAGACAACAAACAACACTCGAGATTCTTCATGTAAGCCAAAGGAGCAAGAAACTATGGGGGATGATGCTTATGCCTCCCAAGGGAAATGTGTATCACCACCTAAGAACAAACTACCAAAACATATCATTTCAAAACCTTGACATGCCCTTATGCCTCCCCCAAGTACCCGTTATTCCTCTCATTTCCTTATGCCCCTCCAACCTCTTATGGCACCCCATAACGAGTAAAGAAATGCAAGCTATTTATTTTACAAGGTGGAACCCAAATTCCAACTCTCTCCACACTTATACATCCTCATAACACTTATGTCTCCCCATAAGAATCCCCATAGTCTTCTCCTACACCTTTCCTAGGCCATCTACCCAACCAGCCAACGAATAAAACAACACATTCACACACTCAACCATTCACATAAGCATAAAAATGAAAGAAGAGCATAACAAGAGCCAAGCTCTTACCTTTCCATGATGGAGTTGTTCCAAGTTCAAAAACAACAAGCTTTATTCCAATGCAAGCAATCCAAAATATCCTCCAAGCACAAGCATTCAACAATCTTCAAACCCCTCCAAAGCAAGAGCTCTCAAACAAAAAAATAATTCACCCAAGAATGAAGCATTCCAAGGTGAAGTAACCCAAAAACAAGCATGGGAATTTGAATATATAGAAGAGGGAAGAGAAGAGGATGAGGTGGATCCATGTAGGATGCCACATCACACATCCTCAACTCCAACACCCAATTCAACTTCATTCTCCAAGGCATATTAAATAGGTGGGTGAATAATATGACAAATTACTTACACACTCCAAAACAAGCCCACACTCTAAAGGACTAAAATTAAAACATGTAAGAAAAGTGTAATTAAATTTACAACTTGACTTACAAAAATGCATAATGAAAGTCTAAATTCAACTCTCCAACCATAGGTATGGTTGGTAAATAAATTTAAGAGGTATGGAAAAAGTTTAACTTGTCCCACAAGCCTCCAAAATCAGCCTACAAGGAAAAATTTGAATTTCTAAGAAGGTGGAGTGTTTCATATTCTAAAATTAACTTACACGTCACTTACACATCTCTTACAACACTTAAACCAAGACCAACAACTCTATTAATTACATTCTCAAATCACAATTTAATTAAATAATGAAAAGGAAAACACATCACTTATAAAACACATACAACATTAACAAAAGACCAAATAAAAGAAAAGTATAAAGTCCCTTGGTCACATTCGAAGGTGATTCCCCCATGGGAATCCCTAACAAAATCAAACACACACAAACAAATACAAGTTGCCATGGTGACCTTGTTGAATTCATCTAGAATTCCAATGTGGTTGGTCTCCAATCCCCCGATGTTTGTTGTGATATTTTTAACCTGCAAAATACAAATACCTCCTTTGGCCTCGTGGCTCGCATCAGAACATCCAAAATGAATATAAATATAATTCCAAAACCATATATACATATGAATCACAACATCATCAAGGCAAACAACAATATCATTTGCAGTTTTATCAACAACTATATGATCATCAAATTAATTCCACTTTCTAGGTCTACTCAAAATATCCAAATATCACATGTCCGAACCACATCTATAATATAACCATGTCAAACAATATATCAACATCAATATATAAAAAGTTTCCAATAATCATCATGCACCACATATGAATCAAAGTCCACAATAAACCATGATCTAACATCTAACATCATACTAAATCAAACTATAACAATGTCCATAATATAGTCAGCAGTATCAGGATCAATATCACAAGGTGTCGAAGGGAAGCGAGCACTACATCCCCCTCCCCTTAGACTCGAATTCCTCCTGGAAGTCACTGGAACATATGTGGGAACTGAACTCAGTAGCAATGTAACACCCTCCCATGTAGATGCGGACTCGTTCATATCCATGCCACTTTGCACCCAAACTCGATCAATATCTCTGCCTCGAAGGCCTAGGGTCCTGCGATCTATAATGCGAATGGGCTCCACCATCACCTACCCCTGATCCTACACCTGCAATGATGTCCAATCTAGCACATGAGAAGGATTTGCAACATATCTCCTAAGAACTGAAACATGAAACACATCATGGATGCGAGACAAGCTAGGTGGTAATGCTAGACGGTAGGCCAAAGGGGAGTCGATACGCTCTAAGATCTCAATAGGACCAAAGAATATAGGAGCTAACTTAGAACCTTTTCCATAATTGATAGGGCTCTTGTGTGGCCTAACACGAAGGAAAACCTTCGTGCCCACATCAAAACTATGGTTGGTCCTATGCTAATCCGTGTAATTCTTCTACCTATTATGTGCCTCCTCTAGCCTCTGTCTAATCATAACCACCTCTTGCTCCATGTTACGCAATAAGGTTGGTCATAGAGAAACCCCGTCCTCTAACTCTGTCCCAACTAAGGGGTGTTCTACACTCTCTACCATACAAAGCCTGAAAAGGAGCCATGCCTATAAAACTCGAAAATTATTATTATAGGAAAACTCCACCAAGTACAGGTACTCCTATTTGGACTACTGGTCCATAACGTACATCCTAAGCATGTCCTCCAAGATCTGATTCACCCGCTCAGTCTAGCCATCTGTATCAGGGTGATATGTTGTGCTGAAGTTGATCCTCGTCCCGAGGGCATACTGCATGGTGGTCCAAAAATGGGAAGTATACAAAGGATCGCGGTCACAAATGATCTTCTCAGAGAATCACGTGCAACTCCGACAATCACATCAAGATATACCCATGCCATCGCACTAGCTGTATATAAGTGGTCTTTATTGGAGAAAATGAGCCACTTTTGTCAATTTATCCACCATGACCATGATGGCGTCGTGGTGGTATCTCGACATCGGTAGCCCAACAATGAAGTCCATGGAAATGGTGTCCCACTTCCATTCTAGTATAGCATGAGGATAGAGAAGGCCAGCTAGATGTTGATGCTCGCCTTCACTTTTTAGCACTCTAAATAGCATGACACAAACTGAGCCATGTCTCTACGAAGTCCCCTCTAGATAAACAATTGTCTCAAGGTGGTGTGCATCTTCTTCACCCCAGATGGGCTGAATAGGGTGCACGATGTGCCTCTGCCAAGATGTCTTGCCTCAAGCCTCCATCTCTGGGAACATAAATCTAACCTTTGTGCCTGAGAAGGCCATCTACCTCTAAATAAAAACCATCGAACTTCCCCTCAAGGGGTCTCTGAGACTCGATCTCTACTCTAGCTGCAATGTAGAAGCTATCGTGAGGAAGTTGTTGTAGAATCCTGCTCCATAAATCCGTGCTCACTGAGGTGGCCATAGCCACATGTCTCCGTCTACTAAGAGCGTTTGTAACCACATTCTTCTTCCCTTTCACATGCTCTATCTCCATATCATACTCACAAAGCAACTCCATCCAACGTCGTTGGCGAGCGTTGAGATTGGGCTACGTGAAGAGGTGGCGAAGACTCAGGTGATCTGTCCTGAGTGTGAATCTCCAACCAAGAAGAAAGTGCCTCCATCGAACCAAAGCATGAACCACTGCGATAAGCTCAAGATCACAAGTCAGATAATTGAGCTCATAATCTTTGAATTTGCGAGACTCAAAAGCAACTACTCTACCCTCTTGCATCAACACACCTCTAAGCCCTGCTAATGAAGCATCTGTGCATACGAAAAACTCACCATGAGGATCTGGCACTGCAAGAATAGGTGTTGTCGTGAGGCACTCCTTTAGTGTCCTAAAGGTCTGCTCACATCTGACTAACCAAACAAACTTCTTCCCTTTCCGCTGAAGGGAAATGATGGGATTCACAATCCGAGAGAAATCCTGAACAAATCTCATGTAATACCCTATCGATCCCATGAAGATGCGTACCTTTTTCATAGTAGTGGGTGCTAGCCAATCCATAATAGCTCTAATCTTGGAAGGATCGACAGTGATACCTTCCCCAGAAATGATGTGGAGCAGATACTGCACCTCTATTTGAAAGAATGCACACTTCTCCAAGTTCCCGTAAAGTTGTTGCTCACGAAGACACTAAAGAACCTGGCGAAGGTGCCCCTCGTGCTCCTCACGCATACATGAGTAGATCAGAATGTCATCAAGGAAGATGAGCATGGAGCGATCTAATAAGGTCATGAATATCCCATTCATCAAACTCATAAACACTACGGGGCATTCATCAAACCAAAAGGTACCACTGTGAACTCCTAGTGGCCATATCTTGTATGGAAGGTGGTCTTATGAATATCCACCTCCAAATCCTCAACTGGTGGTATCCTAACTTAAGATCTATCTTTGAGAAAACTATGGCCCCCTTCATCTGATCAAACAAATCATCAATGCGTGGAAGGGGATAATGATTCTTGATCGTTACTTTGTTTAGTTAGCGGTAATCAATACACAACCACAAGGATCCGTCCTTCTTCTTTACAAAGATCACCGGTGCACCCCAAGGGGATGCACTAGGACAAATTAGGCCTTTCTCCAAAGGTCCTCAAGCTGTAACTTGAGTTCACAGAGCTCAGGGGTAGTCATCCGATAAGGTGCTCGTGAGATAGGCTATGCTCCCAGAACTAGATCTATATGAAAATCTATCTCACGTGGGGGTGGTAACCTCAATAGCTCCCCTAGAAAGACATCGAAAAATCTCTCAAAATGGGATGGTCATCTAGCGATGGTTCACTAGACCCATCCTCTGATTGGTCACTAACTCGTAACCCACATACATCCGGTAACCCTATTACACACACTACTTAAGCCGCATAGCGGAGATGGTGTGTGGTCACAATCCACTCCTAGCTCTCAGTAAGATATGTATGCGGTGCAGCCAACCACCTCGGCCTGCAGTAATGGGCTGACCACCCATGCCCAAGATGACACCATAAGAGCCCAACGGAAGGATACGAAGATCCGAGGTAGTGGTGAAAGGTCCCAAATCCACTACACACTCCTTGACTAAGGAGTCTACAGAGATCTTGGCTCCAGAAGCCATCTCAACATCCCAACTATGACCCTACCTAACTACCACCAGCCTGCATTGCTCTACTAATGATGGTGTAATAAAAGAATCAGAAGAACCAGAATCAAATAAAACGGTGGTAGGAACACCACCAATGCTACCTGTGGTCTCAATAACTATACTCTGATGCTCAGCCTGGTGGTTCTTGACCACTACATAGATCCTATGACTGCGCCCTATGTCACCAATAGTAGGCTCTGAGATCTATGTCTTACCCCTGTTATTAGGGTTCTATGGGCAGTCTCTCCAAAAATGTCTAGTAACACCACACCCAAAACAACCACCTGATCCTCTCCCCTAAGTAGTAGCTCCAATCAGTACTCTAGAGGGTTGTGTTGTGGATCCCATGACCCGACTATGGACTCTTTGATGTAATGCTGCTAAAATCTCCCACTTGAGACCCATGAACAACCTCGGTTAAGTTAGAAAATTATGGAATAATTTTTATTTTTTAAATGTTCACAACAAATTTTTCGAGTCCATTACAACAATTATCAAATCACCTTACAAAACACTAAGAGAGAAAGTTATCCCGAGCACAGAAAATTTCCCTTAGGTGATAATCTAACTATTTAAAATTAGATTAACACTAAGCCAAACAATTCTTGATTAAACTTAGAGGGTAAGAAGAGCCAAAATAATTAAATACCCTAGGTGTTTAATTCTACAAGGTTTCAACAATTAACAAGGTCTAATAGTCAGGGGGAGAATACACATTTAAACTAACAGGGTAAATTCTCACTTACCCACTCCCAGAACTCTCTTAAAAGATTCAACCTGATTTTTCTTATATTTAATGCACTCAAAACTTCCTAAAAACATTCCCATTAGATAGGAAATTTCCTCACCTTTCCAGTGATATAAAGAAGTCCTTCTAACTCTTCATATTTCTCAAGTTATGGGCCGGTAGGCCTTGGGGTGAAAATTTTCCCCAAGAGCGGGCCTGCAGGCCTGGAGGAAAATTTTCCCTAACTCGGGCCTGTGGGCTTCGGAGAGAGATTTTTCCCTTGGCACTTTTGGGTGAAAAGTGCATTGACTTCCGTGCGACCGCAAGTCCGCGGTGGGGCTTAGGCGATGTGTTGTGGATCCCGGTGACCCGACTATGGATCGATGTAATGCCTCGCTAAAATCTCCCACTTGAGACCCATGAACAACCTAGGTTTAGTTAGAAAATTATGGAATAATTTTATTTTTTAAATGTTCACAACAAAATTTTCAGAGTCCATTACAACAATTATCAAATCACCTTACAAAAAACACTAAGAGAGAAAGTTATCCCGAGCACAATTAAAATTTCCCTTAGGTGATAATCTAACTATTTAAAATTAGATTAACACTAAGCCAAACAATTCTTGATTAAACTTAGAGGGTAAGAAGAGCCAAAACAATTAAATACCCTAGGTATTTAATTCTACAAGGTTTCAACAATTAACAAGGTCTAATAAAGGGGGAGAATACACATTTAAACTAACAGGGTAAATTCTCACTTACCCACTCCCAGAACTCTCTTAAAAGATTCAACCTGATTTTTCTTATATTTAATGCACTTAAAACTTCCTAAAACATTCCCATTAGATAGGAAATTTCCTCACCTTTCCAGTGATATAAAGAAGTCCTTCTAACTCTTCATATTTCTCAAGTTATGGGCGGTGGGCCTTGGGGTGAAAATTTTCCCCAAGAGCGGGCCTGCAGGCCTGGGGAGGAAAATTTTCCCTAACTCGGGCCTGTGGGCTTCGGAGAGAAATTTTTCCCTTGGCACTTTTGGGTGAAAAGTGCATTTGACTTCCGTGCGACCGCAAGTCCGCGGTGGGGCTTCACGCCTAAGAAGATGAAATTTTGAACTTGGGGTCCGCTAATGACACGTGTCCAAAATCCTAGCCTCGGCGGACGACAGCGTTGCCAAGATAAGATGGAAAATTTGACTTTTAGTTTAGAGGGGCGAAAAGGGGAAATTTGGTCTACTCCTCCGCCGAAGCGCAGAGCCGCCACATGTTAGTCAACTATTAGCTGAGGGTCGGTGGACCGGCGGGGAAGTTCCAGAAATTTTGAGTTTTATCTTAAAGAGCACAAAGGTGAAAAACTACCCAAGCCTCTGTTGACGTCACACGATACCACGTGTCAGACCCTCATTGGCTGCGGATCGTCGGGCCGTCAGGAGGACATAAGAAAATTTGACTTTTGAAGCGCAGGGTTTCAAAACACTCCGCTCTTCCACCGACATCTAAGGAAGCCACGTGGTAGTCCCTCATTGGCTGCGGGGTGGCGGGGCCATGGAGGAAAAATTTCCAAATAATTTTTTTGGACTTAGATCATTTTATTCATTTAAATTTGACAGTTAGATTATTTTGAGCCCGAAATGAAGTAAAAACTTCAGAAGGCCATAACTTTTGATAGGGAACTCGGTTTTTGGCAAACAAGGACTTTCTGGAAAGATCTCGACGTCCTCTTTGCACAAAAACCTTAAGAATTTGATTTTGATAAATTTTAAAGGGTCAATTTTTAGAAAACTTCTTTCTATCACTTAGAAGTGAACTAGTATTGTTAACTTATCAATTTTGTTCAAATTTGTCATTAATTCTTTTTCATCTTGCCAAACAAGCATGAAGGATTTCACTTGGAAGGTTTTAGGATAGATTGCAAGATTAAATTTGCTTGATTGATTTGCATTTGAAAATTACCAATGTTCACACAAGAAGACCTGTAATTTCACCTTTACTTGATTTGAAGGATTCTTTAAAAATTTCTTGAGTGTTTTAGTTTAGTTTGGGGATCATTTTGATCTCATTAAGTCCAATTGAATATTTCATTTGTCTCTTATAGATTTACAGGGTTTTTTTGGACATTTCATAAAAAGGAATCTACAAAGTATATGACGAAGTATAAATGAAGTTTTTACATTTCAAGAACAGAGATTAAATTATCTCTTTTGCCATGCAATGAAAACATTGAATTTATTCCATACTAATTTTAAATAGTTTTCTTTCCTTCAATCAAAAGATAAAGACAAGAATGCAACTTCTATATATGTATATATATATTATTTAAACATTTCAAATGAGACAGAGCAGTGCAATATTTCATCATATGTGCTTCCTTTTCACTTTTACAATAGAGATTTCCTATCTGTATATCAAGCACATATTTCCAATGGAAATAATATCATATGAACAAGGCAAAAACACTTCTATTAATTCAAAGGAATCTCTTACAACTTCTTTCCCATTTATTTTCGAAATACAACATACCAAAAGCATATCTTTCTTTTCTGTTCACAAAACTGAATGCTAGATATATTCTTCCATAATCAATTACAACTTTCATAGCTAAAACAGAGTAGTCTTTCCAACACAATAATATACAAGATCATTCACTTCAAGTGAAAAAGGGTTACAATAAGAATAATCTCAACAAGGACTGACAAACTTGTCTTTTTTTTTTTTCCATTCCATTTCAAAAGACAACATACAAATCTTCTTTTCCTTTCTTAGAATAACATTACGGAGTATGTCCTTTCACATTCAAATAGAATTTTATTTCCAAAACAGAATACTATCCAATCCAATAATATTACAAGTCATCCACTTGAAGTGGGGAAATGGTTTTACAAAAAGAAGTTTCACGAAGGACAACCAAACTTTGTCTTCTTTCACAGCTCCAAAACAATAGTATGAATTTCCATCATTCTCCAATTTGATCACAATAGAATAGGGGAAAAGGAAACACTCTCCACCCAACCAAGACATCCAATGAAAAGGAGAAGCCATCCTTCTTCATTGCCCCCGAGCCCCAACCATATTGCAATTAGAAATGTTTTTCAACACATGGCAACAACAGCTTCCACAACACAAGATAGATTTCTCATTCAAAACACAGTCCAAAATAAAATGCAGTTTACAACCACATTAAAACATAACAAACAAAACTCAGGCTTCACCATGCAAGCCAAAGGAGCAAGAAACTATGGGGGATGTTGCTTATGCCTCCTAAAGGGGAAATGGGTATCACCACCGAGAACAAACAACCATATATATATATATATATATATATATATATATATATATATATATATATCATTTCAAATCCCTGACATGCCCTTATGCCTCCCCAACCTCTTATGGCACCCCATAATGAGTAAAGAAATGCAAGCTATTTCTTTGTAAGGTGGAACCCCAAATCCCAACTCCCTCCACACTTATACCTCCCCAAAACACTTATGCCTCCCATAGAAATGCCCCATAGTCTTCTCCTACACCATCCCTAGGCCATCTACCCCAAACAGCCCACACACATGCCAAAACATTCACAACAATAACATTTGCACAAATAAAAGAAGAGCATTTCAAGAGCCAAGCTCTTACCTCTCCATAATGGAGTTTGTTCCAAGTTCCAAACAACAAGCTTTCCAATGCAAAAACAACCCAAGATCAATGAAACATAGGCCTGTAAAAGCCTACAAACTCTCTCCAAAAGCAAGGGCTCCAAATAACAAAAGAATTCACCCCAAAAGAAGTATCCAAAAGTGAAGCAACCAAAAGAGTGTAACCCCAAAACAAGAAAATGAATTTGAATATATAGAAGGGGGAAGAGAGGAGGATGAGGTGGATCTATGTAGGATGCCACATCACACATCCTCAGCTCCAACTCACAAGTCAACTTCAATCTCCAAGGCACAATAAATAAGTAGGTGAATAATATGATAGTTTTACTTACACACTCAAATCCAACCCATACCCCAAAGGACTGAAATTAATAACATGTAAGAAAGTGCAATTAAAACATTCAGCTTGACTTACAAAAATGCACAAAGAAGGTCTAAATTTAGACTCTCCAACCATAGGTAAGGTTGGTATGCAAATTTAAGAGGTATGGGACAAGTTTAACTTGTCCCACAAGCCTCCAAAATCAGCTTAGGACAATTTCGAATTCCAAAGAAGATGAAGTGTTTCATACTCCAAATTTTACTTACATATCTCTTACACATCACTTACACATTGCTTACACATACCTTACAACATTTAATACAAGAGTCAACCACTCCAATAATTACTTTCTTATGACCCAATTTAATTAATTTATTTTAACAATATGATTACTCACATTATATACCACAATTTATTTAAATAAAAGGGGTAAACACATCACTTAATAAACACATACAACATCAATAACAAGAAACCAAATAAATAAATACACATAACCCTTGGTCACATTTAAAGGTGATCCCCCCACATGGGAATCCCTAACACAATCAAACACACACAAACAAATACAAGTTGCCATGGTGACCTTTTTGAATTCATCTAGAATTCCAATGTGGTTGGTCTCCAATCCCCTGATGTTTGTTGTGATATTTTAAACCTACAAAATATAAATACCTCCTTCGGCCTCATGGCCATATTAGAACATCCAAAATGAATATAAATATAATCCCAAAATCATCCATATATATGAATCACAACAACATCAAGGAAACTAACAATATCATTTGCAATTTTATCAACCACTATATGGTCATCAAATTTAATTCAATTTTCTAGGTCTACTCATTATATCCAATATCACATGTCCGAATAGCATTCATAAATATAATCATGTCGAACAATATATCATTATCAATATATAAAAAGTTTCCAATAATCATCATGCACCATATATGAATCAAAGTCAACAATCATCCATGATCTAACATCTAACATCATACTAAATCAAAATCATAACAATGTCCCTAATATAGTCATTAGTGTAATAATCAATATCAAAAAGGTGTCGAAGGGAAGTGGGCACTACAATGAGGTCTCTGTGGCAGCTCCTGCTAATCGAGCTCTAGGTGCTCCTCGTGTCCTGTGTCCTAGACAGTGCCCCATACTCCGGCCCTCTCGGACCCCAGGAGCAGCCCCATACTCCGGTCCCTCTGCATCAAATCTTTGTGGAGGTCTCATCTATTGTCCTAACGTGGATGGGGCCTCGCTGGTTTTATTGTTGTGGTCTAAAAGATGGCATGGCCGAGATGAACCTTGTCCACCATGAGGAGGAGGATTTGACCCCCTCGATCTGTTGTCCTACATCTGCTGGATGTGGCTCAACCTATGACTCGGTCTCTAAACCCTCGCTTGGGTCTTTCCCTGAGTCTCCTCTGCTATGTAGGCCTTCTCAACGACCTCAACTAATGTTTGTGGGCAATGGATCCGAACCACACCTCAAATTTAAAGATTCAGGCCCTGGATGAACCTGTGGATCCGTACCTGCTCATCCTACATGTACTCAACATACTGGAGCAGATCCAGAAATCTTCTCTCGTACTCAGATACTATAAGAGATGTCTAGTCCGGAGGTCATGGAACTCATTTATCCTCTGCTAGATGAACCTATGACAAATATCTGCTCCTGAACCACTCCTCAAAGATCTCCTAGGTGACCGACTCTGAATAAATGTGGAGCTTCTGCTCCTCGGTCCTCCAACAAACACTAGCTCCATCCCTTAGAAGATGGATCGCAACACGAGCTTTCGTTGCTAGAACAAGGGCAGAGCTTGAAGCAACCACTCAAGCTCACTATTCAGGCCTCTACCTGAAAACCACCTGTGTCACCTGAATAATGTGATGGCTGAAGCTTCAGGATCTCCCTGATATGGTCTACGCAGTGGTCCTGGCGACCCTTAGGCCTCTCCGCATGGTCATCCCTAAGCCTAGGGCTTTGAGACCTATCTTTGTGTCCTGAAACCTGGTCTCTATGTCCCCTCCATGGTGACTCTGCTCTGGCTGACTCCACATGGGAGTTCTCTGCTCTGTGATCATCACTGTGTCGAGAAGGTGCTTGAGCCTCATCTGATGGCTCTCTATCATGTCTAGCAGTACGTGCTCCCACGGACCCTCCACGTAAAGTGACATTAACATCCTGGAGTGTCTGTAAAATCTATGGTAAGATGGCTGCTACAACATGATCTGGTGGTGGCAAGTCTAAGTCTATGTGGAAGGACCCTAATCTCGCATCTACTCCTCCAAAGACCAACCAAGGTGAGAGTTAGTTCATCTTTCTAAGTTTTATTCAGTTTCCATGTTTACTAAAATATGTAATTTTTCAAACAGGGTTGTTTTCTAATTTTAAAAGTGTGCTAGGTTTACAGTTCATGTCTCAAGTTTTCTAGTGTGCCCAAGGGTCCAAGATTTTGAACCTCCGCTCTGATACCAAGTGTAACGCCTGCTAAAACAACCCACTTGAGACTCAAGAACAACCTAGGATTAGTCAAAAAATTATGGGATAATTTTTTTTGTATAAAAGTGTCTGCTACTAGGTTACAAAACAACAGTTGCCACAAGCAAGGTTTAGAGGCCAAATAAAAATCTTAGCTCATAGTTTTCCCATTACAACAATTATTAAATTTACAGGGTCAAAACTTAGGGTTAGAATAATCATTAAGATTAAGAGGGCAATTTCTCACTCTCCCACCCTCTGACAGGCTTAAGAGATTCAACCTAATTTTTCTCAAAATTAATGCACTTGAAACCTTCTAAAAACATTCCCATTAGATAGGAAATTTTCTCACCTTTCCAGTGATATAAAGAAGTCCTCCTAACTCCCTGTATTTCAAAAGTTATGGGTCGACGGACCTTGGGAGGAAAATTTTCCCAAGGCGGGGGCTCTGCGGGGCCTAAGGGAGAAAATTTTCCCTAGGGGCAGGTCATGGGCCACGGGAGAAATATTTCCTAGAGGAGGAGTTGGTTCGGTGGGGCTGGGGATGAAATCTCATCCCAGACGCGGGGCGGCGGAGCCACGGGAGATGTTTTGGAAATTTTCCCTTGGGGGCGAAAAGCCACCTTTGCACCCATGCGCCCGCAAGTCCGCAAGTCCACAAGGGACACGTGGCACCTCCTAAGCCAACGCGGGAAAGTGGGGTGTGGGGATAAAATAATTTTAATGCCTAGAAGGGAAAAAGGGTAAAATTCACCCGCGCCTCCGCCGACGCCTCGCGATGCCACGTGGCAGATCCTTGATTGGCAACGGCCGAGCGGGGCCGCGGAGGAAACTAGGAAAAGTTTCCAAATTTTAATTTCGCAAGCGCCAAGGTTAAAATGGATTTTGTGCCTCCGACAGAGCCTCGTTAAGCCACGTGGCAGCACTTGATTGGGTGTGGGCCTACGGGGGATGCGGGGGAAACGTAGAAATTTTTCCCAATTTTTTTTTTTAACTTAGATTGTTTTGATCAACAAGAATGTTTGCGGGTCAGTGGAGCGGGGGAACTTCATGCCTTAAGATTTTTGGGCAAAAATCACAAAAAGGAAGGATTTAGCCCGTGGGTCCGCCCAAGAATATTTTATTAATTAAATTTGACGGTTAGAAAATTTTTGAAGCCAAAATGAAGTGGAACTTCAAAAGGCCATAACTTTCGATTGGGAGCTCCATTTTTGGCAAACGAGGACTTTTTGGAAAGCTCTCAAAGTCCTCTTTGCACAAGAAAGCTTAAGATTTAAATTTTGATGAAGTTTGAAGGGTCAATTTTAAGAAAACGTATTTCTATCACTTAAAACGTGAACTGGACTGTTCAACTTATAAAATTTGTTCAATTTGCCATAATTCCTTCTCAACATGCCAAACAGGCATGGAGGAATTTTCTTGGAAGATTTTAGGATAGATTACAAGGGTTAAGTTGTTTGGTTGATTTACATTTCAAAAATTTCCCAATTTGACAACAATGACTGTGAAACTATTTGAGCCCGAATTGAAAGGTTCTATGGAAATTCCTTAAGTATTTTTGTTTTGCTTGGGATCGTTTTGATCCCACAAGTTCCATTGGTATTTCAATTTATCTTTTCAATGTCAGCAGGTCGCTCTATACTTTTTGATAAAATTTTGCAAGTATACAATGAAATAAAGGATGGAGTTTATACTTGATCTTAAATAGATCCAGGTTTCCTTTACCAACTTGATATATGAAATTTATTCCCAATCCAATCTAACATATGAAGTTGGTTTTTTTTTTTTCAATTCAAGTATTCAAAAGCCAACGTACAGTTCTGATTTCTAAATCATGCATTTCAAAAGAACAGAGCAGTATAACATTTCTTCATGCATATTTACTTTTCAATTTTCCAACCAGAGCTTTTATACTATATTTCAAATGCAGATTTCCAATGAAAACAAAATCATTTGAGCAAGGTACACAACTTCCATTAATTCAAATGAATCTTTTACGACTTCTTTCCCATTTATTTTCAGAATATAACATACAAAATACATATCTTTCTTTTCTGTTCACAGAACTGAATACAAGATATATTCTTCCATAATCACAACTACTTTCATAACTAAAACAGAGTAGCCTTTCCATCACAGATAATATACAATGTCATCCACTTCAAAGTGGGAAAAGGTTACAATAAGAAATAATCTCAACAAGGACTATCAAATTTGTCTTTTTCCTCTGCTCCAATACAACAATGTGAAGATCCTCCATTTTCCAGTTTGATCACAACAAAAGCAGGAGAAAGGCAATGCTCTCCACCCAACCAAGACATCTAATGAAAAGGAGAAGCCATCCTTCTTCATTGGCCCCGAGCCCCAACCACAATGCAATAAGAAATGTGTTTCAACTCATGGCAACAATAGGCTTCCACAACACACATACAAATTCATATTTAAAACACAGTCCAGAACAAAACTGTAGTTTGCAACCACAGATAAAAGACAACAAACAACACTCAGGCTTCCTCATGCAAGCCAAAGGAGCAAGAAACTATGGGGGATGCTGCTTATGCCTCCCAAGGGGAAATGGGTATCACCACCTGAGAACAAACCACCAAAACATATCATTTCAAAACCCTGACATGCCCTTATGCCTCCCCAAGTACCCCTTATTCCTCCCATTTCCTTATGCCTCCCCAACCTCTTATGGCACCCCATAACGAGTAAAGAAATGCAAGCTATTTCTTTTACAAGGTGGAACCCAAATCCCAACTCCCTCCACACTTATACCTCCCCATAACACTTATGTCTCCCCACAAGAATCCCCATAGTCTTCTCCTACACCTTTCCTAGGCCATCTACCCAACCAACCAATGAATAAAACAACACATTCACACACTCAACCATTCACATAAGCATAAAAATGAAAGAAGAGCATAACAAGAGCCAAGCTCTTACCTTTCCATGATGGAGTTGTTCCAAGTTCAAAAACAACAAGCTTTATTCCAATGCAAGCAATCCAAAATATCCTCCAAGCACAAGCATTCAACAATCTTCAAACCCTCCAAAGTAAGAGCTCTCAAACAACAAAATAATTTACCCAAGAATGAAGCATTCCAAGGTGAAGTAACCCAAAAAAGCATGGGAATTTGAATATATAGAAGAGGGAAGAGAAGAGGATGAGGTGGATCCATGTAGGATGCCACATCACACATCCTCAACTCCAACACCCAAGTCAACTTCATTCTCCAAGGCATATTAAATAGGTGGGTGAATAATATGACAGATTACTTACACACTCCAAAACAAGCCCACACTCCAAAGGACTAAAATTAAAACATGTAAGAAAAGTGCAATTAAAATTTACAACTTGACTTACAAAAATGCATAATGAAAGTCTAAATTCAACTCTCCAACCATAGGTATGGTTGGTAAATAAATTTAAGAGGTATGGGACAAGTTTAACTTGTCCCACAAGCCTCCAAAATCAGCCTCCAAGGAAAAATTCGAATTTCCAAGAAGGTGGAGTGTTTCATACTCTAAAATCAACTTACACATCACTTACACATCTCTTACAACACTTAAACCAAGACCAACAACTCTATTAATTACATTCTCAAATCACAATTTAATTAAATAATGAAAAGGGAAAACACATCACTTATAAAACACATACAACATTAACAAAAGACCAAATAAAAGAAAAGCATAAAGTCCCTTGGTCACATTCGAAGGTGATTCCCCCATGGAATCCCTAACAAAATCCAACACACACAAACAAATACAAGTTGCCATGGTGACCTTGTTGAATTCATCTAGAATTCCAATGTGGTTGGTCTCCAATCCCCGATGTTTGTTGTGATATTTTTAACCTGCAAAATACAAATACCTCCTTCAGCCTCATGGCCACATCAGAACATCCAAAATGAATATAAATATAATTCCAAAACCATATATACATATGAATCACAACATCATCAAGGCAAACAACAATATCATTTGTAGTTTTATCAACAACTATATGATCATCAAATTAATTCCACTTTCTAGGTCTACTCAAAATATCCAAATATCACATGTCCGAACCACATCTATAATATAACCATGTCAAACAATATATCAACATCAATATATAAAATTTTTCCAATAATCATCATGCACCACATATGAATCAAAGTCCACAATAAACCATGATCTAACATCTAACATCATACTAAATCAAACTATAACAATGTCCATAATATAGTCAATAGTATTAAGATCAATATCACAAGGTGTCGAAGGGAAGCGGCACAACAATATCCCTCTCCATTTTCCCCGTTGCAACATTGTTGATCATTCACCTAAAGCCCCTACTTTGGCCACTTTTGCTCCTAAATTCAAAAAGTATGGCCCTGGGTATCGATATATGCTTCGTTATGGTTTCATTGACCCTGGATTAGGAAAACATCCAAAAGGAGTCAAAGAGCCTCTTTCTATTCACACACAACCCACCAATCTCGACATCGGATATATCCCTTCACTCGCCCTTTTATTCCCGCCACATCTCCACTTGAGGTTTGCACTATTTCACATATTCACCATCACAAAAATAAATCTCCTTTTCTCGCTCTCAATGCTACAACTTAATTTGGCAAATCTACTCCTCCTAACACCAATACCAATACTCCTCGAAACATTGCCACATTCGCCACCATGGCATGCTCTTTCTCACATTAACACATAGATCTCCATCACCCACATACTTGGGGGCATCATAGCTTCCCCCCTCTTGCAATGCTATAAAATATCTCTATCATCTCATGCACTTAACACTCCACACTTAATGTCTAATATTTCCTAAGCATCAATACAAACCCTTTGATACATGCATTGTATCGTCATTACCCTATGATGCACTCTTGTGCTAAGGTTCACACTTGATTCTTGAGGGCATACTACATACATGAACCTCACCACATTCACACTTCATGCTCTATGCTTCATTGATCTATCTTTCTAGCGCACATTATCGAATCATTACCCTATGACGTACTCTCATGATAAGGTTCACACTTGACTATTGAGGGCATACTACATGCATGAACCTCACCACATTAACACTCCGCGCTCTATGCTTCATTGATATGTCTTTCTAACACACATTATCAAACCACTACCATGTGACACACTCTTGCTCTAAGGTTCAAACTTGATTGTTGAGGGCATACTACATCCATGAAACTCACACACTACACATTTCATGCCTTGTGCTTCACGATACATCTTTCTAACATTACATTCTCACACATCATACTAACCTATGACACACTCTAGTTCCATGGTTCATACTCAACCTGCTGCCGAGGGTCTAATTTTGACACAAACCTCACATCCACTTCACATTTTACACTTTGTGCTTCATGGTACATCTCTTTAGCACTCCATTCTCACACATCACATTATCCTATTCTACAATCTGCGCTCTATGGCTCATTTATCTATCTATCTTCACAGCGCGCATTATCAAATCATTTCCCGATGACACACTCTTATTCTATGGTACATTTTTATTGTTGAGGGTCTTTTATAATTGAACCTCATCTCATACACATTCACTAGGGGGCAAGCTGCTCCTATCATCCACATTACATACCTTTTCATTCACACTCATACACACCATATTGTGTATCCGGTCAGCACTTATTCTTACTTTCTTATACTCACATGTTACACTTTTCTTACTATGTTAGACAAATATCCAATATGTCATTATCTTTTCTATATACACATGCGTGTTCACTTGTTCTTTATTTTGAATGTAGACTTTCTACATATCTTTACACACAATAATGGTGCTTAGAATTGTACCTCTTACCAATCCCACTAAGGCTCCTGGGGGCATCTACATTTCTACTCTTACACATCACAGTGCTATTGTTTCATTTTATACTACTTCCTATTCTTCCTAGCACACTATTTCACATTGATCTATACACACTTTGACATACTCTTTATCTTTCTAACATGCTAACAGTGTGTCATGTGCAACATTTACTTTATAGGACTATTTACCACCACAGCTTGGTTATCACTCTTTATTTCTACTATTTGCTATTATATGCCATTGTTTTTGGGCTATGCCTTATGTCTTTTTTATCATTGTTTGTATACTTTTGGTCGCTTCGGCTTTGTTTGCCTTATGACATTGTGAGCGATGTCTCATGTATGAAACTCACCTTTTGCAATCTTTCTTTTGTATGCACATTTACTTAGTGCATTGTTTTTCTATGACATGTTTGCTTCTTTTTCCACTAACACATTTATCTAACCACTTTGTTTGTATGTGCCTTGGATTTTACCATGCACATCCCCTCCCCTATCTGCAGGATACAATTTAGTTCAACATCGGTGCCTCTCTTTTGGGCCGCATTCTCCTAGCGATGTCACATGCACCCCAAACGAGGGGGACATACATTAGGGTGAACCACACCCCATACAACAATACAGACTTGCACAACATAGGAACATAACAGAGTTATAGTCACGAACGATCCAAATTTTGACTTGGGTCCTTAGTTCAAACACACACACAATGCCCAACTATAGACACTAGCGCTTGGGTGTTCTTGACCTCCCCAGGGTGCCTATGCCTGTGGGAAAATACGATACTTTCTAAGATCAACACAATTTTTAGAAGTTCATAGAGCATTTTTCACAGTACAGCACAATCCTCCAACAATCGAATGCATTCTTTCTCCATTTTCTACACGAAACAATACATAATAATATGGAACTAAACATAGGACGTACCATCTGCAGTGGTGCTTATTCGGGAAGCAGTCATGGAAGGAGAGTAACACTAGACCTCTCTCCAACACTCTTCTGTCGTGGCATGAGATCGCCTAAAAAAATCATTCTTGGCATGAGATTGCCCAAAAAACTCACTCTTTGCGTGATATTTCCCAAAAAAATCGTTATTCTTCAACATTCTAGGACATTTTCTATCCTTCTCACTCTTCAAGGATTAGGACACACATTTACATACTTTTGCAAGAGTTTTCATAACACATGACTTTGACTACTCTTTCGCTCTTCTTTTGCAGGTCCATCCTTAATACGCAACAAGAAACAACCCTACATCAAACACAATAATAGGTACAACATGGTATAACAATATGCTTCACCCCTAAGGTCACTTCCTCTTTCTTAGCTTCCACACTTCATTTTTATCACTCCACACTTTCACTTGTCTTCTCGGCACGTTATCGCCATCACACTCTACATGGTTATCATGTATGCATCTCTTATCTACTTTATGTTATCGAGTATTCACTCAAAAACATAAAGTGAGGGAAAATATAGACACAAAATCATGCACTTGGGTACATTTCTAGGTCCTAAAAGCATACTTGCATTCATATGATTCTTAAGTGAGAAAACTAGTAATTGACTACTATCTTGGGCCTCTTTTATGTCTTTCTTGATTTCTCTTTGGTCTTACACACCCTACAACCTAGTCTGAACTTTATTGCTTTATCTTTCATGACCACTCGACACCAATGCCCAGAGATAGGATGTCAGTGCCCATGAATCCTCGTCCTTTTGGGTGCCCTCGAACTCTTTCTACTTTACTCACTCTTTTTGGGATTCTTTTATCTTTTTGCATCTTATTTTCTTATACGTCGCCTTTTCATGGATATGTCCAACCATTTTCGCAAATATAGGTGCCTAGTAGTAGAATCCTCGTGCCCAAGCACCCCAATCCAGCATATCTCGACAGACTCCATAATTTATTGTGCATAGTTGCGATAATCTTCCCTTCCTATTTATCAGCTTTCTCCAAAGATGCACAATCCCAACATCGGTGTAAATCAACTAAGTCATTTACTCTCTCTCTCTCTCTCTTACCTAGGGTTTCACATTTATTATCTTATTTGCTTGTGTCATCTTGTATTTAGCAACTATTTATTAGAGTTTACATTTGTTAGTCTACACTTAGGGTTTGACATAAATTATATTTTTGTTAAATCGATTCCTCATAATCTATGGTCGATAGCTAGCCAACATTCATCGCCACTCCTATTCCGCTACTTCCTCTACTCTCGGTGTGTGATGGTGGCACTTGAGGGAAATCCCTTCTCTGAAGCCTTGTAACTCCAAGCGGTAGAGCTTAGATTAAAAATACAAATTATGGACAATTATAATGCTCGAGGCACACAAATTCATGCCCACCTTCACTAGCTCAAGGTTGGGGATCGTGTTTCAAAGGAATTTTTTCAATCGCTCAAAGCCAAACATTCCTTTCAACAAATTTGAGCCATTTGCGATGGCTAATCTTAGCTCACGGATCTCCAACTTGTGTTGAGGCCTTTATGACTACAAGCAAGTTTTCCAAGCTCAAGCTCCTTCGGAAGAGTGACAAGTTACCTTGGATCAATGCTTGGTCAGTAGTGCTATGCAATCTTTCTCATACACAAAAAATTACATGTGACTGTATGCTCTCCCTCAACGACTTGTAAGAAATGGTCATGCAAATGGCCAATGACAAGGCACCAAGCTGTAATGGCTTCCCCTACGAATTTTACAAATTGCTTTGGGATACAGTTGGCCTGGACCTTTTTCAGGTTTACATGGAAGGATTTCAGAACTAGTCCCTTGCCCCCATATTAACAAAGGGAATATCAAGTTCATCCCTAAGCTCTGGAGATCCCTGAGCTGATAAGCAATTGGCATCTTATAACCTTGCTTAATGTGTCTTACAAAGTTATTGCCAAAGCTCTTGCCATTCGGCTGTGACACATTCTTCCTACCATTGTTCGATTGAGAAAACTGGTTTCATCCAAGGGCGTTATATCCTTGACAATATCATTGTGGTCTAGGAAGGCATGGAATGGGTGCGCAAATCCAACCAACAAGCCCTCTTCATCAAAATTGACTTCAAGAAAGCTTATGACTAGATAGAGTGGCCTTTCATTCTTGTTATGCTTCAAGCCTTGGGCTTTGGTCCTAATTTCATTCAATCTGTCAAAATGTTTTTGCACATGCATCCTAAATCACCATGAATGGGCACACCTCGGCCCCATTTGGCCTTTTCAGATCCATCCGGCAAGGATGCTTCGCCGCTCCCGCTCTTTATGTCCTTGTGAATGGAGGGGTTTGGATATTTGCTTGCCAAAGCACTATCTCGTGGGGCTTGTCAAGGGAATTGTTTTTCCTTCCTCCGATAACTCCCAACTGCTTAATGGCCATTTCACAGATGATTCCTTCCTTATGCTCATTGAAGATGAAAGTAACATTAGCAATGTTATGCAGTGCCTCGACATTTTCTATTTAACATCAGCTTTCCATTCAATGGTGCAAAACACAATGTTACGTACACTCAAAAGATGCTCAAATACCCCCTTGATGACTATGTACGATTGGAAGATGCTCAACCATGGTGAAATGTTTAAATTTCTCGGTATTCCTTTTGCTTTTCAAGCTTCACCTACAAATCTTTGGCAGTATGTCATGCAATGGGTGGCTTGAAAATTAGAATATTGATTACTAAGCCGTTGTCTCTAGTGGGAAAATTTTAGATTTGCTCCAAAGTGCTTGAAGCCATGCACGTGTATTACTCCTCCTGTTGGGTCCCTTCCAAAAAAATTGTGCAAAAGTTAGAAAAACTACTCAAAGATTTCCTCTGGACCAATGCTTCCCTTGTGGCAAAGGATTCCATAGAGTTGCATGGGAGACTTGTTGCCTTCCCAGAGAATTAGGAGGGTTAGGCCTCATTGACATTTTACATCAAGGACAAGCGCTCTACGCCAAATGGATAGTTTGCAACACAAAGGGGAAGAAGCTTGGAAGGTGCTTCGCAAGTGGCATTGTTGAAGGCTCCCCCTATGGCCGTTCGGCTTGGAAAGGCATTGGCTTTGCCAATCTTCTCATTTCCCCATTCCAATCAAAGTGGTTGGCACTTTTGTGCTCAAAAGTATTTGGAAAGCCTGGGAGAAAATCAAACCATGGCTTTTGTGGAATGACAATGGCTTCCACAATGGCCTTTCATTTAACCACCACTCTTTGTGGTGGTCTCCTGTCATTCAATTCCAAGATCGTTGTCTTGTTGAGGTTCCTTGGATTCCTACGCTCCACCTTTTCAAGCGAGGCATTCACACTATCCAAGACCTCTTTTGTAAATGCGCCTACCTTGGCCTCGACATGTGAGCCCCGACATGAGCTCAAGGATCAATTCAAATTGGTTTGTCTGATCGTGTTATCATCAATGATATCATTTCCTTTGTGTCAAATTGCATGATCCACAAAATCTATGTTCTTCCATCTCGTCCTTGGTGGACGAACTAGAAGTGGTATATGGACACCCCATTCCAATTACTCGACTGGTCGTGGCTATACCTGGCTTTCACCTCATTTGCCCATGGTAGGCAAGCTCAATTCCCGGTGGGGATTACATTCCTCTCCATTAAGTTGGAGAAGGAGATTTGATATTGTTTGGTCCACTTGTGTGGAACCCAAAATTTCTCATTTTCTATGGTGTGTTCTTCACCAAGGCCTTCCAATTGGGCGACGCCTCGCAATGTTACTCATTCCCGCAAGGCAATGCCAGAGACATCCTGCAGAGGTGGCGCCATCGTAGCTGCCTTGCGGCTCTCGTCCTTGGTTCACTCGTTCACCTTGGTGTTTTGGCCCCCAAATGCCCCTTCTGTGGCCACTTGGAAACCTTGTCTCACCTTTTTGGTATTTGTCTGCAAAGCCCAAAAAGGTTTGGAATTTTGGTTATTCATCTTTTTCTTCCTCCCCTTTCGACCATAATGTTTTACTTGGCAACATATTCTTTTAGGAGATAATCCTTGGATGCCTCTTAAGTTTTCTCGAATTATCTTGCATGCTTCAAAGGGGAACTTCTTTTCATCGGCTTTGGAAAGAAAGGAATTCTTGTTTATTTGCTAATGTTGAAGCAGATCAACAATTCTCTATTTATAACAAGTCTGTGGTTATCGCGAATGTATTGCTGTAGATTCAAGTTCAAGCAAACAAGGTGGCACTTGAGGTGGAGCATCTCCAAACTCTCCTCTTCAAAGATTTGGGCGACGCCCGCAACGTTACTCATGAACCGCCATCCCCCTCCATTTTAGCTCCTCGCCCTTGCTGGGAGGCGATGCCATAATGAGTGAAATGCCAGACATCCTGTGAAGGAGGCACAGTAATCAAACATGGACTACATCATGTTTGGATGAGATTCGTTGATCTCGCTTTTGTAATGTCAGTGGCGGATCTATCCTTACCAATTTTTTTAGCCTTGCTTATAAGCCATCTTTAACAATAATACAACTGGGTGCTCTCCTTACTAAACCTTACTGGGCTGCGTTTAATTTTTGCTCGTTTAGTCAAGCTTGGCCGTGTAAGCTTTTTGTTTGCTTCCTTGCCATAGCACGGTCCTCGCACAATCAACCTCCATGAAGGAGTTTCTCCTCCTCCTTTAGTCTCGCACGGCAACAATAGATGAGTTGGGATGCTCCCCACCGCCCAACCAAAAACCGAGAGATTGGCTAGAGCTCGGCCGCCCCGAGTCGCGCACTCATGATAGTTGAGACGGCTTGAGCCTCGCCTCTACCCAACAAATCTCCCGAGTTGTCTCTTGCCATCTCGCCCATCTGGGCAACAAATAAAGATACCAAAGGAGGAAGCCAACTTGGTTTTTTCTTCTCATTTGGATGTGCCGGAAATTAAAAAATAATGGCAAGGACTTGCTTGGTTTTGGCTAACATGATCAAGATCTTGCGCAACAATACGAGTTCTTTTTGTGAGCCAGGACAACAATTTGTGGCGAGCGGTTTAGCTTCCTTACTTCCTTGCTTTTTGATGTTTTCAAAAGGGCTCTCACAGAATCAAATGTATTCCTAGGCTTTGTATTTGCCTAGTTTGAACTCGTAGCTTTGGGGCGTGCCTCCATACCGCCCAATCTTTTGTGAATTATCTTGTATCATTTTACTTTTTATTATAATATAAGATCTTATTCATCAAAAAAAGTCTTAGGTAATTATGGTTCAAAGCAAGGTAAGTAGGAATGAATACCCATGAAATGTTAAATATTTTGTGCGCGTGGTCATAGTGAAAGTTTCAAGTTCCAAGGCCCTACCGAGCTCGGGTGAATATACGTCTTAGTCTCTTGAAACCCCGTTATTGATCTCATTATTAAGAAGCTCATATTTTGATGGGCCCAAAGCGTAGTTGGAAGGTTGAGAACATATCTCTAGTAATGGTTAAATTTAACGAAACCGCTTAGCGTTTTTGTGATTTTAGAGGTAAAATACTTGTAAATATTTGGTATAACTGTCATTTGCCGATACGCAACTTGCATATTTAAAACGTGACCATTAATTTTTATATAGATTTGTATATAAATTATAAAAAAATGTAAATATATATTTAAAATATTTTACATCCATATAAAAAAAAATTCAAGCCCTAGAATAATTAATAAAAATAACACTGTTTTGTGTTTTTGAAGGGCAGTGTTCAAAAATTACAGTCACGCGAAAATTGTTTACAGACATAGGTGGCCGCCAAATGTAACCCGTGGAACTTGGAAGGACAAGAAAAGCAAAGCTAGTTTCAGAGCAAAAGATCTTCGTTGCTATTTGCAATGGTCTAGTGTTGTGGTGTAAATTTCACAAGCAATTGCAGGTTGGAGGGGACAGGGATTCGACCCAAAGCTCGAGTAATTATTCCTTATTGCTTCGCCTCTTTTTGTAGATATCAATTGTAGAAATTGCTATATTTTTTAGCTCCTTTGAATTTCGTTTTTGTGGATGGGGAAAAAGGGTTTTCAGGGTTTAATTACTCCCCCAATGATATGGTATGTTTTATGGTAATCTAGTGATACTTTCATATTTTTTTGGCTCTGCTGGTCAGGCCTTGTGGTTTGGCCGCTACATGTTATCTTTTTCGGTTGGAGACCTTGTAAAACCCTCTTTTAGCTTGCAAAAAACATTGATCTCATGCTTACCTTCATTTATTTTTTTATATTTTTCATTACTTTGTGTATGGACCTGAACCTGGGTCCCAAAACAAATTGGCAAACCCCACTACTGGTACTTGTACCCAATCTTTGGTAACATAGATAATCTGATAGACAAATTTGAGCTCAAATCTTTTCGAGATTCCAAATCATTTTTACTATTCATTGGAAAACAAAAATCATTTGTTTGGTGACCTTTTTTTTGCACAAGCTCACTTGTATGTTTTGGTACGTTCTTGGAGTTACATCTTTACCATCTATTAGGAAGAAGGTGTAGATGGCATTTGAAGGTACTAAGAATTTTGTATATTGAGTGTTTAGAACTTACTAACTCAAGTACTCCCATGCCCCAATTCCTCTGAAGGTATATGGTGTCAACATATATTGGGGATCAACAAGGAGTGTTTGTTCTTCTCTCTTGAGTTGAAGAGGGAAGTAATAACCTCTAAAGCTCATCGCTTCACATTGAGATTGTTTACTGTTTAATATAAGACATCTTTCTGCAAAAGATAAAATGTGCATACCAATGATGAAGAAAGTGTATTTGAGTGATATACAGCAATCAATGATCAATTAATATTATGTTCTCTCGTTTACCAAAATAAAAGCTCCAAGCCATGTTGAAGGGTCTCAACTCATGAAAATTAAGCAATATAGTATATCTCGCTCTCCTCCTTGGTGCTTTTGGAATAAGCCTCAATGAAGAAGATTATCTCCCCTATCATCAAAGCTATCTTATTCGTGAGGTTGAATTGAACATCTTACAAATGAGTTAAGCATTAGTGCACGAAGATTCCAACAACAAATTGCAAGAATTCGCTCTTCATTGAGTTGAATTCCAGCTTCCCAAGCTTTGCAGTTCTATTTGGAGCTGAACAAACCTAGAGGAGCTTCACAAGCCTAGGAAACTTTGCAAGCCTATGCGATTTTTGCAAGCTTTGCGGTTTATTTTGGAGCTGTGCAAAACTAGAGGAGCTTCACAAACCTAGGAAGCTTTGTAAGCCTACCTGACCTTTACAAGTCTACACGAGCTTCGCAAGCCTAGTGGGTTGCATTAGCTGGAGAAGGCTTCACAAGCCTAAAATAGGTGCACAAAGTTCAAAGATAGATTTATAAGCCCAAAGAGCTTTGCAAAATTGGTTTTGCTTCACAAAACAAAACTTGCTTTGTAAGCTTAAGAAGGTCTCGATAGGCTTCACAAGCCCAAATCCATTTTGCAAGTTGTCTCCTAAATTATCACGCAAGTGCAAGTTGTACTTTAGGGCATCTTTGGTGCTCAAATACCTTCCCACTCCAGGTTATTTAAATAGAGAGTACACCCTTGATTATAGATCTTCAATAAGTTTTTGTGTTGTGAGATTTAGTATTGAAAATGAAAGTTTTGATTTCTTTGTTTTTTCTTTGGATTTTATTTTGGGCTCAGATCTGGCAGCCTTTGACTATTAGGCACCAAAATCCTATTGGACTTATGTTAATGATATTTGCATGGTATAACAAAAACTAATTTATAGTAAAGTGGAGAACTGTTTGAAGCTATATCCACGATATTACAAAACTTCAAAAATAGAGGAGGACTATAGAGTGAAACTAATATTCTGGAAAACTGGCATGCAAGATAAAAAAACAAGGCTTTTGAAATCCACAAAATGAGACAATAGAGTTTGAGCCAAAAGTTTTTTTGATCAAATCTTGAGTTAATAATATTTGCATAGTGAAACAAAAACTAATTTATGGTAAAGTGGAGAACTGTTTGAAGCTATATCCACGATATTACAAAACTTCAAAACTAGAGGAGCACCATAGAGTGAAACTAATATGCTGGAAAACTGGCATGCAATATAAAAAAACAAGGCCTTTCAAATCCACAAAATGAGACAATAGAATTTGAGCAAAAAGTTTTTTTGATCAAATCTTGATTTACAAGAGTTCTGATTACAATAAATTGCTTCAAAGGGCGTGAAACTCTAAGCCTTTATGAACATGACTTCTATTATAGGTACTTCAAGAAAAGTGGGGAGAATGAATCTGCAATCCACTTGGTTTTGGGTAACTACAACTTTGATTTTAGCTTTGACAAAAATTATGAGGCAAATTAGATTTTAGATGAGATTACTAAGGAAACACATAATAAGGAAAACAAAGGTGAATCCTAAGCTAATAGCATACGAGTCTTCGACTTTAAAAAACGGTCCTTTGTTCTTGTATCGTATTCCCTTTGTATAGCTTTGAAAGTTAGTGGTAGATTGAGTGGCTGCATGTTGTATATGGCCTTATGGCCTGTCTGTTGAGGTTTAATACAACCTTCTCCATCTTTAGACATTAAATCCTATGTTGCCAAGAAACAGGAATGGGTATGGGTCTGAAATGTGGAAATGCTAATTTTCAAAAAACCCTTGCGCATTTAAACAGCATGGAGACATCTGTGCAAAAACATTATAAAAAATATAAATGTATATAAAAATGCATAACACTCATTTGGAGCACATAAAAGATGAAGCACCCAAAAATATAGTAGTCATGAAAGTTTGAAACATTCAACATGCTTAAAATTTCACATGTTCATGAATCATGTGATATAAATGAGAGTATGTGTTTTGGCATTACATGTAGTGTGTTTATATAGGTTTACACCTATATTTTTCAATTATTGGCAATCGCTCTTGCAGAACTCATCGGTGTGTCAATCTCCCCGAGTGCACATCCTAAGGAGTGTACCAGGAAAGGGTGTGGTCGGCTCGTGGTATTTTAGGAGAGATTTTCATATGATTTTCTGTTATACCTATCTATTCCTTCATACTACCTTCATACCTCCTATGATGTCTCCCTGAAATACAAAAACCTTGAAATATGACGCTGTCTGAAACCCTGAAATCTGGCTAAGTCTGAAATCTGATAGGACCCTCCAAAACCTAGAATTTGCATTATAACTCCTAAATGTCCGAAACCACTCTCAAACATCCTGGAAGTATATACATAAAATATAACTTCAAGTATAAGCTTTTACATGAATGTTTATTTTATGTATATGCTGGCTGGTTCAGGGTTAATGTTTCATCCATTCTTCATTTTTTTATTTTTTAAAGACTTGCGCTGCCGGAAACACCTTCAAATGCCCAGGATATGTTTGGTAGATTTCCATGCATTTCTGGCACATGCCTAGGTGTTTCCAACACATTTCTAGGGCATCCGGTGGCATTTCATTTTTGAAATGTTTCAGGGAAGAAATGGGGAGTGGGTGGTGTTTTAGTGAAATAAAGATACGAAGAGACCTCATAAGTGTTAGTCTCTTTTCTCTTTTTCTCTTTTGTGCAAACAAAGATTAGTCTCTTACCCATCTCACACCTCATGTTGTACCAAGCTTTGATTTTCCTGGCTGGCCATTTCCTCTTGTTGGAAAGATATCCATTGAACCTTGGATGTATCTTATCTGGTTTTATTGGATTTGAGGACTTTTGATTGAAGTTCTCCATGACCTAGAAGATCACTCAGTATTTGAGAGACAAGAAGCCTTTCTGTTGAGCCAAAGACAGTAAGGTATTAACTATTTCGTCCCAAGTCCTTTTATTGGCTATTGTTTCTAACCCTAGTTTGCTTTCGTGAGCGAAGGGAGGATTTTTCAGTTTGACAACTTTCTGTCTGAAAACCCCTTGAGGGTCATATTTCCACTCAAAGTCCAATCGGAAATTCAGAGATTTTATGAGTTTGGGGATAGTAAATAGCTAAATTCCTGGCAAAGATCAAGTGACTGTGAGCAAATGTTATTAGTGGGAAACACATCTCTTGCCATTGAAAACTTCACATCTATTTCTGATATTTGTCTGACATATTCAAGGGCAAAGATTCTATTTGTTATCTACTTTGACAACATGTAGGGTCTCACTTGGCCCCCAGGTAAACTAATAGTGGCACTTTCTTCAAATAAGTACCAATCAATACAAAATTCAGTTCCTGGAGGCTGTACGTAAGCAATTCAATATTGGGAAATCCTTTCAGGTAGTGAGTGAGTAGTAATTTCTAACATCAGAGCCATAAATTTGTTACGGATTTTTTTAGCTAGTCTCAGCTCCTATATCTTGAGCAATCACTGAAAATAGAACCCTAGTCCATTCGCTCATTAAAGTTCGCCCAATGTGTTCTAGTCTGGAATATCTTTGAAGGGAATAATGCACTCCTTAGAACAACCTTTTCCTCGGGGTTTTTATTTTTCCACATTGCAGCTTGTCTGTCCATATTAATGGTTACCTTTCCTCAACAATTATCAGGTACCTGAAAAATTCTTGCCATAGTGTATTTAGAAATGATCAAGTTAGTTGTTCTCCATTAAAACATGATATGTTTTCACTTGGGAGAATATAGGCTCTTGCCCATATTTCTCCAATTTCTTCATCGATAAATGTCTCAGGAAAACAAACCAAGGAAGCCAAGCTTTCCAAGATTTGCCAATTTTTATTCAACCCTTATACCTTTTTTCATTAGCTGTGAATCTTAATGTCATAGGGTCGGATTTGGTTAAAATAACATTCTTTACATAACCATAGCTATCAGAAAACAACTTGGTGTTTGAATAAACATCTGTAGCCATGGTGAGCTTATTCCTATCAACAGGATGTGAACAACTATTTTTATTTTTCTTAGCTTCAAGGGCTGATTAAATTGAAAAATTCCCTTTCTGTGTTTTCAGCTAAATATTAACTTTTTGATGACTTCATAACTTTTAAAAAAGCGTTCTATGACTCCTTTCTTGCTTGAAACAAGACTCCTGTAAGCTTTGTGAAGTTCTTTAAACAGTTGTAGGAAAAAGTCTGATTTTGTATGTTATAAGCTTAAGAGGCTTAGTATTTCGGTTTGGATGCAAATGAGAATTGTGAGGGAATCAGATTGAACTTTTAAATATTTATGGTCTGTGGATTTAAGATTTTTAATGATGGAGCGGGCTGAGCTGATAGATAGAGCATGCTGATTTAATTTACGTGATGTCACAGTTGGCTTTGCATTTGATTCAGTTCTTTTTTTTTTGGCTTTTAGGCTTTTGAAGAATTGTATCTGTAAATCAGACATTATCCAATGCTTGTGCTTTAAATTGGGGGTAAGATTGTTCAAAGTTTATGGCTTTTGAGATGTTGGGGCAGAATTTCCTTTTAAGTCGTTGATTCAAGTTGATTTTGATTGGATGACTATCATTGAAATCTGGGTGTGATTTGTGGTTTGATAGTTCTAACCAATGTTTGACTCTGGATAAGCTTATCGACAGTAGATTTAAGCTAATTGAGCTGTCATGATAAATCAAGCCTTTTAAATTTTCATTTAGCTTTTAATATGTGAAATTGTCTTTTGTATTGTAGGCCTTTAACATTAATGTGCTTCGATCCCAACCAAAATTTTGATTTGGATGAGTCAAACCCAAGTTTGACTCCAGATTGGTTTAATGACCGTTGAGAGGAAGTGGATGGATGGCTTGGGTTAAGCTTTTTATTTTTGGCTTTTCAACCAATGAATATTTGGTTCGTATTAAGATTTTGGAGATCAATGACTCAAGCGTCAATCGGGACAAGATTTGGTACAGTCAGGTCAAAGGAAAGGTTGCCCCGAATCAGATTATTTGTCTTATGAGGAGGTGTGCCTCCTGATTGGCTGACTATGAAGGCTAAAATCACAATTGTTGGATGGTGTCAGATCTGATGTTGAGAATCCAGTCTGGTTCAAAAGTTAATCGGTTGAGTGTACGGACACTTTTTGGCACAGATTTACATATAAGCAATTAAATTGAAAAGTTGTAAGATCAAGGGTCTCCTAAGCTTATTAGTCAGTGGGGTCCAAGCTTTATTTAAAGCAAACACTTTTGAAAGCAGACGATCATTGATTTGAGACCTTCTTTAATCAAGCGACCAGTGTTTCAATCTAGTTGGAAAAGATAGGGTGTTTTATACATGCCTTAAGCTTTTTATTGTGGTTTAAGATCTATGCATAGCTTGATCCAAAAATGTGAGGGGGCCAATCTGGCTCTTTTTTGGTGAATGGGTTAGGCCTAGTTTAGACCAGGCTTAGATACAAGCCATGACCATTGGATCAAGCTTAATCAAGTGGTGACGGGTAGATTGGCTGACCACTATGTGTGACTGTTATGAGCATGGGCTCGACACGGCTCTCTTGAAAGCCAATTTATTTTTAGTTTAGACAAGGAAGCCACTTAAGGACTTTGGATTTGGGATGGCTCAAAGGGATTTAAAACAAACATAACCTAAACCAATGGGAAATTAAGGGAACACCCAAGCTTTATTCAAAAACTAAATGAAATGGACTACAAATTGCAAATGTAAGCCAAGGGAAATGGGTAAAATATCAAAATTTCAAAGGGTTGTTTCTAGAGCTACAACACAATCCTATTTTGCCACCTTGTGGAGTTCAACTTCACCATTTATGCTGTGTTGGTTCCAGCTAGCAAATTTCCTACAACTGCGCGTAATCTGCACCAAAAGCATCAAGTAGTTGAGAAAATGATGATTTAACATCCCCAAGGCAATCCTCGTTGAATGTCAGTTCCACCAGCCTTGCAGCATAATGATGCCTTATGAGTCTATGACTCATTCCACCATGTAAGCCGCACCTGTAGTGAATTTCATAGGGAATTATGTAGAGGCTAAAGGGTCTATGTCTCTTGGATGCAAGAAAACTACAGTTCTTACATTGCAGGAGATTCAAATTGTCTTTGCAGGTGGAAGATATGGAAGGAGGGTCATGGACTATTTTCAAAATGAAGGCTCCTATGCATAGACTCACATTCCTCATGATACCACTGTTTCAAGGAGCATGTGACATGGGATGAATAATTTTAGAGTGACGAACTATACAAGGAGAGAAGTAATGGGCAGCCTCCCTAAGGCAAGAGATATAAAGTCACGCTTTCATGGTTGAAGAGAGGTAAAAATTGTCAGGCATAAGATTAGAAAGATGGGTAGTAAAAAATGAAGATGTTGCAAGCATCAAAATGAGTTGTGGAGTGATGGAGGGGCTCGAGGGAGCAAGGGGAAGGGAGGAGAGGCAACATGAAGACTGAAAGTATAAACAACATGATGAAATAGAGGGAGCTGATAAGAGATATGAAAATCTTAATTTTGGGGGTCAAGGAATGTTATGAACCACAATCGCACCCCTATGTAGTGAACCACAATTGTGCCCGCATGTACGAGAAGCGAGTAAATCTAATGGAATCAAGGAAACAAGGGAGCTCATTAAGAAAGTGAGGACTGTGAATTTCACCTTGGTGGAGAAGGTTCCTTGATGCCGCTTGGAGGAGGTTCTTTATAGACCAAAATCCTCCGAATCTAACTTTTGAAGAAATATATTGTCACCCACAAGATTGTGAATGGGAGTTTGGTAGGTCCCAATATGAGAATCAATGAGGAATGGCTTCGCCCAAAGATTAGTAATGAAAAATCTTTGGATACAAGTTAGGATATAAATCACTATCATCATGAACAGCAAAGGAAGAAGGAGCTGGGGAGAAATAGTATATTGTTATGAAGATATACTGAAGAGGAGGTGGGACACTCTAAGCTTGAAGTTACATGTGTCTAGAGTGTACATCATGAGTGAAGCAAGCCACCCCATTGAATCTATTTCCAGAAAGAAGAGTATTGTCAAACAATTGCAGCTGAGTTGCATTTATATTAGTTGGAGCACCCTATAATCCAATGAGACACTTTTTATTTGTTGTTGATATTTACCTTAGCAAGTTCTTTGGTATCAATATAAACAATCTCTCCGAGAGAAGTCAACATTGTTCGATTCCATATGGTTTGGAGAAGCTCATAGACTCTTTGTTCAACAAAAATGTAATGATTGAGGAAGTACATCCTTTTGACCCAGTGGATCCATTCTTTCCTAAGACTAATGTTTCAGAGTACCTTCAATAAAATTACCAATTGTCCTCACCATACACTTTAGTCATGTGAAATTTGATAAATGTTACAACCTTCCTTGCAAGAATACATTGCCTTTTTGAGTTAAAATGTTGCTCTCAGTTGTCTTCCTTCCCTCCACAAAGTGCTTCTGCTTCTGAAAAAAGTCTAGTAGAATAATTTTTGAGTCTCAATGTCTTAACTTGGTAATAATCCTTACAAAGGGATATGAGCTTCATTTTGTAAAGGATGTCGGGTTTTTGATTATGGAGATCAAGAAGGTAGCATTAGAAGGTCTCAAAGCTTGTCTTGAACACCTAGCTCCATTGACCATTGTTGCACACAGTTTTAAGGTGTCCTAAATTAATGTTTAGGACATGATGGATCATGGGAAAACTATTAGACCCTAGATATTACTAGTCTATAACATATGAACAGTTTTTATCACCTTTGTCTCTGAAACCTTTGCCCTAAAAGCCTCGTTCTTCTCTCTTTTTGGAATACACATGTATAATTAATAATGACAACTCGCACCTATGCCATTTTTGAAAGGCATACATATGCCATTGATGAAATATCCCTGATGGGATACCACTAAAAAATGCACAAAATATTGAAAACTTGCAGCCACATAAAATACTGATTTTACCAGATTTTTATAGTAAGGACAACAAACTAAATAGAATCAATATCTCCCAAGATATCCACTTGAATCACATGAAAACTTAAAGAGAGCTTGACATTAATATAAAGGACATAATAAAACTGTTTTTGGGAATTTTACAGAGATTAAACTGCTGCCAGAAAAAGTACAGAATGCCCTAGGCGGCTGTAAAACTTCAGAGGTTCGTGTCCCTCTAATACAAGAGCAAAAATAAGGGTCTTTGGAAATAACAGTAATAGATACAGGCAATAACGTTTCCACCTTCGGATCTAAAACGACCGACTGAAAAACCCCAAATAAAGGCTGCAGGTCGCCACGCTTGGTGAAGGGGTCGGAAAATGATGGACGCGCCTTCAACATGCTGCCACGCCTAGCCCAAAAGGCTGCCGTGAATCTGATCGGGCCCCTCTGCTTGTCTTCCCAAATGCCCCAATACCCGCGAAATCCTTCACGAGATGCCTCCAACGAACTGTCCCGCTCTGCCCAAATGGCTGCCGTGGATCTGATCTGCTGCCGGGATTTGGATCTGGAGCCCACTGATTATCCTCTCCCAATGCCGCCAAATATCTGCGAAAACCTTTCTCTCGACCTCTGATATTGTCTCTGCCACACAACCTTGAAAACGGATCCGGAATGACAGACTAGGGTAGATCTCTCACTACCGAAGAATGCCCTGCTAGCTAGGGACGGGTCTCTCACCACCGAAGCTAGGGTCCTTGTGGGATTTGACTCCACAAGTCAGTAGATGCGCGACAACAACAACTGCACGTGAAGGGGTCAATAAAATGTATATCCAAAAAGTGTCTTTCCTTACTCTCCCCGCTCCTTATATACTTCCCACGGCAAAAGAGCCCCAATAGACCCTAGACGCATTGCTTTCCATGGAGGGGTCGATAAAATAAAAGTCACTAAAGTCACTCTTTCCCGTTTAAGTCGCCAAGGTCCAAAGTGACCCCAAATGCCAAACACGACTATTAGTACCATGCGGCCCCTTCTCAGTAGCCCCCAGCTGTCCCCCGCCCTTTGGATATGACCACGACTTGGACTCGCTTGACCCTTAGGCCTTTGGCGCAGGAAAAGGGGACATTATAGTCCTCCCTTCCCGAGAAATGCTTGACCCCAAGCATTAACCTGTCTTGTTGCAGCAGCTGGAAACCGCGCCGTAAGTTTCTCCACCTCACCCTGCCGTCCACCAAGGATCCGTGTAATCCAAGGTAACCATGAAACCGTGAAAAGAATGATACCCGAATCGTCTCTCCATTGGTGCCCACACTGAAATTTCCAATCGGTCCAATCCCTGCCAATGCAAGGTTGTCATCACGGATCACTCATGGCCTCTCCAACCAACTCTTGGGTATGAAAGTCTACGTTGAATCTTGTAGAATCCCCGTATCGGCTGTGTGAAACAACCTATTTACGCACAAATGGTGCTAACTCTCCTACCCGACTGCGCACTCGTGTGAGAGCCAGCTCCTCATACTTGTATCTCGATGTGTCCTGTGGAGGAGAAGTCCTCAGACTCAGCAGCAGATCAACCGGCAATATCGGCTCCATATAGTCCACCTCCTGCGCTGAATGTGAACCTACTTAGAATAACCATGGGTCACTTTTGTCTCTCCATTGATTAACACGTGGGTGAGGTGCTCACCGGGCATAGAAGTAGCAAAAATCATAAGAGTGTTGTCCCATGTTGATTCAAAAAAACATGGTCCCGTAAGCTCAGACTTGTCATAGTGACAAACCGTATATACCTGTATAAAGTTGAGGAGATCCTCCCTCAACCTCTAGCCATATGAACCTCTCAGACATGAGCCTGTAGGTCTCATCGAAGCTCAAGTGCCCAGTCACGGAAGAACAATGCACATGTCGCAATATCTCCATCCTCCACCATGAATCTGACACAAGGCTCCATCTTCCCTGAGAGAAGATCATCTCATCCTCCAATCTGCAGTTGTCATCCTGTATGTGGCCATCCGAATCTCACAAGAGTGTCGGTTCTTGGAGTACTCAACAAGCAAATGAGATCTCCAGTCTCAAAAACTTCGAGATGACCAACATAATGATAAACTCGATGGTCCGAACTTGTAATCCCAATCTCTGTAACTGTCTCATGTGCAACATTATTGGTTACACCCACATCCATGACTCCACTCACCCCATCTAGAGTCAAAGTCTCCATCCTATCCAACTCACTCCACAATTCAACATCATTCGACTCACTCTCCACATAAGTCATTATGGTGTGCTTTGTGCCTGCAGCAAACAATCCATCAGAATAGGAGTCATCCAACATCCCACTTGTCTCATTCCTTGTGATGTCACCATGATCCACAAGACGCTGAGTTCCTTCACAATTCAACCGCTACAACGACATGCTTCTTTCTTCACCAATCACATCTTTTGCAATCTGCCCTTGCATACCATGAAATCTGATTTCTTTGTTTTCCTTGAAAAATTTCGGTTTATCCACATGAGGGATGAATGCAAATTTCCCAAAAGATGGAAGCCTATATGTCCAATGAATGATTCCCACTTGAAATAGCCCAAATGTGCAAACACATTCAAGTACTTCACATCTCTTAATGACACTAAACAAATGAGTTACCTTCTTAGTGCAAGACATGTCTTTCCATGGACATAATTCATCAATCCCTTCTATGTTGGGAATACACATGGCTGCTCCCTCATCATACTTTATCCTCTTTCCCCATATTTTCATTTCATCGTAAATGCAAGGGAAAGGGAAGTCAACATTAGAACTCATGCATCCATAAACTTTATCATAAGGAACTTCATACCTCTTGTTGTACCCATTGATTCTCGTCATGAGAGAAGACAACACATCTGAAATAGCATAATTGGGGCTGCTCATCATACCTCTGCAACTCAGAATTTCTGATATAGGATCAGCATCTTCATTCTCCTTTGGTTTTTCAACACATGCATCATTGTCTTCCTTAACAACATGCAACCATTGCATCCCAAAAATAGTCTTACCTCTAGCAAATTCAACCACAATAAATATACCACATACCTCATGTCCTTTCACTATCATGGGCTCTTGCATTGTTTTCTTTGCCAACATATGCTTATTAGCTGAATCAAGAGCAATGTGAATGGAGGATGTGTTTACCCCATCTAGCATTCCTTGAGACGTGATTATGAAATAGTCTTCCCCAATCATCCAAGCATATAAATGTTGTCCCAAATAATAGAGACATGGCAACAATGTAGGAGAACTCAACAAGCTAGGAAAATGGTAACCATTCTCATACCTTAGGATGCTAAAGTCATGAATGCTCCTTGAATTCCACTCTTCTGTTTTAACAACAAATTGCACCTTGATTCTTTGAGCACTTTGAGGACCAAATGCCCCCACTAACCCTTCCAAGGTTACACCATGTAGCTGGTATAAAAATCAGTCATGGGCTCTATTAATAAAGCATTTTCTCCTCTCTTGACATCGGTACCATGACCGGTAGTCTCTGAAAATCTGCGATGTGTTGATCCGGGGACCGGTTTGTCTCTCAAATGAGTCCACTCCTGAAATGCTGTCGAGGTCCCTCCTATCAACTCTGCTCACCAGCCTCTGCGCGAACTCTGCATGAGTCGTAATGTGTATGTGTCCCTGTGTAATCAGCCCATGATGCCACCCATCATGAGTGTCTCCCTCAAGATGCGAGCTTGCAAACTTAATTGCACCTTTCTCGCGCATAGGATTCAAATCGGAGTATGTCTTCAGCGTCTGGACCCAAGACGGTTCAATACACTTCTTAGAACCATCGAAGTGTGGAATGGAGATCTGTCCCAATCTCCTCTGTAACTCTAGTACCTGTTTCTGATGATCTTTCTTGGGTCGACTGCCAATCTTCATTCTACAATATTCTTGGAATGGCATGTCATTACGAAAGCCCTCACTCTAGATCTGGTTCCTCTCCCAAAAAGACTCCTCACCCAAAATATTTGTAGGCTGCTGTACCTGTGAAACTTCTGGATCCTTCAAGAAAGAAGGTTCGTGAAGCCCCAAAGGCTTGGCAGAAGAATGGGGAGGCCGCTGCCCTAAATGTTCACTCTCGCCTCTTTGACCCTGTTGTCCCATATTGCTATTTTCTCTTCTCCTTATGACTGCTGTTATACACAGTCCAACAAGCTGAAGATGGTTAAAAAATATTCTCTTACCCCTTTTAACAATCATAGAACCAACGCTAGTACCTTGAGAGGTACTCTCCTTCTTCGCACCGAGTCTCCAATGAAGAAAACGTGCTTGCCAACACAAGACACATTTGAATTCTTTCTTTGGCTTATGAAATCGAGTCACAAAGTTTTCAACATCGAATTGTTAGTTTTGGATAATCGCCACATATTACCGAGGATCCCATAGCTTATAATGCCCTGAGCCCTTGTATCACATTAAGGAGCTAAAACTTGCCACCATATATCATCCACCAGATGCTCATATACACATAGTTGGAGCAATGGTCCAACAAGCCCCATGATGAAGACTTCATCATCTACCTTACCATGCATCTCATGATGGAAATAAATGGGAATAGGCCACCATAAACAAGACACATTAGTGTGCTCTTCGTACCTTTCAAGGCCATCAATGTCCTCCGTGTGTTCAAGATAGACATATGTTGAGCTGCCCCCAACATTGTTGTCTGAGTGCCTGTTGAAAGTATCTGAAAGCTGATCAATAGTTGCTGGTTTGGAAATTACAGTAGGCTGCAATTTTACACCAGTGTCCATGTGAGGCTCCTCCTCATGTGCCAACTGCTCCATAGAGTCTTCTTTCATGGGTGTAGGCTTCCTTGCATCATTTTCCCACATCTTTTCCTTGAACTCTTGTTGGTGTTGTCTCGCTTGGGCGGCTATCAATCTAGCAGCTCTAGCTCCGCTATTCCATTCCTCACACCGTTTTAGAGTTTCCATTGCATCCTCTTTGCTTGCATATACAAATTCCTTCTCCTGAGCTAGAATAATTTCTCCAACAAGCAAAGTTTCACTAATGCATTTATTTTGATCAATGGAAATCATACCCTTTTGTTTAGAAGCTTCTTCTACAAACGAGTTCTTTTGTGATTTAGGTACTGACATATGATGACCTCGTTTGGGCTTGCTACCAATCTTCATCATGCAATAATCTGGAAATGCCATATTATCTTTGAAACCCTTACTCAAAGATTGGTATTTCCTCCAACAAGAATCCTCATCTATCACCTCTATTGGCCGCCCTTTATCACTAGTTCTCACCATGTCCCTTATTGTCCCTAGGTCTGCTTTGATTCACATTTTGAGTGAGCTGACTCAAATAAAGGTTAGTGGCTTCCTGCTATTTCACCATGTTGGTGAACATTTCCTTCATAAAACCCCCTTTTAGATCTTTCCAAATTGCCATATTTAACCAACACAGGCTGGAGGAACAACAACTCGATACCACTGAAATATCCCTGATGGGATACCACTAAAAATGCACAAAATATTGAAAACTTGCAGCCACATAAAATACTTGATTTTACCAGATTTTTATAGTAAGGACAACAAACTAAATAGAATCAATATCTCCCAAGATATCCACTCGAATCACATGAAAACTTAAAGAGAGCTTGACATTAATATAAAGGACATAATAAAATTGTTTTTGGGAATTTTACGAGATTAAACTCGCTGCGAGAAAAAGTACACAAATGCCCTAGGCGGCTGTAAAACTTCGAGGGTTCGTGTCCCTCTAATACAAGAGCAAAAATAAGGGTCTTTGGAAATAACATGAATAGATACAGAATAACGCTTTCCACCTTCGGATCTAAAACGACCATTGGAAAAACCCCAAATAAAGGCTGCAGGTCGCCACGCTTGGTGAAGGGGTTGGAAAATGATGGACGCGCCTTCGCGTGCTGCCACGCCCAGCCCAAAAGGCTGCCGTGAATCTGATCGGGCCCTCTGCTTGTCTTCCCCAAATGCCCCCAATACCCACGAAATCCTTCACGAGATGCCTCCAACGAATCGTCCCGCCTCCCCGATGGTGGCGTGGATCTGATCTGCTGCCGGGATTCGGATCTAGAGCCCATTGATTATCCTCTCCCAATGCTGCCAAATATCTACGAAAACCTTTCTCTGCGACCTCTGATATTGTCTCTGCCACACAACCTTGAAAACGGATCCGAAATGACAGACTAGGGTAGATCTCTCACTACCGAAGAATGCCTTGCTAGCTAGGGACGGGTCTCTCACCATCGAAGCTAGGGTCCCTGTGGGATTTGACTCCACAAGCTGTAGATGCGCGACAACAATTGCACGTGAAGGGGTCAATAAAATGTATATCCAAAAAGTGTCTTTCCTTACTCTCCCCGCTCCTTATATACTTCCCACGGCAAAAAAGAGCCCCATAGACCCTAGACACATTGCTTTCCATGGAGGGGTCGATAAAATAAAAGTCACTAAAGTCACTCTTTCCCGTTTAAGTCGCGAAGGTCCAAATTGACCCCCAAATGCCAAACACGACTATTAGTACCATGCGGCCCCTTCTCGGTAGCCCTAGCGTCCCCCCCCTTTGGATATGACCACGACTTGGACTCGCTCGACTCTTAGGCCTTTGGTGCGGAAAAGGGGACATTATAGTCGAGGGGCTTTGAGCTTAGGTAAGTCCCAAGGTTTTAATTAGAGAATGTCATGGGGTATTTACTATTTATCATCAAATAGCTGAAAGTGTTCTGTTGTTTGGAATTTCTTTCCACAGTTTCTCTATAATTTGTTCTTTTTCCATATATTGGTCAAGTTCATTACCCTAGCCAAACTTTGCATGAAAGAATAGTATAATCTTTATCTTTTCCTTGGCCTACCATCAATGCATGCCAACCCTCTGAAACATGCCTTTGGAAACTAATTCATTGGATCACTGCTTAATTTATCAAATTTATTACAACATTTTTGGCGGTACATATAAACTTTATGTAAATAAGGCTTAAGCTTATCATTGTAGAGGACAAATCAAAGCAATGACGAGGACATGAAATCAAGTAATGTATTGCAGAAATCAAGCAAGCTATCTATTTGATAGTATGTTGCATCTCAAATTTGATTTGTTGCCCAACAATTTATTCTTATTTAAAAGATTTCAATCCTCAAGATTTTCTTTGGTTTATAGTTGATTCTTTTTGGGAGGTGCCAATTTTCTGTGTTGTCAACATCTTTTTCATTTTTCTTGGATGTTTATTGTAGATATTTTGCAAACTGTGACAGTAATATTGTTTTCAGCTCCTAGCTGGGCTCTAATGCTTTTCCCTATGAAAATTGCTACCAATTTCTTTGAGGATGTGTTTTTAGTGAGTGGCACTATAGGCTTGAAATGTTATTCCCCATGGCACAATATTTTTGCAATACGAAAGCCAAATTTTGTTCATATGCAGTTTCTTAAATCCATAATATCTTATGAACCCCTCATTTCCTTAAATCTTTGTTATCAGTGAATCTACGCAAGCATTGTAATTCAATTTCGTTCCATAGTTTGCTATTGATTGTGTTTTGATGCAAACACTCAAGTATTTTTCCACTATATGCCATTGGAATCCAGTTAGGAAGCTTCAAAACTATGCCTTGTTATGTGATTGGTAAGCATAAAAATGGATGATGTTTTCCAAGGATCAATTCAAAATTACTTTGCTTTTGTCTGTTGTTTCAGGTATATATATGAGCTGTATTTCACAACGAATATAAGCCAAAGAGAATAACAGTAATGGCAGAAGAGGTTGATGGTGTAGATGGAAATATATCAGAGAAAAAGAGGAGTCGTATTAAGGCACTTGAACAGAGACTATCTGCTGCAGCTTCAGGCAAGTTGCCAGCTGCATTGTCAGCCCGCTTAGGAGTTCAGGCACAACAAGAAAAACATAAGAAACAAAAAGGCACAGGAAAGAGGAAGCACTCAAATCTTGCTAGTGCAACAGGAATTTTTCCTCAAGCTTCTCTAACTCCTATGCGTTCAAAATGGCAAGGCAAGCATTTTATATGATTATTTTTGCACATCAACTTGTAATTTGTTTTTATGTTCAACATTTTAATGTTTACTTCAACTTTAGCTCAATAATCTGGAAACAATTAAGGTGTTACATGACATGCACAGACCTACCTTGCAATTGACAACATTGATTCATTACTGAAATGTTTAAGATGAGCATTAAAGAAATAGGGAGGAAAGGTTTTCATGTTCTATTTGGAACAAAGATTCCTTCCATCCGTATATTGCTTGTTTAATATAATTGGTTCATTGCACTTATGCTAATGTTGATTGGTTTTCTTGTAGATGCATTGAACATTCTTAACCTTTCTTTTGCTTTCATTCTTACAACTAGTTATATGTAAGGGACTAAGTTTGTTAAATAGTGGCAATTTGATTAGTCGCCCAATCAGAACTAAGATTTGTAAGTAATGTAAGTTGGTCATAATGGAGGGATACTCCGTAATGAATATGATGATGATAATCCATAACCATTTGTCAAACCACAGTAATAATAATTTTACTTTCAAGGTTAGTTTCTTTGCAGTGCAACAATATATAGAATTCTTCTGGATTCGATTGCTTAACAAATGGTCTTGGCATCCCTGATAAAGGGGTTAGAACAAGCAATGGGAGCGTTGAACTTTGATGTAGCCTCTAAGAAGAACAAATATGGTTGTGAGATACTACTAGGTTTTCTTACATTGGACTTATGGGCAAATTCCAACAAATTACTAGAGGGAAAGGTCCTTATTGTAGGCCTAGGTTAGCTATTGAACTTGAGGTTTAGCGGCTCTAGTTAAATGAGATTTGATCATTATTGTAAAGGCCTTATTGGAAGAAGATTGCCTACATTAAGTATAGAAGGGTTTGTAGAGGAAGTTTTATAATTAAAGATTAATTATAATAAATGTTCTTTTGATCATCATTAAGAAGTTTAAATAAGGTAGCATTATCTGTTGGGATCAGAAAATATTCTGAGTATTTTGGATCTTCATTGGGACAAAATGGTAGGAACAGGTTTTTTTGGATGGGCGTTCCTAACTGCCCATAGCCCTTTGTTTCATTTCTCGCATTCCTGTTAGCCTAAGGGGAGGAGAGAAGATGCTTTGTGACCTTTTAGTTACAACTACATGAATTATTAATTATTCATCAATTCTTCATCTTAGACTTGGGTGAGCTAAGAGGAAGTATTCTGTTTGGGTGTTATGCAAGAGAATCTAAGTTGCTGGTTCGTTTTGGGTACGGGTTTGGGTACAGGGAATTGGGTTTGACGATACAATGATTTTTGTAACCCCAGGTATAGCCGTACAAAAATAATATAAAAAATAATTATTTTAGCCTAATAAATTGGAATTAACCACATAATATGCATATAATAAACAAAATAACCACAAAACACTATAATAAATTGTTAATGCTAACTGAATGCCAAATGCTGTGATAAATATTTTATAATTTATTACCTCAAAATTAGTATTCATTATCATATTGCTCTTCATCAAGAGCATCAACAATTTTATAGTGATTTTTAATATTAAATTTCCTACACAATTTCTTTTGTGTTTTATGTTTGTTTTATGTGTGTTTTTAGTTCTGTTCATTACTTTATGTCTAATTTTGAAAAAAATAAAAAGTAAAAACAGGCCATCTCCTGTGGTTTCACCCAGGGTTCATTCCGAGTATGTCTGGGTTCTTCAGCTAGAGAACCTGGGCGTACCAGATCAATACTGGTACCAGTTGAGGGGGTGAGGGGGTTACCAAATCGGTATTGTAGAAGGGAATAGCTGCTGTCCGTAGTGGGAGAGGCAGGTGTTGATTCCATCGAGCAGTTGCACTTGTATATTTCTCCATGAGAGCCACATTTACTTTGTGATTGTATTGAGCTCAATACCAAGCCCAAATGGCAGCCATTTCCATGCTGGAGTTTTCCCACGTTGGGTTTCTTATAAGTCAATCCTTTTGCTGTGAGTATTCTTTATATGTGTGTGCATTTCAACTGATTGTTTTCATGTTATTATTGTAATTGAACTTGGAACAGATGGACTCTTGGTATAGAACAGCACTTTGAGCAATTGTACTTGAAGTATTGGCCATTATGGAAAGACTTAAGTCCGTATAGGGGATGCATGTGCACATTCACACATTCTATTCTGTATAACCAATGTTTATGGCAGCTATTCTTTGTATCACACATCAAATTTCAGTGTATGTATGCTGAATTTCAGTAGCATTTCCATTGAATCAGCAACATAGGATTTCTTGGCATGGCAAGTTTACAGATCAGCTGGCTAAGTTGCGAGAGAACCATAAGTATATCTAAAGTCCAGGCTTTTGTAAAGTTGGAGAGAAATATTGTAGAAACCAAAGTATTAAAGTAGCTAGTTTTGGAGTATTCCCATTTGTCTTATCAGGGTAAAGGGGCTCACTAAAATTAACCATGGGAACATGTACCTTGATTGAAGCTGTGGATGTTAGATTTGATGTGCTTCATGTCACACCCCTTTGACTGGTGGTCACTTGCAGATAGAGTGATCTAGAAACTGATTTCAATAATTATGATGAGACACAGTTGATGTTACAATGCTTGAAAATTGTGCACTTTTTGTAGCCAAGTAGAAATGCCAATAATGAACAAAAGTAATGTAGGGGGAGCCCAACTTGTATTAGAATGAATAACATTTCTATTTTAAGTTATATATTAGTGTTAAATAAGAAAACTTAAATATATTAAGGGGAAAAGTTGTCCACGAATAAGAAAGTTTATTTTCCTTATATGTTATTATCCTATTTCAATTATAATTAAGTTCTGTTTCTTTGCTGGCCAATTATTCTAGTCCTAGATCATCTTCAGCTTTCAGCACAAGCAGAAAAGTAAGAGCTAAAAAAATATCAGATTTCGGCTTTCCATTCATTTTTGTTTTTGTAGGTTGTAGCTATTATTTTTCAGTAAATAACACATTTTCACACAACTTTCCTACCATTTATGATTCTGAGATTTGAGAAAATAGTCCTGCTGGATTGGCTTGGTAGTATTTACTGTTAAACAGCTGATATCTTTTGCATCATTATCTGCTTTTTCCTGCCCTAGTCGATGTATATCAACAAATTGAAGCTAGATTTTGTTTGCAACACAGATGAGGCAAGGACTTAGATTATTTTGGTGGCAAAAGGAAGGAGCTGTAGTGTCGGATGGGCAGGGCAATCCACCCCACAATTACTGGAATCATCATAGGCAGAACTTCAATTCCACCTTATACGTGTCTTAGTGGCATTATTAGGAAATTAGACATGTAGAGGTGGGGAATTCAATGAATGAAAGACTTAGTTCAAAGAGTCAAAAAGTGTAATGATTTAGAGTAATCGCAGTGGTAAGGAAGCTTGCATTGGAGTCTAAATTCGGCATAATAGTTGGAGATGAAGGGTTGATGTATGTCAATCCCCATTCAATCAATCAACTTGTTGTATGCAAGCCATAGTCCTATGTAGTGAAATGAATGTTTTTTTGCATGCTTTAATTGGTGTCTCAATTTCATTTGAAAGTCAGACAAGGAGACCTGGAACTTTCCTAGCTGGTAAGGGTAAGGAGAATTTTGTTATCAGATATGGCAGAGTCGAGATGAACGGAAGAAACACAAGGTAAGGTACTCTGTCAAATTTCTTGAGAAAAGAAGGAAGCAGGAATGGGAAAAAGAGTGGGTGATCCTGAAATCAAAAGTGGCTAGAAGACATAATGCAGGAGGTAGAAGATTCACAAAAAGAAGTAGTTCTGGGGAAGTATATTGAAGAAGATTGTACCAATCTGGAATATTGTGGCATGGACACTAAAATTCAATCAAGGTTGGAGGTCCACAAAGTTTTTACTGAAATTGTGGAAGATTTTTCTATCAGGATTTGTGAACGTGCATATGACATCCATTTCCAACAGAATGTTGAGATGATGTTTCAGAAGATAAGCCTACGATTTCCAGGCATAAAGCTGGGCCAAGAAGTCATGAGGGTTGAGATTGACACTTCCAAAAATGCTAGATTATGTTGTTGGATCAGACAAAGGACAGAAGAAACTATTGGCTTGTACAGTATATAAGCATATCTAATGGAATGACCTGGATGGTAAAATGGAGGAGTGATTCTGAAAGGAGGTGCAGATGGCAGAGTTATGTCCAGTGGTAGGGCGTGGACCTGAAATTTTGTTTTTCATGCCATTAGTTGTTCAGGCTGGGTTTTTTCTTTTAAACAAACTACTTATATATATATATATATATATATGTATATATATATATATATATATATATTTCCCAATCGGATCAATTAAAGAGCCATGGATATAAAAAAAATTCTTTTTCATCGAAACTAAATACCAGATCGGCTTACCCCCAGCCCTCCCCACAGACTCCCTCTAGCCACCCTCCATCTACAACCCTCTCCACCGATATTCTGTGGAGAACAGAACTATAGAGAGTGGAGGCGCCTGGCTGCGAGTGCCCCCACTCTAACCCCCATATAGAGAGAGGGGTCCTATCTCTAACGAAACACCTATAGATTAGATACGTTCCTTTCAGTTGATACCGAATCGGGCATCTCCGCCCTATCTCCCTATCTATAGAAGGGGACTGTCTCTGCCCTGCTAGCCTATCATCCAGCACAGCTCCCCTGTTGTGGACCCATGCTTCAATTTGCCTTGCCAAGCCACATGGAATAAATTGCCAGAGGTCCACAAAAAGATTATAGCTAATTGACCAAAGTGAGAAGCAAAAATCTTCTGATAAAGGCGTTCTTCGGGAATATCATTACGACTTTCAAAGTCATGTGCAGTAGCAATACCAAACCAAATACGATGAGTAGTTGGGTCCTGGGCCAAGCCTTGGCTGAACTTTGGAAATCTTGATGCCATAATGCTTTTCAAATCCTCCTAGCCATTATCCTACTGCAATAATTCTTGCTAGGAAGAACGCCAATCAGATTGGCGCCTCTGCTGCCAATCTGAGTGAGATCTAGAGGGCCCCGGGGAGGCGGGCATATCCTCTCCCGGTAGATGGCGCCATACCCCTATCGGGTTGGTGGGATCGGTAGATGGCGCCCGTCCAGACCGTCCCTGTCCAACTAACGGATAGCGTATCTAACCCAACCTCTGATCTGAGGGATCGGTAGATCTAGAGAGATTCTAGGGATGGCCAATGAGGGGAAGGGAGAACCCACACTATGGATATGGCCTAGAGAATAGAGAGGCTAGTGGGGGAGCCCACCCCTATAGATAGATATGGGATATGGTCCATAGAGATAGTTATCTAGGCTAATGTTCTCCCCAGAGAATAGAGAGGCTAATGATCTACCCTCTACTCTAGAGAATATAGATATGGCCCTATAGAATAGAGAGTATAGAGATGGCCAAAGATACTCCCTATAGATTAGATTAGTAGCTCCCTAGCCCTAGCCCCATCCTATATATAGAGATGGATTCGTAGCTAGCCCTGGCCATATAGATTAGATGAGATTAGAGTAGATTAGATCAGTAGCCAACTGTCTAGTAACAGGATTTGACACATGATTTCCTCACCGGTATGCCAGATGTCCGGGTTCCCTGGTTCTCCATAAGGGCCTTCGCCTTCTATATGGGTTTCGTCCCCAGATGCTGCTATAGTTCTAGTTCGCTAGGGGCAGATGTCAGAAGTGGACCAATCCGGCTCCTCGACTAATTCCTTTTCTGAGTGGCTGCATCCAATCCAATGTTCAATGCCCCGGATGCCACTACACATGGTTCTGGCTCGATGGGTTAACTTCCCACACAACATGATGAAATGAGACTGGGATTATGGGTAGTTCGATCGAACTCTCTATTTCCCCTCCTATATATATAATAGAAGCTTAGAAGTGCCATTACAATATCTGAGAATGCGTTTTTTGGTTGGTTCAAACCCCTTCTGGTTTCTATTGCTAAGGTATGTGCAAATATTTAATATACTATTTATAAGCAATTTCTATGTTGGGATAGAAACCCTTCTTACTCTCTAGGAGCCATGTAATGTAAAATACTTCAAAACTATTGAAAAAGAAGCTTGGTGATATGAATATAATAATTGTAATTTGGATTTCTCTTTCTATATGTACTCATGCCAATGGCGTTTGTTGACCTTTGTGAGGGTGGTTCCAGCAGATCACCTTCCTATATCATGTATATAGGGATAACATGCAATGTAATCTTACACGATCCCTGAGAATATAAACACATAACTTATTCTACTAAACCTTTAGGTCAAGAATTGGAGCATTTTCATCATCAAACTTACTGTGACAATCGTTGATAGGCGCCATATGACAGTCATTATTAAAATATAAGGCTTAGTTATTAGTGATAGTTTAATATTAGTTAAATATTAACTAATAAATGGTTGAAACTACTTCAACCATTTTGTAACCATCTTTCACATAATAAAATGACGGACACACAATGACAATGTGTGCATTCCGCTTTCTCTTCATTTCTTCCTTGTGCACGTTTTCCAACATTGGTATCAAAGTGAACCCTACTTGAAGGGGTCTGCAAATCGAGAGCATCCATGTCTACATTTTAGTCACGATTTTTGAAACACTAGTCACCATTATTGCTGCCATTACAGTTGCAGATTCGAGGTTGCTGTCATTACAGTCGCAAATTCGAGGGCAATAAAAGGTTAAAACCTAAACCTTCAAACATGACCAGTTGTACAGTCGAGGACATTCGAGGAGTTTTACAGTCACCGCCATACAAAAAGACAGTCATGAACAGTAATGAAAGGCAGGCACAAAAAAAAAACGTGGATAAATAGTCACGAAAATTCAGTTGTGAAGGGTTTCAGACAAAGCTGGAAAAAGAATCATACAATTTCGCCATTTATCAGACATTAACAGTCACGTTGTTTTTAATAAAACGAATTTCAAGGGAAAAACAAGGAATAAATACAAGTTGTCACAAATTTTGATTCGAAAGGGCACAAAATTCAAAAATGAAAATTCCAGTACAAAGATTCCAGTCATAAATCTCAGCTAGGGCACAAATTTCAAGTAAATTAAACTCTCTTATTTCTCTGAAATTTTTCTGCAAGCAAAAGCAAAACCCTAGTATTTTATTTTATTTTAAAATGGAGTTTTCATTACCAATAGACAAATATTCTGGTTTCAATTTCCACACCTGGAAAGTTAAAATCCAGATGCAATTAATGAACAAAAATTTGTGGGGTATAGTTAATGGAAAAGAAAAACCACCCATTGATGCTGCTAAATTGTTAGAGTGGGAAAGCCATGATGATAAAGCGAAAGCTATAATTGGGCTTGCTCTTTTTGACTCTAAACTCCATCATATAGATTTAGATAAATCCAAAGAAATCTGGGATAACTTGAATAAGTTGTTTGGGGCAAAAGCAGTGAACGCCAAATTTTCTTTAAAGCTTCAATTGTTTCGATTCAAGATGGCCGATGATGTTACTATGTCTAGTCATATAACAATTTGAGAACTCTTTTCGACAATTAGCAGAGGTTAAAGCTCCAGTAGATGACAAAGACTCTAAAGCCATTTTGTTAAATAGTTTTCCCTCTTCATATAACAATGTCATTTTTATTCTCAGTCAGATGCCTTCACAAACCCCGAAGAAATGATTTCAGCTCTCTTGGCTGAAGAAAAGAGAACAACTGCAGATGATACAGAAGGTAATTCTTCACATGAAAGTGCACTATACTCCCACATGAGAAATAATCATAGAAAATCAGATAAAGACACCAAGCAAGTTGAGTGTTATTATTGTAAGAAAAGAGGTCATACAACTTGGAATTGTCGCATTCAAGCTAATGATGTTCTCAAAGGCAAACTCAAAGATAATTTGAAAGAAGCAAATGTGGCCTTTGTTGACAATCCACCGACACTTGAAGATTTTATTGATGAAGAAGAAGATGAATATGTACTCTAAAAAGGTTAGTGTTTTGAAGACAATAAAGGGATCCAGTGTAGGTAAAACTCGACATGGATGGTTGTCTAGATAGTTCGGGAGTTTGTGGATCTCGGGAATTTACCCTTATGAGGGTCATGAGACAACTTGATGGAGCACTATGGGAGTAACTCAATATGGATGGTTGTCCAACAATTTGGGAGATTTTGTAATTCGGGAGTTTAGGAGGTGGAATTTGAGAACTAGGGAATTCACTCGGGAACTATTTTTACGAGGGTTAGGGAGGCAACTTGATGGAGTTCTACTGGTCCTAGAACTGTTGTTCAAAACAAAAGCTTTTGAAGATTGTAATTCTATCTTCTTTTCAATGGTGTAAGCCTTAAGAGGGGGTATTAAAATATAAGGTTTAGTTATTAGTGATAGTTTAATATTACCTAATAAACGAAAAGAGGATCGATTTTAACATGATGGCTCTTCCTCGTTTTCTTACCCTATTAATGACTGTTGAAACCCTATTCCAAACCTTGATGGCGGCGATGGGGGTTTGCGAGCAATGTTTCGAGCAATGGTGGCGTTTTTGTACGTGGGTTGACGTTGCGAGATGTTTTTGGGGGATTTGTTTGGGTGACGCGGTTCCCTGCTGCGGCTCCAAACATCGGTGCCCTTGTTGTTGGTTCTCTTGAAGCCCCTTAGGCTTCTCCTCTCCTCAATAGTGTTGGCCTCTCTGTTGGTAGAGGGCTTGTTTTCCCCTCTGCAGTTCTTCGTCGAAAAGGGGGCTTTGTCTTCGCTTTTTGGGAAGCGATCTTATGTTGCGGCTTCGGCTTCTTCATTTTCTAAACCCCTCTCTGCTGCTAAATCCACTCCTTTGGTCTCCCTTGGGGATTCAGTGTTAGAGGCTGAAGCTTTATCTCCTCCCAGGTTTGATCTCGCGCTTTAGTGGACCCTGGCACGGTCTTTCACTCCTTCACTCGTGGATTTCATCGAATCAGGCGTCCTCTTGTTTTAGGTAGGATTGATATTTACCTTTGTGCAAGGGGATTTTTTACTATGGCTTTTTGCTCTAGTGAATATAGGGATTTTATCCTCTCTAGCATTTAGAACTACATAATCATCACTGTTGATGAAAGGCCATAGATAGAATACTCGCCAAAAACTCGGCGAGTTTAGAAAAACTCGCCAAAAATTATGCTAAACGAGTAACTCGCAGGAAAACTCGCCAAAAATGCAAAAAAAAACTCGCCGAGTATAGTTGGAATACTCGCCACAAACTCGCCAAAGACAACATTTCTTTCCTTTTTTGGATTTTTGGTGAAGAAAACACAAGCATAGAAAAAAATTGCCATTTTTGGAAAGGGTCCGGGAAGATGTAGCAGCAGAAAACTTGCATGTGCCATAACTTTCATTCTGTGGCTCCGTTTCGGTGTCGTTTTGTCTAAAAGTGCATGTTTTCTCGAGCTCTACAAAGCGATGGCAATATTTTTCTTATTTTCATAAAATCCATTTTTGCACCTTTTTGGACCAAGCAACTTCTTGCAATCTTCTGAAAGAATCATGAGCTTTGATCGCCTGTAGACAGATTAGTAATTAAAAATATTGGATAGCTTTCCAAAACTCGGCGAGTACTCGCCAAAACTTGATGAGTATTCTCCATGCTCGGACTAATCACACGAAGAAGCGCAATGACTTGACTAAAAAAGGCTCGGCGACTTGGTTTTGTGCAATACAATCTCGGCTTCGCACAAAAAAAGTTGAGGCCACATCAGAGAGCTCATTGATTTGGATGAGATAGATCCATACAGTGAGTGGACTGGGCAAGAAGAGGAAAACCCTGCGTTCACAGTGGACGAGATTGCTTCTTTTGAGAGGGAGGCTATGGAGGGAGAAGCACTAGTAGGACTCCGAGGAGATATTGGATTGGATGACATCTTTGGAGGTGATCTCCAACATGTAGCGAGGAGCCACTAAAGCACCACCATCTAGTTCATGATCGAGCAGTTCGCGACCTTTCAGGAGGAGTGTGGAGATGCCTGACCGAGTGTGGGGACTAAGATATCGGCCCGGTTGTCGCATTCGCATGATGATGCGATTTTGTATTGTATTTGTATTCAAATCTAATAGAAAACACTTCTCCAACATTTTATGGGCTCATTTGATACATTTTGTTCTTTATGTGTTGCTTAAAATTTATGTTTTTAAAAAGAAATTTGAGTATTTTTAAGTTGCCGAGTATTCCCGAGTATTGGCCGAATATTGGTGAGTTTTTGCCGAGTTTTTTTTTTTTTTTTGGGGGTCTGGTGAGTTTTCATACTATGGATGAAACCGTGGTTCCCGACCTTTAATCCACTCACGAGACACTTTGAATGTTAAGCTAGTTTGGATACGTTTACCTCATTTGCAGTTTTGGGGGGAGGAAAACTTGATTGCTATTGGCAATGCTCTGGCAAGTTTTTATCCATTGATTCCAAAACAGAGCTCTTCGCACACACTACTTTTTCTTGGATATTGGTGGATCTAGATACCTCACTTGATCTACCTGCTTCTATTGACCTCAAAGTCCTTGATAGAGTTTGGTCACAACCTCTTGATTATGAAGGCTTTCCCTTCAGATGTAGGAAATGTTTTGCCCTAGGGCATCTTGCTTCAGACTGCCTGATAGTAAAACAAAAATTAAAAAAAAGGTCTCTTGGTGGAAGGATTCTCATCAAAACCTTTTGTTTATTGAAGATGAACCTAATTCCCCTACGGATGATTCGGCAAAGGTTAGCGAAGAAAAGGTTTTAGATGATAAGAAGACCCAATCACGGCTGCTACCCCTCTGGCGACGGTTGTTGGGGATGTTGTGGATCGGGCATTGACACTTCCTCTGGGAGCTAATACTGATTGCTCTAAAATCAGTTCCAAAACTGAGAAGCCCAATGATGGTATTTTGGCTTCCTCTGAGATTTGGCTTCCAACTCACGCAGATGAAAATGTGGATCCTAATAGGAGTGACGATTGGACAGTCGTTAAACGAAAAAAGAATGCTTATTCTGTCCCTAAAATGAAACTTCGATCCCATGTATGGGATCCTACTGTGTAATTTGGTTTCAGCTGCGGCAGTGGGTGTTGCAACCTTTCTGTTTTCTCTCTTCTCACTTCTTTTTCTTCTTTTGTGCCTTGGTGGCCTTCTCTCTTGTTGCAGGTGGCTTTCTCTCTGTTACGCCTCATTGCTTTATCTTGCCTTTTAGCGCTTTTTGTACGAGGATGCGGGTCCTCTCAAAACCCCCACTTTTACTCTTTTCCAAAAATATTAACTAATAAACAGTTGAAACTACTTCAACCATTTTGTAATGATCTTTCACATAATAAAATGATGGACACACAATGACAATGTGTGCATTATGCATTCTCTTCATTCTTCATTGTGCATGTTCTCCAATAGTCATTAGTATCTTAAGTTGGGGTTTGGGCCAAATGGATATGGCTCCAATCAACTCCACCATATTGTTTTAACCTAATATCACAATTTGAATTTTGAAATGTTCTAGTCTCTCATTGTCATAACTAGAACTTGGTAGCCCTTAGGTCAAGGATTAGAGCATTGTCATCATCAAACTTACTGTCAAAATCCTCTATAGGTGTCATATCACAGTCATCTCAATCTTTTGGTCATGGTTTGGGCTTAAAGGTCATGGCTCCAATTGACTCTATGATTTTATTTTATCCTAATGTCACAATTTGGACTCTTTGAATCTCTCATTTCCATAAATAGAACTTGGTAAGCAAAACACTAATGTTACACCTTAGATGCATTGAATTACACCTAATCCAAGTGGAAAAATAACATTGGATTAGTAGGGTCCTCATACTCAATTGGGGTCCTAAAATGTATTAATCTATGATCAACTCAAGAGGGAGTTGTCAATGCAAAATTTAATGCATCATCCTAGACTATGCATACAGGGTTTATGTATGGATGTACTCAACATAAAAATTTGACGCGTCATTTTCTTTTTGAGGGCTCAAAATTATTGTATTGATGTAAAAAGATAATTGCAAAACACTAGCTAGCTCATACAAAACAAAACATGAGCAGCCACAATTTCCACAGCTTTAAAATTTGAGTTTTTAAGCATCAGCCATGGATCATCTTTCACCTGATGAAAATCATCAACAAAAACCATAAGGGCTAGAAAAGCTGCCTGCACTGTCAGCTTTATCCATGAACTGGACGAAGTAAAATAGTAAAAGTCTAAAAGATAACCATTTACAAAGATATGAGGAAACCTTGTCAGTTTTTTAACAAAATTCTGGGTAACAATAGATATTTTGTTTTGGAGCACCTCCCCACATTCATTGGAACAGTTGACATTGGCAGATTAGAATGGTAAACTGGAACATTCCAATCAGTTGCCTTGCCTTGAGTGGAACTAGAGCTTCTGGTTTGTGGGTACTGATACTTGTTGGGCTTGTTAAGAGCAGCTTGCTCTTGTATGACCCCCTGAACTTGCTCAATATTTTGAAGATGAAACTGCTGAAACTCATTATCATGCATCAATTGTTCTATACACTCCTCTTGCTTCTTGACATATGAATCAGCTATACTATACATTCTCCAAGGAGAGGAATTTGAGATTCACAGTTCCCTATTATTTTGAACAAGATTTGAATGTTGGAATCCAACTTGGTAATGGAATTTTCCATCCTCAAAAATACCATCCTTGATCCTTTGGATATCAGAATTACGACATGTGTGTTTGGACGTGGTGGGGTGGGTCCTATGATAGTAGCTTTGAATAGGGTCATACCTAAGAATATCCTGAGAGCTTCTTATGGGAATCGAACCTGATATGTTGTGATCCATGGAATGACATTCATTTCTGATTGTGGAGGACATATGGATTGTGATGGGAGACAACTGTCATCCTGCTAGCACCTAAAGCATACCCAAGGGTAAATAGGGTGGAGATTTGCACCACAACAAGATGGGTAAGAGTTCCTACATTTTAAGTAAGGGGACATAATCTCCTATCTCATGTCTGCCAAGGTGGACTTGTTTGTTGTTGCCTGAAAAACCTTGGAATGTTTTATCCCGACCAACTTACATGTCTTACTCATCAACCCTTATCAGTTTCCTACCATTTTCAACTTTATTTCTCATCTGTTTTACTCTCATCTGTAGAACATCATTGTCAGCTCTCCTCTCTTTCTTTTATAAACTCTATGGCTTAATCTCTTCAAACCAACAATTGCAATTATAGAAAGAAAGCTACTTTTTATAAATTTCTTCAGTAATCTATTGCTTCTCCCATGTTTCATAGCTTGAGTTCTTTGTAGTATCCTGATGTAAATTGTAATGTCCCATTTTCAGAATTAATTAATTTTGGATACCCGAAGCCTATTCTTATTATTTTCTGCAGGCTAAGGAAAAATTAAAAGAGAAAAATAAATTAATTTAAGTGGTCCAAGGGTATTTTTATATTTTATTTGGAATCTTCAGTAATCTATTGCTTCTCCCATGTTTCATAGGTTGAGTTATTGGTCTAGCTCTTTGTAGTATCTTGATGTAAATTGTAATGCCCCTTTTCATAATTAATTAATTCTGGATACCCAAAGTCTATTCTTTTATGGGGAAACTATAAGAGGAAAATAGATTAATTTAAGTGGCCCAAGGGTATTTTATCTTTTATTTGGAAAAAGACACTTGAATTATATTTTAATCCAAAAAGTAGAAATAGAATAAAATAATAATATAAGGATGAACTTCTATTATTGAGCGCCAAAGTTAGAATAATAATTAAATAAAGAATGGGGTGCCAAGGATAGAGTGGGCTGCATGAGTGTCAAGGTCCTATTTTTAGGATGAAGGGAGGATAAAACATTTAAATATTATTTATTCCTATTTTGAGGATGGAGCACCAACATGGGGAAGGAATAAAGTTATTTTTATTGTTTGAGGAGCATGCATGTATTTCCAAAAGGGGGCACCCACTTTGGAGAGGGATTGGAAGCTACAAAGGCAGATTTGGGGTTTATTATTGAATCATCTTGGAAATTCATCAACTACTTCTTTGTCTACAAGTAGCTTCTGCTTCTACATCAACAATAGAGGACGAAATCCCTCATTTGCATACAGATTTGAGGACAGAATCCCTCATATCTGAGCTTGGCAACAACATTTAGGGGTTGTAGTGACCATTTAGGGTACAAGTGTTCATCTAGTTCAGATAGGGCACATTTTTCAGGCTCAATTCTACATCCAGAACAGCTGTACAAGTACAGCGAGGACTTCAAAGTATCCGGGGGCAGCTTTCAGTCAAATCAGTTTGCATGCTCCTATCTTTCATTTATCTTTCCATTTAGATCATCAATTATGAGAAAATAATTGTATTCAGTCACTCTGGTACTTTTTATTGTAGCTGATTTGAAGTCGATAAATAAAAGTCTGTTTTTGGCACATTGGAGTTGCCGTTTTTGATCAAAAAATTCAGATTGTCGCTGCTGTCATAAAAGTCAATTTTTAATACTGCTGCCCTAGGGTTTTCACAAAAATATGCAGATTTATCTAAAGTATTTTTCAGGGATATTACATAAATTGAGCTCTGTGGCAATCTAAAAGATTGCATTCTTTTTTCTGTTTTATAGACTTCACACCAGCAGCCATCAAATTTAGAAGTTCATCACTACTAGAGTGTTGGTGCGATCTCATTGCTGAGGAATCAGGATTTGATGCTGCTGACCAGATCCACAGACTGCATAGGATGGAGATTAAATTCTTTCATTGAATGTTTCCTCATGGAAAGAACATAGGGATCATGCCCACATGGATAAAGTTGCACCCAGTCAGCCACAACGTGACATAAGAAATATTTCATATTGGACACATGGTTGGTAAAAACAATCTTGGTGATATCTACTTTCCTCCTGATAGAGTAAATGGACTATCCTGCAAGTTGTTGAAAAATATATTCACCATTAATAATTTCCATTCCCATGGTGGCGTGATGGATTTTGCCTGTTTAAAGCGTGAATTTCCAATTAACACCCTCAGGCTAGGCTTCCACCTCCAAGCCGGTTGGGTTTGGTTCATTTTGGGGTGGATCAAGACGGACCAAGTCACAATGAGAGATCAAAGAAACCTGCTACGTAAGGGTCTCCTGAAACCTTGGTGGTCGTTTCCAGAACTGAATGCTCACTCATGCCTTCACTCTTCTCAAAGATATGTCATCTGCTGCCAAGCTATTTCCCATTCTGATAAGCATTATGATCATATTTATTATATTGACAGTCAATTGCTAAGCTGTAGTATCTTACATAGTTGACTGTCTTGCGAAATGTTATAGTTTTAGTAGTATTTTCTTCCTTAGCTGTTTTTAATCTTAGAGGGTAGTGGATGGTATCTTCTTGTGCCTTCACTCAATGCTTATATTTGAAGCCTTTGTAAAATTTGGTCATGCTATGTCCTCTCGATTTTGTATTATCAGTGGTGGATGTTTTTGTATTTGCTATTCTATATGAACATACGATGGACTTTTTGTTAAAAAAAGTGTGGCTTAACATACAACATCGATTTCCCTCTCCATACACGGTAACGATATTTGGAGAGCAGGTGTAATTTGGCAACTTGCGTGGGTAGATATGAGGTTGGAGCAAGTGGTGGGGATGGGATAGATAATTACATATTAATCCAAGTATGTGTGGTTGTTGAGTGGGGCATAAGGTTCCATATGCTATTTTCTTGTGTTTCATTCAATTTACTAGGAGTAGCATGGTCAATGTGGGTAGGGCTGCAAAGATGCTGAGAGCATATACTAGCAAGTATAATATAGTTTTCTAAGGCCTTAAAATAAATAAATTGTATTGCATGCTCAAAACTTAAAAGTATGATAAATGGTCTCCTAATAATATGAATACTAGGAAAAGGCAATGCAATATGCTTAATAGCCAAACTTGAACTAAAGGTGTGGTTGGCGAGGAACGTCGGAATAGGTCTTAGGTAGCGATTAAAAACTTGGTTAACAATTTTGGCACACCCATAATGAATGGTAAGGCAATTGTTGTGTATGAGGGTGTATTGTACATCTCATAGGGACATTCATAATTTTTTTGATGGTGGTAGTAAAGGCGACTTGACACTGTTGTGAACCACAGATAAAAATACTATGATTTAGTGACAAATGGGTGCCTTTTTACTGACTTGGCAAAGATGCCATCATGTCAATGTGAAAATAGATGGCAATGCTTACTGAATATTGATGAAAGGGGAAGTCTCTAGTTGAAGACAGAAAGACTTAAACAATTTTGGACGAGCATTGTCTAGCAGTGACGTGTTAGGGACTATTCCATCATTAGATGTCATTTGATGAGCTGCAGTTCAATATGGATCACATGCTTGAAAAGACCAATCCAGTAGATTGATTGATTATGTTTGAGTGTTGACATGGTGGTAGGGCTTTCTTCCCATTGCTTGATCCTGCCCTCATTCCATTTGATTATATGAATTGGTTGTACCTACCGCACACATATACTCTGTTTCTTTTTGTTACCATTTATACTTTTACAGAGAGTTTATCCTTTTCAATGATATTTCTAAGCTTTACTGGTAGCTGTTCCATACCCATATAAATAGTCACTGGCCTCTGTTGGCATTGATTGATCCCTATGAACAATTTTAAATCTCCTGCATAACTTGAGTCCTTAATTTCATTTTAGAAAGATGAATGATCCTCAATGTTTAGAGAGAGGAAGAAAGGAATTATATTCTGTCCACAATTGACCACAATAGGTTAATGGGACTTAAAAGTACAAGTTAGAGTTATTAATCAGGAGTACTAAAGGAACTACAGAAGGTTTGATGAGGTACTCATGAGCAAGAGGGCTTAACTGAACATTTTACGAAAAAGTAGGGTTCTCCTAGTGGCTTTTGTAACATTCAAGGTTGATGGTTCTATAGACGCACAGAGGGAAGTTAATAATGCACAGTGTCCTGGATCACGAACAGGGTATGTTAGTGAATCCCATCATAATTGTTTCATAAGTGACCAACTGATCTTTCCAGCATTAGGCATTAGCTTTAGAAAATTTTGGAACATAGATTTTCTGCAGCACATTTTTTTTCTGGAAGATTGATATGTTGTGTTACAGAATACTGAAAAGAGATGGCCACTGTCAGAAACACTCATAAAACAGCAAAATCTGTGAACCTGCTGTTAGAGTGACAGGAAAATTTGAATCAGCAGCTACACTAATGACAGATGAAGAATATCCAAGGTCAGACGGGTGTCCACAAAACCTGGAAGAAAAAAAAAGCAGAGGGATAGATGCAAACAGCTAGGAAAACAAGGTGAAATAGACAGCAAACTAATGTTTGCTCCACATAGTTGGAGCTTGCTGCTATTGTAGAAAAATACCAATGACTGCAAGGTGTAAAACAAACACAAAATTAAAAAAAAAAGAAGAAAAAAGGAGAAACCACAAACCCTAGAAGGATACCATTGTTTCATGAAAATAAAATGAAAAAAGCTTTAAAAACTGAAAAAGCAAAACTATATAAAAACATAATAAAAGACTTGCAGGAAGAAAACCAAAACAAAACCTACCTTTACAGAAAGAAATTTCCTTGCGACAAACTCTTCAATCCCTTAGCAGCAAAAAGACATTTACAGTTGTATACGAATGCCATTACTTTAGGTTAAGTTGTGTTTCTAATTTTTAATGTTTTTTTATTGTGTTTTTAAATTTTTTAATCATTGGTTTATGTTTTTATCATGACTGTTGTTTCACAATCGGGTAGGCTCCTGGTACGGGCCAGGTACCTTGGGTCTTGCACATGTACATCCTGGGCACGAGACTGTATGTACCTGGGAGGTACCGGTACCCATCCGTACCTGTAAGGGTTGGAGGCCTCTAGAGCAGTACCCAGTAATGTAACAAATTAAGGATGAGGTGTATTGGATGTCGTCCCTTCACAAACTCAATTCAAGGATTCAGTTTTTGCCAACCTATGCATGCTAGCCATGTCCTGAAACAAAATCAGCCTATCAAGAATAAAGTTTGAAAGCTTTGCACTACATCTTTGTCACGAAGAAAGTCATTGAAGATGTATTTTGGTGAAAAACATGTTCTATGTTGGCTATTACTAATGCTTTGAAGAGACTCAGTATTACCAGATCAAATGACTTAGGAAGTCAAATCTGTATCCAACATGGATTGGCTGGTTGATCTAGAGACCCACTTCACATGTGTCTAGGCTCTAAATGTTAAATGTTCTTACTGCAGGCACTTTTGTTGCATACCTGGAGCTGCACCTGGATTCAATGCATGGTTTGAGACCATATCTGTTATAAAATGCTGGAAAAAATTATCATATAAAATAATCTGTATTCCTTAAAAAACGACACCTACAGCTTTCTGCACTTCAAACAAGTGAAAATCAATAAACTCTGAGTTGGAAAAGGAAGTTTTCACTTGAAAAATAATAGGTAAGCATGAAATTAATTTCTAATCTTTATTCACCTCACATGTAGAGAATCAATCAAACATTACAGCAGAATCAATTGTCTTTTTATCCTGTTTGATCTAGGTAAAAATAAGGTGTTTTTCACTTTTAATAATTTCTTTGTATTGGATGCTGGATTTTCGTGTCACTATAGTTATTATATTGTTTTATGCGTACATGGACTTAAATATATTGAAATCTTGAGTCATATTTCTGTTAATAAATATTACTCTATTTGTAAATGCTTGTGATATTTCACCTATCTTTCATATATTCGAAAAATTGTTTTTTTCCAAATCACTAGATCCTAGATTTTGAAATTGGTTTGTCTGGATTTCAATTGGATGCATTTGTGGCACAAGATTTCTTCTCTTTCATATCTGCAACTTCGTCTTGTAGTATGGAAAGTTTTATTGAATTTCATCACAAGATGCTGTTATTTCTGTCAGTCCTTTTCGAAGCTTCTGCATAGCTTGGTCATAACTTTCCTTTGCTCAACACAATTCATCAGTGGCAAGGGTTTTGAATTGTGAAAGGTTTCAACGTTTCTATAGTCTGCTCCATGAAAGGCCAAGGCTGTTCTGCAAATGTGCAAGTTTTCTTCAGGGAGTGATTGTTGTTTTGTTCTGGAGTATTGAAAGCATATTTGTTTCTTAGATTTGATCCTCGTTGTTCTTTTTCATTATCGTTTTCCTATATAAGCTATAAGATGCTTGCAAAGTGCATTCAGATTCTGCTTTGATACCAGTGATCTAGATTTGATTGGCAATCCAGTGGGCAGCACATTAATGTTTTTGGAACCTACATGTGTTCCGAGTGGAAACAATTAATAACAAATATTTAACCATAGATTAATTGTAATTAAATGAGCCATGAATGAATGGACATAAGGATATCAACAGAGAACAATTTCTAAATAAAGCAACTACTACTTTAACGATTGGAGGAGTTTGCACTACTATCTCGGAGAAGAGCTGTAAGCTATTACTGTAATTAATGAAAATGTAACATTCTATAAGAAGAGACGTGAAGCTGCCACTCTGCTCTCTGATTTCTGCTTGGAGGGAATGACTATGGACCTCCCTTTTGGCTCCGCTCTCCTCTTCTCTATGCTATATGCAACTCTATTCATAGCTGCATGGGTATGGAGCGATACATATGTAGAATCTGAATTTTCATTGTAGAAGAACTGACTTGTCTCAAGAATCTGAAAAGTCATGTGCCAAATGCAACATCCAAGAAGTGGAGGATTTTTGTGAAGTAGAAGTCATTTAAAACATCATTTTGATTTTGGGTTTGGATTTTTTTGGGATTTTCAATACATTTTGGTATTTTGCTTTTGTGAGGCTCTTTGGAATGTTTTTTAAAGAAACTTGGGCTACTCATGGCAAAGAGTAATGATGGAGGGTAAACCCCAAGCTTTTTTGATGTATATCAAGGATTCAAAGTTTGAGCAGCAGTAAAGAATTTGGGCTGTGGAAAGATGACCGTCTTAAGACGAGGTGCCTATTTTGAGGGAGGTGTCTGTCTTGAGGGTTGTTGCTCGTCATCATAAGGGAATGTGCCTGTCTCAAAGGTTTTAGTTATTGAGGGTTTGTGCTCATTGTCAGAAGGAAAGGTGCCTATCTCAAAGGGATAGTTTCCAAACTGCCACCTGGAGTGTGTTGCAGCTGCACCCTCTAGGAACTTGCATGCACTTTAAGTTTTGCACCCATTCCCCTTTAACATGATGATTATTGTTGCAGCTGCACCTTTAGGAACTTGAATGCACTCTAAGTTCTGCACCCATTCCCCTTTAACATGATTTTTTTTTGAATAGATGCATATAAAAAAATAAGTACTGTTACACCCAATCAAGGTATACTTGTTTTCACTGTACTTTTACATTGTTTCTAATGTCAGTTACTGCTCCATGGTACTTGGAATTAACCTATAATCTCATGCGATGACCTGTAACAAAGAATACAAATATGGGGCATTTGAGGAATAGGCATAAGTGGCTTAAACCAGACAAATAATTTGTTTCATTGCAAGATTAGAAAGTGGCCTGTAATGATGTTTAGACTTTATTCCAATTATCTATAAATTTTAAAGCAAATGATCTTGTACACTAATGCCAATTTGATTCTAATATTATAGATTTTGAAGCAAACGATCCTGCATACCTGAAGTTATATCGGCCTGTACATGAGAATTTACTTGGCACACATTTACAGGTATGATTGTCTCATTTTGTTTTGATACTTCTGATTTATTGTTGCGACACCCACATTTTAATTTGTTTACTCAATCTAGTAGCCATCTCAGAAATGAATTGACTAAATTTTTATTCAGACTTGTGTGAAAAGAGGGGGAGGTGATACAATCAGTGTTATTTTACATGATATTCTTAGAAGTGGTGACCTGGCTGATAAGGATACAGAGGAGGAAATAGATAAAATACAGGATAAATATCTTGCTCTTGAAAATCCTACCTCACAACGCAATGCGTACAATAGGGCATGCCATAAAGCTCTCCATAGTTCTGGAAAGCGTTCCCAGAAACATATGTCCATGCGGCAGCATCGGCATTGTGGATCTCTTGACTTTCCCAAGAAGTATCAAAAGTAATTGGCATTTCCTTTTCCCATAAATCTCTTTCCATACTTGTGTCAAATGTACTCACATTCAATGTTAATTACATTTTTTTTTCCGTCATACACGCAAACTCCATGAGCCTTTTTTTGGATTGAAAAACACATTTCGATTGATTTAATACAAGAGTATAAATTGGCAATCTTACAAAAGGTAAGTGGAAAGGCATCACACTCCAAAAGAAAATATCATATCGATCACTTTAGTTAATAAAAGATGCTTGGTACTGCACGAACCCCCTTTATCATGCACTTTTTGCTTGGTGGTTTACTCTAGTTGATGTGCCATGAACGTGTATATTCTTTCTGTCTTATTTAGTTGGTGTCAATCACTAATAGCTTTGTTTCCTATTTTGACTGCAAGGATAATATCCTTGTAGCTTTTTCAGCCATGTTCAAATGAAATCTGTCCTCCAGGAATTCATAATTTGTACAAGTCCCATAAAATATTAAACATATTCTTTGGTTAATTTAGAATACATTTGACCTTGCTTGATAATGCTTGTAGACCCAGTTATTCAATCAATTGTGTTCTATTTGAGATTTAAACATTATTTGAAACCTGTCTTATTGTATCTGACTATATTTGCTAAACATTATCTAAATGCTTTTAGGTATGATCTATACCTCTCAATGCATGAAATGTGGAAAGAATATATAGCAGATCTCCTAAAAACGGCAGGTAAGGTTCAATTTTTTAGATTCCAGTCTAGATATACTTTGAAGAAGCATAAAGTCACCTTGTGTACAAATTTCAAACAATCATTATGAATCCGCATTGCATGCTTGACCACAGCTGATTTAAGCAAATTATTTCAGGCAAAAAAATATTGAGTATTTCTTGCTGACGGCAGACTTGCATGGAGCAATTTTGGCTGGTATGAACAAAGCATTGTCCCTAATAAATTTGGCAGCTGCAAAGAATATCATAATTTTTTTGTATTTTGTGCACTAACCAATATACCAAATTAAAGACTATTCAAGAACTCTGTATTCCATCACATTCATGTTATAGAACTAAGTTCTTATTTTTTGTCTTTTGTTTTTGTGGTATGGCAGTTGTTGAAAGTAAGATCAAAAGCTTTACAGGTGTGCAAGGCATCATGATTCGAGAAACATTAAACACATTTGGAATCCTAACATCAGAAAATAGATTTCGAGGTATGTGGTTGTGTTGTAATCTATTTTGAATGAATTTTAGTGAGATTTTATCTTTTTGTATTTCAATGAGAATGCATTTACCCCAGAATAGAAAGACATGTATGGTCAACCAATAGAAATTCAATAATCAGATAAGCACAAAATACTGTGTTTATTCCATTTATTGAAACTACTACCAAACGGGTTTGTATGTTCTCTAGTACATTGACATCCGCTTTTTGATAAATTGGTGCGTAATGTGTGTGGATTCTATGATGTTTCTTGAAGTTCAAAATCTCTTTAAGCCACATGACTATATGTTTCAGTGCTCAATTGTTTTCACGATTGAACTTGAAAATGTTGAGAGTAAGCTGGCCATTCATATAATATGTAGGTTGAAGTAATGCTATCAACAAGAGCTTCCTAAGGAAAATAAGATATGGGCACTAAAATTGGTTTGCAATTTGAGTGTTAAAGAAGAGACATTTGGTTGCTAAATATGGCTCTTGTGGCAACTTTGTTTAATGAAATTATTTATCTCAGTATAAGAAATAACACTGGAAACCAATACCATTTTTAATCTCTTCATAAAGGAGTTATTAGGTCTTAAAGAGATCCAAAAACTGTTTCATTCTTGTTAGGTATTGTTGAATTACACAATAGTTCAAGCTTTTGTTATGGTGAGACTCAATTGGGCTCTTAGTCATTCAAAAGGGCCTCACTTGTTCTAGGTTAGAAGATGTTTGAAGTTCAAACGTGGATCTTGTAGAGAGAATGTGAGGGGAAGGGAGTATATTGACGTCCACGAATGACTGAAGTAGATCAATGTGACTCAAAAAGAACAAGTTACAATAGCAAGTAGGCGCTAAAAAGAACTCCTAACTACCAAAAATAATTATCTAAAACTAAAATTAAGAAGCAAGAGAACCTAACAAAAGGTGGGTAACCCTAGACAATCCTTGTAACATAAGTAACCTTACTAAAGTGTTTTAACTATTTTGCACACAAATTAGATAAACAGGGGTACAAATTTGAATTAGAAATAAGACAGTAAATACAGAATCCAAAACTGCCCTAAATAGATTACTATTTGAAAATTGAAATGGACATGAGCATGAGTAAAGTCCATTCCTTGAATTGTGTACTTGATTGATACTAGAGAAGTATAGATATGCTCAGAACAAGGCTAAAACATATTGGAAATAGGCTCAGGAAGTTTGACTGTGCCAGATGTGTCTGGGGCACTAGCGAAATGGAGGACATTAATAGCCACTACTGCGATTGCATTGGGTCACTAGTACTCGCCACTACTGCAATGGGTTATTAGCGCTTGCCACTACTGCACCGTGTTTGTTTCTATTATCCTCTTCTCACTGTGATGATTTGAAGTTTTGCATGCACATTTCTTTGTCTCTGATTTGCAAAAACATCTTTCAGATTTGTGTGATGATGTGTGAATTTATGTATATGGCTTCTGCTGATCGGCTTTAAACCCTAGAATTTCACTTAAAGAAAACTGAAGGAAATGCAATAGAATTGGCCTGGGTTTCCCACCTTGAGGGTTGCGCAACATATCAGTTATGGAATCAGGTCTCATGTAGTTCTATGCAGAATCTTGTGTATCCCAATGTGAGAGAACCCTCAACCTTCTCTCCCTATATGCTCAATCAATGTAAACAAATGAATTCTTCTTTTGGCACAATGCACATGACAGCAACAATTAGACTTTTTATAGGCTTGAACGAATTTAAGTGCACTTGGATTAATTTCTTGATAACTCGTGTGTAGTCGAATTATAAGTAAGAGATGTAAGAGGTAAGAGATGTGTGTCCTATATGACGTTTAGTGTTTTGTTTATATAAGCATTCCTAGGATGATTTCTTGTGCAACCTGACCTAGATTTAAGCATTGGCCGACCACCAAAATGTATCCAAATGAGAAAAGTAACTGTCGGATAGTGGGGGTCACTAGCGGCTGCTAGTGTCCTAGGTTACCAGCAGACACTGCTAGTGTCACTCTATCATAGATAATGATTCAGGAGGTGAAACTCAGAACCAATGGATAAACACGGTCACAAAGGTGCCATGGAGGTTCTAAGCTGACTGAAAGCGAATCGAGAGTGTCTAAGGGAAACTGGTGGAGACAGAAGTTGTGTGGGATTGATTGAAAAGGGGAAAATGTATGCTAAAAGGACCTAATGTGCATTAATGGTTAAAGTGTCCTAAAAGGTGACAAAATTGTTGCCTCCACATGCCTTGTATGAAATTTAGGTGTCTACATAATGCCCCCTTTAATGTTTGCGTACATGCATATTAAAGAAGAAACAAAATGTTGTTTACCAAAGAGTGTGCCTTAGAAAGAGGAAACAATGAAGCTATAAATGTTCCATTTCCCAAGCTTATGTACCTGCAAGCAACTGTGAATTCATTCAAGTACATCAATGTCTTGATAATATGATAATATTGCAACCAGATGAGAAGTTGAACGTTGAAATGAGCAAAGGAAAGAATACACTAGTTGGTATGCAAACCATGTTGTCTCTTCTAAATTCTTTGGAGATTGTACTTGATTGCCCCAAGTGGTGAAAAACTCTGGAACTGTCACTATGGATTGAAGATGCTGCACATCCCTCTTGACCCGACCGAATGGAGAAATATTGGTACCATAATGTCCATGTTTTGGCCAAAGAAGTAAACAACTGATCCTTGGTTCATCATGGGTCCAAAGCTTACCCTTTGCATGGGGCGAATAAGGTGCTTCTCAATCGAAGAAGCATCTTGAATCTGATCTCCCGTGTCTTGGTTCCTCAATGAAGCTTTTGAGGAGAGGGATGTTCCTCCCTTATCACTCATCTCAATGCACCATGTGTAACATGAATAAAGAGAGAGTTGTAATCACCGTGAAAAGTACGTACATAAACACACACACATATATAATAATGGAATAAGTAAATATAGAAAATATGCCATCATGTAAGCTCAATATGTAACTCTTAATCTGATATGTAATTGCAAAAATATGTAATTGTCAATGCTCAATAGTAATGTAGTACATGTAAAAGATGTCACCATGAAAGCTTTGTGAATAGGAGGGACAAATGATATGCTTCAATATAACTAACAAAGAGGGAGGGGGGCGACAAAGAATATGCCCCCATTCGTAACAAACAAAGGGAGGGGGAACAAAGGATATGCCCCCATTCGTAACAAACAAAGAGGGGGAACAAAGGATATGCCCTCATTCACAACAAATAGGGAGGGGACAAATGGTGTGCTCCGCTCTTATCACATGCCCCAATAGGACAAGATGTAGCAGTGAAGCACATAATAATAGCATGCCCCAACAGAAGCTTGGTAAGGACCATGGCAACATAGGCACCGAACATAATATATTGCAAAGTAGTGTGTGCATGATGTAAATAATGGCATCAAGCATAGTAATACCACATAGTATAGTCAAGTAATGTAACATGTATAGCTATGTACCACGTAGAAAATGAATTAAAACATCGAACCAAGCAATATGACTGAAAGCACACAAGCAATTAATCATGTGTAAATGCCATAAATATGACAACCAGAGGATCCTCCATGGACACAACATGATATGACAGAGACACGCACATGTACATCTAAACACAAACACATGTAAGCATGCAATTGAGCAACATAGGGCACACAAAAGAACACGCAACGTGTCAATCATGTGAAACAATTGAAGGCACATAAGGTGCAAGGTAGAGTTAGATATGTATATGCATTGTAAAGCTCAATACTATCACAAAAAGTAGGGAAGATAGAACATGAAGCACACAAAAAAAGATGCTTAGTGTAGGCATGCCTCCAAAATGGAAAAGTTGCCCTTGGATGTAGACAAAATAAAGTTGCAAAACATTTGTAAATCCATGATCATATACAACCTGTATATCCTACAACTAGCTTAAATAATTCCATGACAAGCATGGACGTAACAAATGTGTATGTAAACTCATAGTAGTAGGTAGATTATAACAATGTATAACCATGTAACCAACAAGCATGCATTTTTGTAATTTATCATATGGAGAGGACCAAAAATGTAAAAGTAAATGAACCAACAAGAAAATAGAAGCAAGCCATGAAAATTATGTTTCTATGCTGTGTGGTTGAGCTCACATGAGGATTAGGCTAGAAATGCTAACCAATAACCTCGTCTAATAGTTTGTGGAATGGTCCTATATCATCGTAATCAAAATCTGAAAATCTCAAGGACCGTGAATGTTTGTTTTGTGTCATTCTTAACATGAAAATTAAGTGCATCATTAGCCTTAGCCTTGAATGGTGTATTACTTGATATTTGGATCCATTAGATGTAGGGAAGTTAGTCCTGTAAATAAGCATGTTTGACGCAAGGAGCTTGATCTCATAGTTTCTAACCATATGACAAAGTTCATCCAAAGATTGGTACGTTTGAAACATGATTTTGTCGTTGATAAATTAAACTCGAGTGAAAATATCTTGTAATTCAATTTTGTGTTATGGATATGACATCATTGTAAATGAGGTCTTGAATTTAAGTACATGATCATTGATAGGCTCGTTAGGTCCTTTGTTTGAGTTTTGCAAGTTGTGAAAACTTGATCTTTTGGCCAATGTTTTTGAAAAATAAGCCTAGAAATTGTCGGCCAAAGCATTGCAGGCATGTACAAAGCTCGATGGTAGGGCGTAAAATCAATTTAAGGTGTTAACCTTGAGACTTCTTGAAAGAAATTAGTCAACAATTTGTCGTTATGTGCAAAGTCTAGACATGAAGCACACAAAGCCTTTATGTGTTGTGAAGGGTCACCCTTGCCGTTGAATAATTTGAATTGAGGAGCAATAAAGTAGTAGGAAAACGGTAACTAAGGAATTTGGGAGGTAACTATATGGCTTGCTTTTAGGGATCCTTGTTCCAATTGTAGAATCTTGGCTTGCAATTCTTGATGATGTAAGAATGCATCTTGAGATGTGGGAGTAAACATGTGTAAGTGTAGGCACTCTAGTGTTTTGACAATGGCCTTCACCAAAAAATAAAATAGGTCTAGGAGGCACAAAAGAAGTTGTAGGCTTGTAAGGAATGCTCATGGTAATTTGAGTAGTAGCATTTGACTTTGGTACCATGGTAGAAACACTAGATGGAGGCACACACGTAGAAGCAATAGTACTAACTACATCGGTACTTAATGTAGTATGTGAGCCTTTAGTATGCAAGATAAGAGCATTTAAGGGTTCACTTGCTACATGTACTTCCTTAGATGTAGATTCCTTAGCTAACTTATTTTCTGTCTCTAGCCACAGATCATTGCATCAATTTATTTCACAGATCATTGCATCAATTTATTTAGGACATTATGAAAAGTATTCTTCAAAGCATGTGGGGAAAAGATAGTAAATCGCGAACAAATTTATTGCTAACGTTGTTACCACAAGCATTGTCATTCTCTATATGTCTTTAGAAGCATTGACATCCCAACTATATTCAAGTGTTATTAACATTACTAGCAACCATATTTGGATCAACAGATGGATCACACATATTGTCAATAGTCACCATTTTCATTTTCAAACAAGCACGAGATTCAACCAAATGAATTTGATTGAAATCATTATGTAAACCACTCAATCTAGCACTTCGCATAGTAGGTTTAGTTTATCAAGCTTTCTTAATTGGCAGAAGACAGAAACACAAAAATCATTTAAGAAGCTAGGGCTAATGATGTATGAATCAAATATGAACACATGAAAAATAGGTTCTTAGGGGGAACACATAAAACCTTAAGAAGAAACAATAGGATACAGAGTTTAATAAATATATGATTCACTAAAATGTTTTTACTATTTTGTACACATTAACAAATAAGATAAAATGGGGATACAAATTAGAATAAAAAATAAGACAGTTGATATATAGTCTGGAAGTGCCCAAATAGATTGATTATTCAATAATTGGGACGGGGAAAGAGCTTGAGCAAAGTCCCTACCTTGAATTGCATACTTAATTGATAATAGAGGACTGTAGATGCTTAGAATAGGCTTATAAATAGACTGGGAGCAGGATTAGGAAGTTTGATTATGCTTAGATGTGTTTGGGGCAAGAGCAGAATGGACACTAATGACCGCCATCATTGTTGCACAGGGTCACTAACGGCTGCCATCTTTGCACCAGGTCACTAGCGATCACGACTACTGCACCTTGATGACTTGAATCTTTGCATGTGCCTTTCAATGTCTGTGATTTGCAAAAACCTTTTTCAGATTTGTGTGGTGTGAATGTTTGTAAATGGCTTCTCCTTTGATCTGGCTCTAATCCCCACCAACTCATTCAAAGAAACATGGAGGAAATGCAATAAAATTGGCCTGGGCTTACCACCTCGGGGTTGCTTTACATGTCAACTATGGAATTAGGGCTCATGTAGTTCTATCCAGAATCGTGTGTCCCAATGACCTTTAGTTTTTATATATTAACATTACTAGGATGATTTCCCATGCAAACCAACCCTAGATTTAAGTATAGGTCTACCACCAAAATGTACCCAAATGAGAAAACTAACCATTGGACGGAGAGGGTCAATTGCGGTTGTTGTTAGTGTCTTGGATCATTGGTGGACACCGTCAGTGTCCCTTTGTCACAGATAATGACTAAGGGGATGAAACTTGTAAACAATGGATGAACCTTGTAAACAAAGGTGCTGTGAAGGTTCTAAGCTTATTGAAATTGACTATGAGTATGTCTAAGGGCGACTAGTGATGATTGATGCGGTGTATATCAATTGAAAAGTGGGGAAGTATGCCAAAAGGAGTCTAATGTGTACTAGTGGTCAAAGTGTCCTAAAAGGTGCCAAGATTGTTGTTGCCACATCTCTTGTACCAAATTTAGGTATCTACATAATGCCCCTTTTAATGTATGTGTGTGCATGCATATTAAAGGAGAAATTAAATGACTGCTTACCAAAGAGCGTACCTTAGAGAGGAAAGGATGAAGCCATAAATTTTCTGATGCACGAATGTTTTGCTTTCCAAGCTATGTTTGTACTTGCAAGCAACCGCGAATGAATGCTAGTTGTCAATGTCTTGATAATGTAACAATATTGTAACCAAATGAAATTTTGCATAATGAAGGGCTCAACAAATTTAATAGTATTGTAGCCAAATGAAATTTTATAGAAATGCTCAAATAAATTATCAATGTCTCGATAAATTTAGGTATTTACAAAAGAAAGGCTCAAAAAATTTATCAATGTCTTGATAAATTTAGGTATTTACAAAAAGAAAGGCTCAACAAAAAGAATCGCCTATAGGGCCAATAGAGAGGGGGCACACCAAGATCAAGGTTCTAGATCTCGGAGAAAAAGAAGGGCCATCATCCTCGTCAATTATAAAGAAAGGACCAACACACGATTACAAGCCATATCCCACTAAGTACGAATTATAAGCCTTGTTCTCTCTTGTTATTTACCTTAGACTAATCGTAAATTATTTAAATGTAACAAAGCACATATAAAGAAAAGACTTAATAACAAATGTAATGACTCAAGTATTAGTCATTTTAACCCTTCAACAATTTGAATATGTTGATGTGATGTAATAACTAAATGAATCATAATTTTGGTTCATGAGCAAAACTTGCCGTTCTGACTACTCATTTGGTTCACCACCAAACGCTTTTTATTTGAAAATTAATGAAGATTTGATTCTATTCTTTGTTTCTTCCAGTTCTTTGTACTCAGTTTTATCATTTTATGCTTTATTAAGACAATGCATAGGCCCAAGTGTTCTTTGCTGTTTATTTTCCCAGGCATTGGTGCTCATATTCGAGTCCTTGGCAATAGATGTCATTTCTATCCCTTTCTCCGGTCATCTTGTGATACGTGAAGCCTAAGTCACAAGGTTCGAGTTTGAGTTCGAGTTCAACAAGGATAAAGTTCGGTTCAAGTTTCGCCCAATGGATAAAGTTTGAAAAAAATCGCCATTAAGTTTGAAAAGAAATTTTAATGTAATATTTAATTTTTTATTTAATGTCAATCATTTTAAAAATATTTTAGAGTTTTTAATTTAATATTTTGAAATTTATATTTTAAAAAATTATAGAGATTTTAATGTAATATTTGATTTTTTATTTGATGTCAATTATTTTAAAATATTTTAGAGTTTTTAACTTTAATAGTTTCAAATTTATAAATATTAAATTAAAAACTTTAGAATATTTTAAAAGTAAATGATATAAAATAAAATTTTAAATATAATATTATACCGAATATAATTTGAAAAGATAAAAATTAAAAATAAATAAAGAAAAAATCATCAAAACATAAAATTAAACCTAAACTAAAACATAGCATAAAAACCCTCAACGACTTCCTCCTCAGCGCCGCGACCTCTCCTCTTCTCACGTAGGTTCACCAGAGCACCACGACCTTGGCTCTTCTCACATCCAAGCATCAGTGCACAAATGTCCCCACCGTAACCTATCCTTGTGAGTTCACATCCATCATGATGTTCACATGTTTAATCCAAGTGATGTATCAAGATCCATTATCTTCACCCGCCCGATGCAGAGAGACAAAGCAATGGTCAACATCAATGGACACACATCACTAACATTGACAATAATAGCACCTCCGCACTGTCACTCCTGTAGCCTACCAGGTTAACACCTCAACAAATTAAAGAAAAGAGGGTAAAAGGGTTATATTTTAATTGTGATGGCAAATACAGTCTAGAACATAAACGTGCCAAAAAGATTTTTTTCTACATTGAGGGCATCAATGAAGAAGAAGAGGACAAATACAAAGCAATAGAGGTTGTTGATGAGCTAGTCTTGAGATTCCCAGCCATCTGTTGCTATGCAACATCAGGTGTTAGCATCCCAAAAACTCTTAAGGTAGCAGGGTTCTTGAAAAAATAGAAGACCATATTGATTGACTTAGGAAGTACTAACAATTTCATCAATGATAAGCTGGTTCCAATAAATTACGTCATGATTGCAGATGGGGGTGTTGTTAATTTTTAAGGATACTTCCATAGTCTTAAACTCAATATGGGGGACTACATGTTGAATAGCCATATGTTTGCCATTCCAATTGGGAAGTTGATATTGTATTGGGAGTCTAATGGCTCATGACCTTGGGCACAATTGAGATGAACTTCCAATAATTGTTCATTTGTTTTCATTCGGAAGGCAAGAGGTTTGAGTTGAGAGGATTGAATACAAAGTCACCGTGGATGGTAAAATCTCATCAAAAGTAAAAGATTCTAAAAAAGGCATCAATGGGGCCTACAACACACTTGTTTTTAGTGGAAGAAAAATAGTCAAATGCGCAAATACCACTAGATCTTCAGGAAAAGTTGGCAAAGTATTTAGTTGTTTTTGAAGATAGGCCAAAAGAAAGGTTGCCTAAAAGAGACACTTTTGTCAAAAGGCTTCCATTTAGGGCATTTTATGATTACCAACTGCCATTCATCACCTCTTCCTTGAAGGTATAACCACAATTTCAACTAGTTGAGCAACACACTTAACACCAATAGAGGATGCCTTAGTCCACAAAAATACACCCAATATTTCATGCTTTCAATTTTGTCTAGAGGGTTCCCATATACAAACAGAGTTAGAGGATTTTAATGCAATAGGAAGAATCATCTTGGATCAAGAAGAGATTATCCGGACTCAATTCATGAGGATTTAGACGAGGTCAATCACCGAGTATCTTATCAAGTGGAAGACCCTCAAAGAGGATGCAACATGGGGGATGAAGAATTCATATAGAAACATCCACAAATGAGCAACATTGAGGACACACTTGTTTGAAGAGGGGGCATGCTATTTACTTAGCCTATAGCATGTATTGGAATTGTGAAATATCCCTTGTTGGGATCTTACAACAAAATAGACAAAACACAGAAATTTGCAGCAAATACTGAATCTGATTTTTGCAGATTTTATGCAGAAAATTACAGCTAGGGCAGCGAACAGAAAAATATGGATAACTCCCAAAATAACCGTTCAAATCACTTGAAATTTTAAATGGAACTAGATAATAATATAAAGAACACAAGGGAAATATTTTTGGAATTTTTCAGTCAATATAACGCTGCCAGAAATTTACAGCGTGCCTAAAATAGCTGGAAAACTTCGAAAATTAATATCTTTCCGAATACAAGTGCAAAAATGATGAAACTTGGGAAATAACATATATAAATATGGAAGATGACTTTCCAACCTTCAGATCTGAAAACGGCCAGCTGAAAACCCTAGAAATTAGGGCTGCAATCTCCCAAACAAGTCGCCCCCTTTGGTAGATGGCCAAAACCCTTGTGAAATCCTCTGTAGATGATGCCAAACCCTTCCTCTATGGCTGCCGTAGGTCTGATCCGAAAACCAGCTGAAAATCTCCACAAAAACTCTCAAAAACCCTCAAACCCTAATTCTGAAATTCCTGAAAATACCTCTGTAAAAACAGCCCTGAAATCCACTCCAAATGACAAGCTAGGGTAGATCTTTCACTACCGAAGAATGCCCTGCTAGCTAGGGATGGATCTTTCACCACCGAAGCTAGGGTTCCCGTGGGATCTTACTCCACAAGCTAAATAGTTGCAAACAGCAGTTGCACATGAAAAGAAAATGAGTGTATGAATGAATGCCTCTCCCTTCACTCCTCTTCTCCTTTTATAACCTTTTTCATGTCAAGGAACCCTAAAACCCCCAAGTCGCACTTTCCCATGGAGAGGGCCCATTTAATAAATATTTTAAAGTTACTTTTTTCCCCCTAGGCGCCTTGGCCCAAAAAGGCGCCCCCAACAAAGAAATATAACATTAAATGCAATACATATCCCTCAAGTCGCCAAAAAGGTACTTTAAGTGGCCCCAACGAAGAAATATAACATCTAGTCCTTTTAAAAGCTCTTTATAACCCTGTCGATGGAAATAATGATAACAACTGGACTAGATACCCATACCCAATAGCTCATAGTGTCCGTAACCCCTTGGGCATGACTAGGGTTAGGACACGCATTGGCCCTTAGGCCATGGGCGAGGGAAAAGGGACATTACAAATTGGAATGTGTGCCCGACTTGTGGCTAGAATAACCTTTAATTAAGATATATAATCATTTCTATTTCTTCATATTGGTAGTAAGGTTGGCCTAGATTTCTCCGTAGCTTAAGTAGAGTGTATATATATATATCTAGACTACCCTGAAACCCCAGAACCCCCATACCGGGCCGGATACGTACCTTGTACGGGTATAGGTGGGTATGTTGTAGGTATGTACTTGCAAGTCCCGGGTACGAAAATTTGTACCAGGGCCTGTAGGTATGTACCTGCAGCGTACCCAGCCCAAAGTTTCACCATTTTCAACTTAAAATCATTAAAAATAAAAATAAAAGCCCCTAACTTAAAATAAAAGCCCCTAAATCAATTCTCAAAGTATTTGAAATCTGTTGGATCCCCGCATCTTCTCGCCTTTGGCTTGTAAATTGTCTTCAATCTTCACCAAACTTCTGTTAACGTGGCTGCGAGTTCGGGAGGAGCTGTAGCTGTGAGTTTGCGAGTTGTGGCTGACAGTTTGGGAGGGACTGTAACTTGACCCTGCGCAGGAGGAGAAGAGAGCATGTGCCTAGAGGAGCCATCATTTCCCTTGCCGCTGCCATTGCCCTTGCCGCTGGAGAAAAGTCGATAGTTTTAGGTTTTGTAACTTTAAATTTTTCATTTCTTTCTTTCTTTATTTAATTTAAGTTTGTCATGTAGCATAATTTTGTTATGTAATGTATTTTTTTAATATTTGGATTTTTTTTTAACATTTTTAACTTTAAAATATTTTTAAAAAATGATATAAAAATTAAATTACAAACTCAATAATATATTAAATTTATTATATTAAAAACATTAAATATTTTTATTTGTAAAATATATTCTTTTTAAATTTTAATTAATATTTTAAAGATTTTCATCCAGACTTTTAATTATTAATATATAATATTCAATTAAATTTTTAAAGTTTATTTTATATTTTAATATTTTTAAATTTATTATATAAAATATATATTAGTCGAATTTAATCATGATTTTTTTCCCGAATTTTATCTTTACTGAACACGAACACGAACCTTGTGACCGAGCATATATATATATATATATATATATATATATAAACGTAACCACAGTGTACCGTACCTGAGGTTTTAAAATTTGCCATTTCAGCGTACTGTACCCAGTACCCAAACAGTCTATATATATATATATATATATAAGGTAGAGTTTATACTAGATCATCTTATTGTGTATTTTGTTCTGATTGTAAGGTTGTGAAGGTCGCCCACGCAAAGTAGGTAATTCATATATTTCATTATTCTGCTCTTATTTTAATCATATTGTTATATATTGCTGTGATTCTACTTTATTGGTATAGTAATTTCATTACAGTCTGACACTCGAAAGAACTGTCTACATACAGTGACATAAACATCCCGATGCTGCTATATTGGGTTCACCAATGATAACATACATTAACCCTCTGTGTTTTTACAGTTGTGAAGAAAATTAAAGTAACATCAGTATTCTGACAGAAAATATCAGTAATGATTAAACAGCTAAACTGCAAATAATAGCAATAAATAGCAAGCGAATAATATAGCTTGATGATTTCATAAGTTGAAATGAGTTCAACTAAATATAAGTATATCATCAAAGGTGCAACCTTTGATGATACCTTTATTATTTATAAAATAATAACTAAACTAAATTAGAATATGTTAGTAGCATATTCAAGGCTAGTCCTTGGTGCTCAAGTATATACTAAATGCACCCGAGTATTCTTTATGCTGCCTCGTTAAGCTTTACTGTTATACTGTAACCTGTCACACTTTTGAGTCCCATTGACAAGACTTCACTATTTTATGGACATTCAAGTAGTTTTTTTCTTTTTTCTTGTGTCATAAATTCCGATGTCTATATTCATATCAGTTCCTAACTAACTCTGGCCGAGTTTCACTTAAAAACCAGTGTTACACAGGGACGCGCACCTCCCATTCCCAAGCCGTCCCGGACGTCCGGACGGGGACGAAATGTCCCCCCCATGCACCCCCCAAATGCAAAAATGAAGGGGACACCCCTAACTTTAGGGATGTCCCCTAACTTTAGGGAATGCACCCGGGACGTCCCGGTGCTTCGAGACTTTGGGGACTCCAACGGGGATGCCATGAAGTCCCTGGGACGGCTGGGGGACGTCCCGAACCCAAGTCCCAAAAAATAAAAATATATAAAACATAAAGGATTATGACTTTGAAAAGAGGAAAATGAAAACTAATCCTTTTCCCATGCAAACTTACCTTCCCAAGAAATGGATTTTTACTGTCTTATGTAGGTTCCAAAAGAAGATATTCTAATGAGAAGTCGCTGTTATTTTACATTTTAAAGCCTTTCTTATACATAGCAATAGGATCAATAAATTCATATGCATATTTTAAAGGATTTCTTTAGTTTCAAAATTTGTTGTGCAAGTCTTTCTGCTACTTTTTGTATGATATTTAAGGCTTTACCGGTATATTAGAGGCCAACTTTGTATTTAATTTTTAGTGTTTTTCAATTACCTTAGCTGGTTTTGTCTATGGATGGCTATTCATGTAGTTTGCATGGCCTCTACTGTTCCAAAAAGCTATTTTTAATTTTGAGGATATAATCATGTAAGTGACATGATAAAGAGATGTTGGCATGTTACAGGCCCTTTGGTAACATTATTGGCTATGGTGCTGAAATTATAACCTTTCATGTTTTTTTCCAAGGTTAAGGGACCCATTGTATATTTTTAATATTTATATATTATTTTAATAGCCGTCCCCTCGCCGTCCCCAAAATCTGGGAATTTTTGCCGTCCCGGAAACCCCGTCTCGATGTCCCCGTCCCGAGTCTTAGGTAACTACATTAAAAACCCACTTTTTTGTTACTAGGAAAGTTGTTTCATTCAATCAAATTGTTTTACCAGCATACTAATTTGTGTGGTCTCGAGTCTTCTCCTTGGAAAGTAGTTAGTCATTATGTACAGTTTGACCGTGTTTTGCATTTTTCAAAGTTCTTGATATTTTAGTCTTAAATTTCAATCTTTACTAGTACAAGGCCTCCATCCCTCCATTATGCTCTGACAATTCATCAATCAAAGTATATGAGGCCTATATCTCTCATCCATTGAAATATAGCTTGATTTGCTAACTATATTGTGAATCGCATCTATGCCATTGTATTCCATCAGCATATCAACAATTTCTTAAGAACATAGGTAAAGATAAAAGCTTGACCTTCGATAACGTCCAATTCTAGAAGATATGCAAAGGGAGATGGAGAGGGAACCCTGTGGCTAGGGAAAAGAATAAAATCTATAGTGTTGTCCCCAAACTATCAAAGTAGGTCAACAGGACTCAGAAGTACAAGAAATTTCAATTGCAAATAGAAGTGTTAAAAAGAAATCCAATATCACAAAAAGTAATTAAAACAACAAAAGATCAGAGACACGGCAAAAAACTCAAGTTAGACCTAAGAGGAGGGGAGATGTTCATGTAACCATAGCACATTTATGATCTCATTATGATATTGTCATTATGTTTAATATGAAATTTCTGATTTTAAATTATAAACTTAAGAATTCACTCTCATGGTGGATTTGGTCATGATGATAATATTTATAATGTTGCATTGCTAACTAGGCCATACTCTGATATTTACTTAATTCCATTGTGTATGACAAGTGAAGAATATTGTAAAGCAAATGGAGAAATGCAAGACCATTTTAAAATCAGAAATAATGATTTGATTCAATTTTATTCAACAAAGTGAGCCTTACATATAGGCACTGAACTCCTACAAATAAGGAGTCAAGCCGTATCATTTTCAACCTAATCTAAGTGAGTTGTTACAACAACTCACCTACTCACACCCTCGTGCTAAATAATATTAACTAAGAACATACTAAATAACATCACTTTGGAGTTTGTGATGTACTAACCTAATTTTTCCAACATTCCCCTAGTATGAACATAGGCAAAGAGAACATTATATACAAACTGGAACAAACACACATTGATGAACATGAACACATCAACAAATTCAACAAGCAAATACCAACATGTACTTCGATATATACTCCAATGGATGGGAACACATCAACCAATTCATGGATAGGAACACACCAACCAATCCATGGATGAACGCATCAACCAATCCAATTGGGGTAGTGGGAATGGCCTCACTACAACTTTGATCAAGAACACATCACTATCCAAGACCTTACATCAAATGTGGATAGGAACATATCACTATCCAATTTATCAAATTGTGAACAATGTCAAACAATTGTTCACATCGCTTGCTATGGGCCTCCACTTCTCTTTCGTTTTACTACTACAAGTGTGGCATGAGCCTCCACTTTTCTTCTCAAATCTGCTCCTTCGGTTGTTTGGACCTCATGGAGTAGGTACAAATCAAGAAAATGCGATTGGGTCCTCACCATTCCTTCACTACAACTCTAATCAAGAACACATCACTACCCAAGACCTTACATTGAATGTGGATAGGAACATATCAGTATCCATTTTCTTGAATTGTGAACAATGTCAAACAATTGTTCACATCACAACCAGCAGCATGGCATGGGCCTCCACTTCTCTTTCATTTTGCTACTGTAAGTGTGGCATGAGCCTCTACTTTTCTTCTCAAGTCTGCTCCTTTGGTTGGCTGGGCCTCACTGACCATGTACAAATCAAGATAGTGGGACTGGATCCTCACTATTTCTTCAGTGGGTGCTGACCACCTTACAGAACTTGCGTTTGCAACAACCACAGGTGATTGCTGCCACTTTGATAAAAAAAACAGAAATGGTCTCCATTGCCACTGGACACCACTCTTTGCTTTAGTCTTTTTGGCACATGCTACATTTTATGTAGCCGGAGTACATCAATTCTGGTGATGACTAACAAATCTTTGGGTTTTTAGTCATTTGGGATCATTCTGTTCTGCCATTATTGCATTGTGCTACCCTGAGTTAGCCGCAGACTCGAGGTTGCTGATGGGATTCTTTCCTCCGTTTCCTCCAACCTTTTGCATGACTTAGCTCAACAAGCTTGTCAAACTGCGCGTTGCATTTGATTGTAAATCCCCCCCTCACAGACACATTCCCTGGTACATCGAGTTCAACTGATGGTTCCTTTACAATAAAGGAAGATTTTGACTATGATGACTGACACACAATTATATATTGAGGCCTAGGACTAACAAAATAATACTAAACTAATAATGGCTTTTTGACTGCCTATTTGAAAAAAAAACCCTCTGTAGACGCTTTTGTTCAGAGTCTTAATACTATTACTAAAAATGTGGGATTAACCACTAATGAGCCTATAGACTTATTTAAGGCAATATAAACTATAGACTAGAGGTTTAAATCAAACAGACTGTAATACTAAAGTACGGACAATAGATCCTTAACTAAAATATTAATAATAAACAATAATATAGTAGACAACTACAAATTTAACAAACTCAAGGAATCTTAAATTGATGATAAGTTGGCATGTCAAAATGCAGTATGGGTCCTTGCGTGGGTTTTCATGTCGAAGCATTAGAGATGCAATGTGTACGAAGATGCATGAATTGAAGATGCACGGACTCGACCAATAACAGACGCATGAAGGCAGAAATTGCATGGACAAAATCAGATGTGGACGGAGATGACCATGTGATATGAACGACCTGGTTATCAACATATGCATGTGGAGCTATCAAAGTCTGCGGTGGATTGAATGCAAAAATGAAGCATGATACACGGACATGGAAAATCACATAGTACACGTGACATGGGTCTGCAAAACAATCTTTAATTTCTAACTTTGATGGAAGACTTCATGATCTGGATGCATGAAGGCTGCTGATGACAAATTTCCATGGTGGACAGAGATAATAATCCAATACTTGGTCTGTGCTGAAGATACACAATCCAGCAGCCTGCAGGAAAAGGAGTAAATCACAGAGACAGATCAGACTACAGGGAATGTAGAGGAGAGGATGGCTGTCAGAAACTGTAGTTGATGAAGGCCATAATTCCCGTAAACAGAACCGACTAATATACCATGGAATAATAGCACATGTATCTGTCAAGGCTTATAGGAGAATGGGTAACACACAGCTTTGTCAAATTCTGGCGCTGACAAGTGTTAAGATTCTTGATGTTGGTAGATATATATCACTTTGTGCAGTAATGATAATCAAGCCGACCAATCATTGATTTCAGTAGGGATCTTAAAGGAGGGGCGGTTGGTACTCAATACTGTAAAACCTTCAAATTATCTTAATAATTGCTAAGAACCTTAAACAATGCAAAAATGCTTCAGAAAGAGGCACATATGAAGAACAATAGTTGCCCCTCTTAGCAATTTACTCCATCACAGGAGCAAAACCACTAGTGTGCTCTGATACCAAATCAGAAATAATGATTGGATTCAATATTATTCAAAAAGTGAGCCTTACATAAAGGCATTGAATTACTACAAATAAGGAGTCACATATCACTAACAACCTAATCTAAGTGAGTTGTTACAATAACTCACATGCTCACTCTCACTAAATAATATTCTAAGTTTCTAACTAATAACATACTAAATAACATCACTATGTGATCTACTAACCTAATATTTCCAACACTGTATTACTGATGTCCACGAGGTGTACAATTACAAACAAACAAACAAACAAACAAAGGAATAGTTAACTGTGTCCTGGTGGAATTTTTGACCTTCTATTGACTGAATTCTGTGCTAAGTTGAAAAAATCTGCTGAGTTGATAGGAAATCTAACGTGGACCAGATTTCTTGTTGTTGATATGCCAGTCTGCTCTTTGACTACTGAAAGCAATAGATTTGAATTTTGTTGTCATCTAAGTTGAAACTCCTGGATTCCCACACGTAGACTGAAAACTGATTGATATATTGATGCTTGTACTTTGTTTGACAAAAAAGTTGACTGATTTACATCATGTTTGTAATGCATGCAAATCCCAATATATTGTCTGTTAGTACGTGCCTAGAATTACATGCACTAAAAGCTTTACCAATCAGTTACAGGCTCTGGGGTGAAAGTCCCCATGTTGACTTGCTAGCATCTTTCTTCTCTCTGGTACTAACATTGTTTAATAGTTTGTGGACAACAATATAATCTCTCTGAAGGCCTTGTGATTATTATCTATCTACTTGAAATAAAGGTCATTAAAGAACTGACTACTCTTGAAAGCTGGTCATCAAAGTTATAACTTAAAATGTGCACACTTGATAACACCAAAAAAACAAAAAAATTCTATCTTAAAATATGCACGCTTGAAAACCCCACAAAAATAAAAATCTAATCAGTACTAGTTCGACTGTCACAAGATTACTTATGATTTCTGTTTTCCTTCTGAGTCTTAAGATCTTAGGATAAGGTTATATGCGGAGCTCTTGAATGGAGGTTCAGTTAAGGCTATTTGTGCTTGTAGCTACTGCATGATTGAAGGTCATTTGAAGTTACACATACGTTATAGAATTACTGAAGGTGTTGGAGCTTAAAACTGCACCCTACCCTGGTTTATAGAAACCTAGGATTTTGAGGCAACATGGGACTGTCTCCAAGTTGTGGGACTTGTTGTTTGAGACATACCTCCAGAGAAGGCCGGCTTCCTCTACCTAAATCTAATGCTAAACTACTCTTACAGCTGAACACAAGGCTATCTAATCCTAATCTAACATTCAAAGGGACCAGAGCTAGAAGGAGATGCATGGAAAGGGAAATACTAAGCTAAAAGAGGTGATAGCTCCGAAAGGGGTGATAAACACTCTATGAGGGAAAATGGGGAAAAATGGGCAGATAGAAATTCCACAACCCAAAATAGCATTTAACTTACCATTTTCACATGAAACATGACAAAAATGGAGCCCGCAAGAAGAAAAGCATGCACAACACACTACAACAAATAAAAGAGAGGCAAGATGCGGATAAAACACATGCTAGGGTTGAGAAAACACCACAAAAAAGATTTTATTGCTTGGAAGTATGCACTGAGACCATTACAATTGAATAAGAAGGAAAAAACACCTAGTAGAGTCCACATTTGAGGTTCATGGTTCACAGCCGCTTGGGAGACCATTTTGACATGATTCCTTTGCAGTTTAGGACGTCCATCCTTTGAAATAAGCATTGTTTTTCAATATATAGAGAATGGGAGAGAAAAAGAGGGGGAAAAGAGAGGGAAGAGATCAAATTTGATCTTGCCATTAACAAAAATCTTTGTCTTTCCCTGCAACATGGCTTTCAATTTTCAACCACCATCAATCATGCATTAATCTTTGAAAAACATGATGGGCACCATGTCAAACCCATCCCCATGTCCTTTTTGCTTGTAGGAGAAGGTAAGAGCCCCATAATTAAATCGGGTGGTTGAGCCGTTTGAAACTACGTTTTTAATGTCTAGATTGTTTTTCCTCTTTTTCTCCCACCAAACGCCATTAATTCCTGAAATAAATGATGCCAAATTGAAGGGCTTGAGGAGACATTTCCAACAAGACCAATTTTGCTTGATTTAGAGTCCAGAGCGAAAGTTATGGCCATTTGAATCTCTGCAGCGGAGGAATAGAAAGACGACATGTGACATCTTTTGATTTGTCGATGAGATGCCTACGTGTTTATTTCCCTTTCACCGCATATTCACCTTTGATCAAGCGGACATCAAATTTCATTAAACACCGCTTATTCCGTGGACTTGGTGAGAGGGCGACGAAATGTTGATGTGTGTCCTCCTTTGACTTCTTGAGATTGCGCCGCGTGTCGGTGTTTCGGCGCCACTTTCCTTGTTGACTCGTCTACCTTTGTTCGACACGAAACCTTTATCCTCCTTGGCTAATTCCGCGGGCTTGAGGTCCGCATAATGCATCTCTATTGAAGAGCACCAAAATCTCGACGCGTGTCCACTTTTTGAGCCCTCGGATCTGCACCATGTGTCCAACTTCTACTCCGCTTTGTGTCTCCCCTTGATTTTCCTTGACTCGCCTTACCCCTCCACGGGCCCAAAATGTTATTCAATTTCATTGATTTTGCGGGTTTGGAGTCCGCAGGACACATTTGTTTGGGAAGTGCCCGGAATCGCGCCACGTGCCTCCTCCTTTTGCCGCATGGGTTTTTAAATATTTAAATGTTTAAACGTTTAATGTTCCGTGGCATTTAATCTTTGGCGAGTCTTTCAAATTTGACTGGTCTTCCAAATGTAAAGCAATAATCTTAGAAGAGAAAATGGCTAAGTCCAATTTAAAAGGCAAGTTATCCAAATTAGTCCGGGGGTAAATTTGGGATAATAGAAGGTTTAGTTGTTACAACTCGTAAGCCATCGGATTATTGAAGATCCATTTGGTTTTACTTGAGAGACTACTCAATGGCTGGAGGCTTAATTGTGGTAACCAGTGTGCCATTGTTTGTTAGAAAGTTCATATGAGGTTGGGGCCTTTGTTTGTTGGAAAGATCAATTGAGGTTGCTTGTGGGCAATCAATTTGTTAGTCCCAAGACCAGGTTTGTCATGGAGAAATTGAGAAGTAAACTTACTTTTGTATGATATATTCATTAATTGTGAAATGTTTTGAGGATAGATGACATGGACAAGTTGGTGGGAGCCCCGATAATCGGTGTCTCAACAACGTTGAGCACCAAGGAAAGACAGGCCTTCTTGGGTTTTGTTTACTTATAAACTGTGTAGCTAATAAATAAAGAGGAGGAAACCGGTTTAATGTGAAAAATGGCCAAAATAGTTTCACGGGACTTTAGGGTACCATCAAAAGAAGAGGAGGAAAAAAGAAACTACTAGAGAAGCGTGAAAAGCATCTCCCACCAAAAAAGTAAAATGAAAGATTATAAGAAGGAATGTAACCCTAAAACAAATTAAAGATTTTAAGAATAGACTGCATAAACAATATTCACTTGGAAATGATCATCACAAGGAATAGCATTCCTAGGAGATTTATTTTGAAGAATGATAATTTAATTAGTGGAATGTTATTGCGTGAACTAGTGGGTATGCCACTTGGTTTGGAAACTTGTATTATGACCCATGATAACAACCAAAATCTAGAGAAGGTCCACAATGCATGACTTGGAAATCACTAGCAGTGTTACTCTAATACTCATCATCCATAAAAGCACAATCAACAATAATGTATATGAGACCCATCCTTTGTAGGGAGGGAGGGAGAATGTTGTCTTTAGAGTGTAGAATAAAAAACTAAAATTTTATTGTTTTATGTAGAGTGAAATTCAATGTAATAATATATTTTTGCATATTTTTTAAAAATTATGTTGTAGCTGCATCATTAATGGTTTGAGATTTCACAGTTAATTATTTTTATCTAACATAATTGCTGCTTTGCTCATTCAAATATGTGGCTTGTTTGCAGTGGTACCAAAGAAGGGATCTGTATTTATGTTCCAAGTAGAATTCTGGCGAGTTATTATTCATGGTGATAAAATGTCCTCCAGGAATCTTAATCAAGATATCGACTGTTCTTGATAATCCAAGATGCTTCATTCATCTTTCAACAAAATAAATGAAACACTGCATGGAAGACGTAAAATTATTTGCCCGGTCAGAGTTATCCATTTGTATGGTATTTTTGGAGGAATGTTTTCAAGCATGCATATAATTGTTTTCTCAGTTGTATTCTAATTTTTGCAGGCTTAAATTAAGGATCATCTTGTTTTGTCTTTCTAATGTGTATTAAGGACTCGATTGCGACAAATAACACAATTGCACCACTCTACTAACTAACTAGTCCCATAGGCCTTGCTTAGGGTTAGTATTAAAATCAGTCAACTAATGTAATCCTCTTTCTTTTTGATAAATATTGGAAGTTTTGTTCCGAGATTTGTGTCATTTGGAGTCAATTTTTTGTTCAAAAGTTTGAGGTCATTACAAATGATAAATTGAACTGAATGACAATAAAGCAGTGCTTCACAATTTCCATATATAATTGATATCTGTTGCTCCAATAGCAAGATTGAAAATTTGTTGATCTAACATTCCCTGATACATGTTATTTCTACCGCAGTAAGGTGCAGTCTTGATGCCTTCTATATATTCAACAATATCTCATGGAACTTATGTACGCAAATTGTCCTTATCAATCATTTTTTCAGTAAGATAAAGCAACAATGGCAAGGAAGAAGTAAACATTATTCGCCAAGTGAGAGTTACCCATTTGCATGGTATTTTTGAAGGAATGTATTCAAAATTTCAAGCATATGTATATAATTGTTTGCTAGGTTCTATTGTATTTTTTTGTAAGCTTAAATTAAGAATCATCTTGCTTTGGCTTTCTGATGTGTGTGAAGGACTTGATTGAGACAAATCAGTCAATAACATCTAATTAGTCGTAGAGGCTTGATGAATCAACAAATGTAATCTATTTCTTTTTGATAAATATCAAAAGTGCTTGTTTTAAATCCCTGATAGAGGTTGTTGGCTCCTAGATTTGAGTCACTCAGAGTTAATGTTTGGTTGAAAAATTGAGGTTTGAGGGCTTTACAAATAATAAATTGAATTGAATGACGATAAAACGACGTCTCCTACAATCACCATATATTATATGATATATTTTGCTCCGATAACAATATTGAAAAGTTGATCTAACATTCCCTTGATACATGTTATTTATGGTATAGAAAGTTGACACTCTTAACACCCTATATATATTTGACATATTCTCTTGGAACTTAAGGGAGGCAAATTTTCCTTAAACACTTTTTTGAAACTGTTGCAATTATTTTGTGGCTCATAGACAACTATATTTAACATTGTAAATTCTAATATTAAATACCTCAATAACTGGTATTGTTAAATCCCACAAATGTATAAAATAAATGCCTTGTGCTATATGCCATGAGCCATGATTATCTCTTTGCTTAGTTTGCTTTTTTGGTGAGAGGGTACACATGATCACCAACCCACAATGGCCATGGACCCATACAAGGATGATAATTTAAGTATTTGGATTGTATTAGCACCACACCCATATATTGAAACCATTTTAGTGTGACGCCCCATTAATGGGGGATTCATTAAGTTGAGATGTTTTAACACGAGTGAGATTTGAACCGTGGACCTCCTATTAACAAGAGACACCAATTTCCTTTACACCGCTATTTGATGTATTCTTTTGGCTTAGTTATTCTAATATTTTGTTTTATTAATGTTTACTTCGATATCATATAAGGTCATGTTTCTTCCCATAAACAATATTTTTACACATGAAGGCATTTAGTAATACTTGAGTGTTTATCATGTTATTTTAGGATGTCGTTGTGCATATGAAAGATATGTTGAAACCATAGTATCATAATCTAGTCAAATCATGTTTTCGAGTGAACACAAAAACTCCTTGAAGAAATGAGTAAAATTGTACTTCAATTGGCTAAACAAAAACTCTAAAGATACATTGAATCACTTTAAATCTATTTACACCCACTCACATGCCTCAAAAATATAAAATAGAGTGTCACTATTGTGAAATAGATTTTGTAAAATCAAAGGAGAGGAATTATAGGAGGCTAGGGATGCCCCGTAAAGTTACTTTATCTATTTCACTACAAGTTTTTTTCCATTCTCATTTGACACATTTGCTAGCTTTTCTAGATATGAAACTTTGGACTATGGTAAGTGGTTAAATTGGAATTGAAACATTGGTCACACCCGATTTCTTCATTTGGCTTTAAAACTTGTATATGTTTCATGAGCTAATTGAGGAGAAAGGATTAATGCTTATGGTAGCTGTATTACAATGTGATTCAAATTTATGAAATTGTGTTATTCCTACAATATTGACTGTAGATATCGTGTCTATGAGCGATGGCAAAATTGCAAACTATGAGATTTATGACACTTACATAATCTAACAAACAATTAACTCCACAAGCAAAAGAGAACACAAATATGTGGTGGTGTTGAGGAACACCTAAAGAAGTATATTAAATGGAATTTCAAATAAAACAAAGTGTGTTATAATATTTGAGTGATAAGTGGAGATACACAGGCTCTTATTTATTCAGCTATTATCAAAATATGGATGGGGTGGGTTTACCATAAGTCACCCATCACTATATAAGTTACCCAAATGTATGGCACAATATCAATTACTCAAATGGTATAAAGAAGAGTTTCACACTCTTAACACTCCCTTATAACATATCCCAAAGGGCTAAAGGAATGTTGCATTCCCTTATCACCCCCTTTAGTGACAACTCTCGTAAAACTCGAAATTTCCTTAGTTTGACAAACTGTCATGAAGATGTGGCCAATTTGGTCATCATTTTCCATAAAAATGGATTTCAACATCCACTCTTGAATGCATTCATGATGTATTGTTGATAAAGCTCAATATGTTGTCTTCACATGCACAATAGATTGTAAGCAATTTGAATTACTCTAATTGTTATTGAGAAGAATATTTGGCTACTCTTATGGAAGATACAACTCTAGTAGCAATTCATGAATGTAGACCACATACATTACTACTCTATACTATGTCTTGGATACAACTCTAGTAGCAACTCATGAATGTATCCAACATACATTGCTACTTTGTACTATGGCTTGGTGGGAAATGCAATTACCTTCTACTTCTTGCAAGACCAAGTAATAAGACCATATGCAAAACGAAACAAAAATATCCTCCCCAATTGGCATCAATATAGCTCGCTAAATGCCCTTTAACACCTCTAGAGTACATGGTTTTGATTTGAATAGTACCTTGAATGTACTACAAATTCCTCTTGGCTCCTTAATGATGACTTAGGCTCTTACATGAATATACTAACAAAATCAACTACGAAGGAAATTTTCAATTGAATATGAATCAAGTACAACCGATGATCTAAATCTCAACACTATACTAAGGATCTAAATGTGCTATATGCGGGATTTGGCTATCCAACCTACATGATAGCACTCTTGTACTATGACCCTACATACATGCTACATGAAACCATCATGTATACCATGCAGTTTAGTGGGTCCTCCTTGCAAATGTTGGTTGTTTTTAGATATCAATAAATTTTAAGGAGTATCTAACAATTTGATGTAGAATGGTTGGTAAAGTGTTACGGTCATTGGCAAGAGGTAGTGGGTTTGATTCACATTATTTTTGCACGGTTGAGAAACACACTACATAGAGTGATAAATACAATATGTTTATCAAAAAATAAAAAAATAAAAATTTAAGTATAGAAAAGTGTGTTTATCAAAAGCGGGATGGCATAATGGTATGGGTAACATGTGCATGTATACATAAGATGGGTTGGTGATATCTTGTAGGTTGGATCGTTGTAGCCTTATATACATATGTAAAAGCAATATAAACAAGATTGAAAGAGAATTATAAAACGAAAACATAAATTATATTAATTTGTGCATTTTGTACATTGCATAATTTGGAGGGAGATATATGGCTTCTTATCTTCTACATCTCCCCGCCACCCCCAACCCCCTCCCACATACATACATACATACATTACAAATTCGTGAAGGCATAAAGAACCATTACAAAAGTTGAATCGTTTGTGCTTCCATGTGTGACTCTTTGTGGTTACGTAGCTTGGCTTCCAAGTGCAATGTATGCAAAAAAATGCTTTGGCATAATGCAACACAGTGTATGTTATGCATGACATGTTGGTGCATTGTTCTATGGAATTTGAAGTTGCATTGAACAACGTAAAGATTGATCATCTAAAATTTGGCATGTGACTTTGACCCTCATACTTGCAATGGCATTGCACTTGACTCATTTCAAGACCCCACCCCACTTTTGTGAATGGAGTAATGTCTTTTGCACTACACACATTTAGCCTAACAATGTGTAGGAGGCACATGATGCAAGGGGTTGTGCAATGCTTAAAGCATGAAGGTTGTGTAGCATGTTCCTTGTTATTACGCACGAGGCATATGATACAAGGGGTTACATGAGGTTGGATAAGTGACCAAGGCACTTAAGTTAAGAGTGCAAGGTGGCATGATATTTTCCCTTTCTTGAGAAGTGATCGTCTTGATTGCATAAATTCTAAGAAACATGTCACATTAGCCTTTAGTTGTATCCATGATAACTGCATATTAGACTAAACAAATCTTAGGCATACATGGTTTCTAGAATTTGACCTATTTCTCTTATCTAAAGTTATGGTGTTGTAGGTGATGAGTGTGACATAATATTCTCAAGAGTTTGTTTGACATGATTAGAGCATGGAATCACTTGAGGAGTTTGATATCCATTACTACACACCGATATGGTGATACTTTGAGGATTTGTTGTATACACCTCACAATGCTATGCATGTATACATGTCCAAGGATTATATTAGAAACATCAATTAGCACATCGAGGAAATGATGGATAACATAAGAAAAATGACTTTAGTGAGTGATATGTATACCTTTGGTGTTGTAGGAATTAAACCATGCCAATATGTAGGGATACAAGTGAGGTACGGTTGGAAAAGTTAGTTGCTTGATGGTTGCTTTAGAGATAATATTCTTCATCCTACCACCATCGGTAAGACAATACAATGGTTGCCCTTGCACCCACATTTGCAAATGGAATATGTGTTTGCTTAAGTGTTTTGCATTGCATGTGTAGTCATTGTGTTGACATGTAGCTTATGGGGTTATTTCCTCCACTTTTGAAATTGGTTGGAATTATTGGTCCTCTGTTTCTATGTGCATATGTAATCTTTTATGTGTATGGCACTTTGCGTTAGAGTTCTTTGTTGGTTCTATGTTTTCTGTACCATTTGTCTTAGATTATTTGTACTTGCTTGAAACATGTGTATCTTTGGAGTGAAAGTTATGTCATGATTACCCTTCATATTTGACTCTTCCCCAATGGTCACCATAGAGCAATATGATTCTCCCATTGTCTTAGCCTTAGCCAACTTCATTTTGAATTGGGTGAATGGTCATAGGCCAATGCGATACTTGAGAAATCTATGTTGCTTTAACTAGAACGATCCTAGCTTCACATATAGGTCATGGAAGGCATTCTTTGTAGGCTTAAATTGATTGGTCATTTCCTTTCCATATTTGTTGCTAATGTATTGTGGTTATCATAGACATATTTAGGATAAAATTCATCCTTGAAGGTTTCGAGAAATTTTCCAAGGTTGGCTCATAACTTCCTTCATTCGGTCTTCCTCCCATATAGATGGGATTGCCACCACTTCTTGATGGTTGAAGAAAATTTTAGAAGTGCAAGATGTTATTCTTCTCTTCGTAAAAAAATTCACTCATAGAAAAATACAAATATATTTGATCTAGATTTTCTATTACATATGCATTCAATTTTCCCTCAAATACATGAACGTCAAGATTTACTTGAAACCTAGGGGGCTCGACCACTTTGAAATATTTAAAGAATGAGTGAGTCGATGTAACCTCTTGTTTGAAAAATTTAGTGAACCGGTTGAACAAAGAGTTCTTCTTCTCTTGAAGGGACTTTGTAATCTCATTCTTGATCATAGTGTGTACTTCACCTTGTGTTTCATCATCTCTAAATTTGAACTTCACTAGAGCGACATAGTTGATAGTATGAGGGATATCATGGTTTGACATCGAGCTTCAAATACTTTGACCTCATTTAATGGGACATAAATGATGAATTACTCTGTACCAATGATCTTAATCCCATGAGGTTCGAGGGACAACACTCTAAATGAGGATTTAGATATGTTATATGCGCATGTTGAAGCAATCTAAATACAATTGAGATATATAGAAAATAACAAAATTTGAACATAAATCATATTAGTTTATGCCTTTGCATATGTCATACTCTTGAGGGAGATGTATGGTTTCTTATATCCTATGTCTATGCTTGCTATCTACTAATACATATATCTACATGTATATTACCAAGCCACAAAGGCAAAAAGCAACATTGTGGAAGCTAAATCATTTGGGCTTCCATGTGACAAAATGTTACAATTATGTGGTTTGAACGCAAGGTGCATGGTATGTTGACAAATGCTCGGGGATAATATGAGCCTTGGAAATGCCACTTTGTGTTGCAGAACATGGTGCAGAGTGTCCACGTGACCATTGAGTAATTTGGATATTTTGTGCAAGGATTTCACTACGTGGTATACGTCTAGGTGCAACATGGATGGTTTGAGTTGAAAAAATGTGTGCATTTCACAACATGACACACTATAGTGTAGGTTATGTGGAAATTTTTGATGTATTATTGTGCAACATCCTAAGCTACATTAATGGCATCAAGATTGATCATCCAAAATTTGGCATGCAACATTGATGTGTGAAAGGGGCATCACATCTAAACCCCAAGGGGTATACTCTTTGAGACATTTTAGTGCTCCGCCTCACTTTTGGTGAAGGGAGTGATGTTTCCTTATGATTTTTTGTGACATGTCTCCTAATGTTGTGTAGAGGCATATGGTGCAATGCCATAGTTATGTTGAAAGTGTGGAGGTTGTGCAGAATATTCCTTGACATTGTGGGGGAGGTGCATGATATAAGGGTCTATGGGAGGTTGCACAAGTGAGTGTCATGTATGCCATCTAATGGGAGAAGCATTGATGCATAGTAAGGCTAATGAAAACTTGCCACCATGGAAAATAAATCTTGCATAAAAACCCATATTCAAGGTTTGAAAAATCACAATGTTCCTAAGCCGAAAACCCGTAACCTAATATTATTTCCTCCTCATGTCTACACAAACCTCATTAATACGAATCACTTTCTTGCCTTCAATAAGTTACACCAATCACAACATGTGTTAAATAAAAAATAAGAGGAATCACTATAGGTAGGTCCATCATGCATGTATGAACACTTGGATATTGCATTCGGACATCCCCAATTTCCCTAGTAAATGGATGTGATTCAATGCAACTCCTACATTGCTATAAAAGTCCTTGTGCTTGTGAAATGCACACATTCTCTCCATATTTTCCCTTCTTTTGAATAAAAATAATTGCAAACAAGAACTTACTTATATTCCTTTCTTCCAAAACTCCTCTTTTCCCCAAGAGTAAAAAAAAATTCTTACTCTTGCAAACAATGGATAATGACCTGCATTGTGTATTTTCCTCTTTCTTTTTTCTTATAATCTTATGCTTTCTTCCCTTCGTTCCAACAATGGAAATTTCCCTTATACCTTCCCGTGGTCTTCTCCACATTGAAAATTAACAAACTCTAATCCTTTGTGACAATTTGCCTTCCAATGAAAAATGAGTACAAAATCCAAGCTACAAGTACACATGATAACCCTAAAAGTGGTTGGATCAAGTCAATCATAAAAATCATAATGTAGCCAATATGTCTCAAGTATCTACCATGCTAGATAATATTGTGAGGGGTACATATAGCTTAATATTGTTTAAACAATAAACATTACCATGCAAATATATATGAAAGCCATGGATTAATGCCAATGCATAATGCCTAGGCTTATTAGAGGAGCGATAAAGAGAGAGAGGGAGGAGGGAGGATAAAGGGAGGGAGGCATGTGAGAGGGAGGTGGGGAGGGGAGGAGAAGGAGAGAGGGAGGGGTGAGGGGGAAGGAGGGAGGGAGGGAGATGTTATTTAGTTCATATATCCACACAATGTTTCCTTACCCCGAGATGCCTCTAACATGTACTTGAAAATGACACCATATTAGAAATCACTAATATATATAGAAAGTGACCCATTGATAACACCCTAAACTTTACAAAGCAAATAATATGACTAATTAGGAAAGGCTAAGACCATTACCACCTATAGTCAAGCTCTAAGTATAGGAATGTAACACTAATGATCAAAGCTTAAAAACATGCTAAGAATGTAAACTAAGTGGAATTAAACACTAATCTACAAAGCATCCTTACTATGTATTGAATTGCTAAAATAACAAAGATATAAATATATCTAAGAGGGCAATCAAATTGGGATTAACAAGGTGAAATGGTCTCTCCAAATGACTACACGATCATATTGGATACCCATCTACTAACCCCATTGAAGACTTTAGGCAAGGATTGAGCTTGGCTATAAATCATATTTCTTATATGAGATGCAAATCAAAGCATGGTGTAAAGTTTAAAGGTATGTGGTTAGTCCTTTTTATAGTTTTCCATTTGGGGAAAACTTGCATCTTGGTGCATGTGGGACTAAAAGCACAAATTAGATTAAGAATTGCTAATCATGATTAAGGCTTGCTAATCACAATTAGTGAATTAACAAGTGATTAGGATGTGAGGAGCCTTAATCAACCACTTAGGGTCAATTAGGAGGATAGGATAAGCTTTTGAAGCTTGCTGAGATGTTGTGGAGGGAAGTGGGGTGATTTTGAGTGGTTGGAAGAGGGGTTTAAGCCAATAGTAGGGTATATTGACCAAAACAAGGGTAAAATAGGCTTAATTAGCTAATAATTGCTAATTGTCTATTTGGAAGAGGATTTTGACTTATGACATCCTGAATGTGAAAGCGGCCAAACAATCAACAATGTGCTGTTGATTGGCCAAAATGGCAAGTAACGTTAGTTAATTAGCGGAAATCACTAATTATAGCAGAATTGGTAAGAATGAAGGTTGATTTGTGTGCGTCTGGGAATAAGATTGCAAAAGCGGAATTTAAGTGTCTATACCCAAGTAATAAAAATACTAAAATTAATAAATGATAATATTGCTCTATCCCGTACCACTACGGGTAAATGTGTTTCGACATTGTATCACTTGTAAATGTGTGTGTGTGTGTGTGTGCGCACACACGTGCGATTGAAAACATGTAACATATCATAGCTAGAATCATTTGCATATACACGAATAAAATGTTTCAACACAGGGGGCATTACACCTTAAGGAAATTATTACGGTGGTTTTTAAGGGATCAAAAATAGGATGTGACATCGTACTCTTTTTAAAGAGATACCATCCTAGTGATTAATGTAATTAAATGAGGGAGCTTGTAATGGAGAATTTTTTCATAAATTGTATAGGAGCACTTCACTCACACAAATTGGTCCTTTAAGGAGGTACCATTGTTGTGATTGATGTAATTAAATAAGGGAACTTGTAATGGAGAAGTTTTTCATAAACCGCCAAAGAGCATTTCACTCACATAGTTGGTCTCATTAGACCAACACTTGCCATGGATTTCTATTTCATAGCATCTAATTGGATTTCCTCCTCACCTCCACCTATAAGTTATTCCAAACCATGTCATGTGAATCATAAAATACATATTTTATAAGTAGATTTATAGAAATTCATCACAAATCATTGAGAGAGAGGAGAGCCAACTTGTATGCTATGCGAATGATTTTATTTAGTATGTCTAAGGGTCTAAGAGCCAACTTGGAAGACTTTCCAACCTTGATTGATCTCTTTTATGGGTGGGTATTCTTCTAAGTTGTTGTGCTTGCCATGTGGTTGTGAACTCGTTCATGAGCTCACCATGCATCCCATGTGATGTTTATTGACAAATGTTAACTCGGTGATAACATCCATGTGGAAATGTTGAATTCATTCAAGTTACCATATTAGCTCGGGTGCGAAACAATTTTTACTATATATTTTTAAGATAACTCCCATTTTTTTTACACACACACACATATATTTAATCATCTTATTAATTTTTTTTAAATTTTGTGGCTAATACTAAAAATGAACAGTGAATGCTTTTATAAATAAAGAAATTGTTTATGTATCTTTTATGAAATAAAAGCTTATACTCATTTTACGATGTCAAGTAAATCGTTTTCTTGCAAAACTAAAAACATTTTCACTTACATTTCAACGAATTTGCCTTATAGTCAAACTAATATGTATAATATTTTCTTGTTAATTTCGACATGTAAGGAAAATTGTATGAGTGACATGTTTTGAACATAATATTTTCTTGACATGTCTAATTTCGACATGAATAAGGAAAATCCATTGAAATATGAGTGACATGTTTTGAACAACTCCTATTTGACATGGGGAATTTCTAAACCATTATATTGTGGAGTGTGTAGGATCAATTCCTAAAAAAGTTTGAGTTAGGCTCGTATTCTTGATACACGATTATCATTTGTTGAAATTGTTTAAGTAAAAATGGGATATAATCATTTTACAATTAACAAAGTGCAAATTTTGAATGGAAAGTATTACAACATCTCGAAGATAAGAACAATGGTAGAATTCAAATGGCACACAAGCTTAGGCTCTCCGATCCGAGAAGAGTAAGTTATGACTAATTTAAATTCGAAAGAGAATGAATGATATAAATAAAGCTCTAGACTTAACAAGAATCAAAAACCAAATTTTAAACGATAATGGACAATGTAGTTGATGGATATCAAAATTTGGTCACAGCAGAAGCAATGTTCATTATATTGTGGAGTGTAAATCAAAATCAAAACGAGAATGAAGATCAATGTATTCCTTCTTCATCATCGGAAAAGAATTAGGAAAGTTTGAGTTAGGCTTGGCTTTAGTTAACTAGAATCAATGCATGAAGGTACATGATTATCAAAAAAGTTATAAAAAGAATGACTTATTCTAGAATTGATAAGACCTTTCAAAATTATAAATTAGTATGTGATTACTCAAAATATTATTATATGCATATCGAATGACACTTGGGGCGCTTTTGTGTTTGTGTATTGAGACGATATGTTATCTATCTTATCACAATTTTAAAAAGATTACATCTAATATATATATTATTTTACAAGATTAATGTGACACTTGGGGCGCCTTTGTGTTTGTAAATTGTTGTTGAAATTGTTCAACATATTATAACATGGTTAGTTGGTAAGCATATTATTATTTAAGTTGTTATACAACTTGTGTTTAACCTATCAATATAGATGGTTAAAAGTGAAATCAATAATGATTTATATTATGCTTATTATGATATCTATATAGATATTGTGATTCTAACCATGTTGATGTTGTGTTAGATATAAAATATACAACTGGATATGTGTTCAAGTTTTTGGTACATGTCATTACTTGGAGTAGTAAAATTAGCCAACAATCTCCATCTCTTCTATTGAGGTAGAGTATAGAAGTGTGATGGAAGTAGTGAAAGAAGCCATGTGGCTAAAGCGAATGTTGGAAGAGATACACATGGAAGATAAATGAAGTACTCCTCTTCTATGTGATAGCTAGAGTTGCATTGCTCTTGCTAAGAATCCAATTCAACATCAAATAACACGATTTAACAAATATGGTATTTATAAAACCCTAATTGTAGAGTAACATAAGATGAATACAATGCTAAAGTACATATCTGACACAAGAAATAAGTTAAAGAAATATGAAACCCTAGGTGTAAGAGAGAGGATAAAAGACTTAGATGATTTCACAATTGATCTCGAAGTATGTTCGATTGGAAAATGATAAACAAGAGGAGCAAACTATCACAAATGTGCACAGTAAATTATGAAGTTGTTATATCTGCCTAGAATAGGGTGCTTGAATTAGGTCAGTGCACTGGGTGCTGGAATACTACAGGGTGCCCGTGATTGTGAAAGGCCTCAAAAACTAATTTTTGTTGTGTCGTAAGGTGGTCGTTAACCTTCATTGTTTGTCACTTGTATGTCACACTATACCCACATAGTTCACATATAACCTATAAAACAAATGATATCCTACAAAACCCCAAAGCACATCAAATCCTAAAAATAAAGATGAAAATGGGGAGTCAGACTGACCCCGGTGGTCACTTGACAAAGTGAACTTACAACCGAGTTCTGCACTACATCTCAGTGTAGACACAAAATCACACACATTGGTAACTATCTAGTCCTGATTACATACTAGTATTCATATGATTCCTAAGTAAGAAAAGTACTAATTAACCCATATATTTGGCCACCTTTCTTTGCTTTCTGTTGCTACTTTCAGTCTTGCACCCTTACTTGCTAAGTTTGTCTTTTTACTCTTAGGCATTTTTCATCTTGGACACCAGTGCCCAACCATGACACTAGTGTTTGGCGCCCTCATCCCCTTTGGGCGTCCCTATCCCATTCGTACTTTACTCACTCTTTTTGGGCCCTTTCTATCCATTTGAGCATTTTTTCTTTTTGGTAGTCGGCCTTTTCGGGGTTGATTACGAAATTAAAGCAAGGGAATCATATAAATATAAAGTTATGTGATCATAATAAAGGACCAAACACTAAGCATTAACTATCACCACCTAAGGTTGCATCCATCAAGGCATCTAAGAGCTCCATTGCATCCATCTAGCTCCATCACAAGGGACATAAGGGATGGTTTTCTGCATCACACTTCATAGGAGGGAAGTTCATTCTATTCCATGCACACATTTATTACATTCTACATCTAGTTACTTGCTCGCTATCTAAGTGCGACACACACAAGAGAAACCTAGGGCACAATTCCACACACACACAAAACTACATTGGGTTTGAGATGTAGTGCAATGTTCAATTGTAATTTCACCATTGTGACAACTGAGGATAGTTTGACCCCTCATTTTGCATCTTTATTTTTTAAGATTTGATGTCTATGTGAGGGTTTTGTAGGTTCATTCTTCATTGCAAGTTTACAACGACCTCGACAATCTTGGTGCGACCTTAGAGCGATAAAAGGAAAACACCTTGCGACACCTCAGAGGAGGTTTTCTGAGCATTTCCACAGACCCAGGTGCCCAAAATCAGGACCAAGGCACCCACGAGCACCCATATCCCTCTCCAGGTGCCCTAGTTCATCATGTTCCTCCTGTTCTACATTTTTTTGGGTCTTTGTGTGACACTTCTGCCATTTTGTTCACCTGGTAATCACTTTAGTATACTCTAGATTCCACCGTGAACTAGCTAAGTCATCTTATTCCTTCTTTGTACTTAGGGTTTTCACATTTCATTACTTAGTTTGCTTGGGTGTATTGCTTGTACTTAATTTATCATTCATTTACTACAATCTTGCATTCAAATTAGGCTCATATATTTACATTTTAGCTTAATCATTTTGGTGAACCCCACTCATGATTGGTCTTTCGATCCTTCTTTGGCATATCATCTTCTCTATCATGGCTCCTAAAATTCCTCAAATTTCTTTTCATGATTTAATTCAAATGCATCCTAATTGCCAATTTGTTCTGGAAAAAAACCCTAGACACCATGTATCTCCCTAGTGATACACCATCGTATCAAATGAGTGCTATTTTAGATCGGATATCTAACGACCCTAGTCTTCGTGATCCTCCATCTAATCAATCCATGTTGGACTCAATTCAAGCTTTACATTATTTATTTCAAGACAAATTTTAGGCTATGGAATCCACAATTACATCTCTCAAATCTGAAATCCAACATCTTAAGGACGCTTCTTAGGCTCATGTTTGTTCTCCTTCTCCATCCCATCTTCATTCTATGTCTTCTACATGTGATTATATTAGTGAGCCTCAATTATTTCCATTACTAGAGCCTCTCATGTTTAATCACAATGCTAAGAAAAATGATATTCTTATTGAGCTCCTGAGTCATCAATTGATCACTTTACCATCTACTCAAGGCTATCCTCCTTACCGACTTGAAAAATATCAGGGTCATCCATATTGTAATTATCATCAAATCAATGGACATAATGACAATGATTGCTATGCTTTATGAAAAAGAATCAAACATCTTAAGCGTCGAGCTTTATCTCATTCACCGTTTCATGCCCATCTATAACTATATATCCCAATAGGTTCCTAAATCTGATTCGTCTATGTCTAATGAACATCATGCCATCACCTCTCATGTTCCTTCTATGGAAAATCAAGCGCCACCTAAGCAACCTCCATTAAGAATCAGTCTAACACCTCCTCCTACTAAGTCATCTACGACATTACCAAGTCAAAATACGCAACCGCCTCTCAAAATCAGTCCACCTTCTTCTCCTATCAAGACTTCTACAATGTCATCAATCCCACCTAAGTTACCACCATTCAAGATTCCTCCCCATCCCAATCCACTTTCATTTCCAATTCATTTTTTCAAAGTAACTACTCCTTCTACCATGTTCCACCATTGCATGGTCCCAATGTTGCTTCCATTACTCCACGACCGCTTAATCTCTGGTAGGTGAATTTTCTCACCTCACTTCCTAATGACACACTCATGTTCTTGTAGTTCTTACATGATTGTTGAGGGATCTCTTCCAATAAGAACCTATTCCATTTCTCCACTATATCTATCTACTACATACTCATTCCTACATGCATACATTTATCACCATCTATTTGCACATACAATACACTCTTTCATCATCTGTCGCCAAACATCATTCATCAACTACCACATTCATCATACACATTTTGATTCACCTGCATCGTCATTTCCTATGACACACTCTTGTGCTTTGGTTCACACTTGACTGTTGAGAGAATCCTATACATATGAACCTCACACATTACACATTACACATTACACATTACACATTACACATTACACTTCAAATTTGCAACACATTCTTCTACACATTGCACATCCTACACATCTTCAATATCTTCTTCTTACATCTACTATACATCTTACACGCTTTGCGCTTTATACCCATCACAACATCTCCTTCTTCCTACACATCCTATATATTGTGCACTCACTACATCTTCTATTCATATCTTCTTCTATACATCATACGCACTTTGTGCTACACATTATACACATCTTCACCATCATATTTTTACATATACCATGCATCATATGTGTTTTGCGCTCTTCACACTTACACAATTTGTCCATCTTATGTTGTACATCATCACACTCGACACATTCAACACATATCTTTCTAGCATCGCAATTTCAAACCACATTCTACAATTTACATCATTCTAACACATCCTCCTAGTACATCATACTATTCTCTTCTACATTCTACACATTCTATATCCAACTTATAAAGCGCACACTACCCAACGACGCACTCTAGTCCCATGGTTCATACTCGATTGTTGAGGGTCTAATTCTAAATTGAACCTCACTTCCTCATCACACTGCATCATTTTCTCTCGCTTAATATATCAATAAATCCTTCTATTACATTATGTGACATTTTTAACGATCACCTTATTCATACATTTCATGATATACACTTTATGCTAAATCATCACACCTTCTAGCATCCTATTCATACATTTCATGATGAACGATTTGTGCTAAATCATTGTGATTTCTAGCATCACATATACATATTTCATGATTTATGATTTATGCTAAATCATCATGATTTCTAGCATCTTCCTCACATGTATAGTGATATACGCTTTAGGCTAAACCATCACGCATTATATCACCTCATTTCTACAATTTCAGATCGGTTTTCCTTTGTCACATTCAATAATACATGTCACACGATAACCTACAATCAACATCTTTCTTGAGAACACATTTCAAACCATTACCCGATGACGCACTCTAGTTTCATGGACCATACTCAAATGTTGAGGGTATACATATCAAATGAACCTCATCACACTCACACATTCAATCATTCAATCCTCTTACCATGTGGCATTCCTAACTAGTGCCTTCTTCATCGTCACCTCTTTCTAGATTTCCTATTCATTCATCTCATGAAATACAATTTATACTACATCATCATGCTTTCTCACATCCTCCTTACACACATTGTGATATACACTTTAAGATAAATCATCATCCCTTTCTACAACTTTAAGATCAAATCATCCTTATGTAACATTCAATATCATCTACACATCATCATTCTACAAACAACCCTCCAAACTCAACTCATCACCTCTTTCTAACACACAAAAAGACATCACTCAAACCATTTCCCGATGACGTACTCTCATTTATGGTTCATTCTTGACTATTGAGGGGGCATAAATAAATGAACCTCATTGCAGACATACACATCCACTTAGAGACACACTATCCCTATCATTCACATTGCATTCCATTCCATCTCATCCACAACATACATGCATATGTTGGTCGTAATTAATCTTGCCTACATTTACTTGTTACATGTTCATCTTATTACACATGCTAGATATATATCTTGTAAGTCATTATCTTTCCATACAAACATGCACGTTCAATTTCTTTCTAGTTGTGATCACATATTATACATATCTATTACATGCAACACATATATTTATCATAATACCCATTACCAAGTCCCACAACGGCTCCTCCGGGGCATCTAATTTCATACACTACATGTGTTATTGTTTCATAACACACTAATTTATTGGATTATACACGTTTTGACATACTTGTTATCTTTCTAATGTTCTAACGGGTGCTTAATGTGAAAAATTTGTTATGCAAGACTATTTTCTTCCATGGTTGTCTGTTACATTGTTTGCTATTGTTTTCTCTTTGTATGCTCGACTTGTGGGATTTTCCCTTTGTCTGTATGCACACTTGTCTACTTACGACCACTACAACCTTGTTTTTCTTGTTACATTGTGAGTGATGTCCCATGTTTACAACCTATTTTTCATGGTCTACATCATCTTCTACTTGCGTCTTAGCTTACACATTGTTTTCTTAGATTACATTTCATCTTATACATGCATGTTTGTCTTTGCTTGTACTAACACTTGTTTCTTGACCACTTTGTTTACACGTGCCTTAGTTTCTACCAAACACATTCCCTCCCCCTACAGGTACAATTTCAGCATAGCAGTCATTCATCCTTTGGGTTGCATACTCCTTCAATGATGTCGCATGCACCCCAAATGAGGGGGCATAATTTGGGTGAATCATTCACCCCATACAATGTTATACATAACACAACACGGTACCAAGATATAACATAGTTAGCGCTTCGACATGGATCAAAATCAGACTTGAATCCTTAGGACACCAACCTTTCCCGGATGCCTAAAACCGGGGGTAGTTACAAAACGATTGGTAGTTCAACAGAGCCTACAAAATTCCACACATAGTGGCTTTTACATGACAACAATCCTTAGCACATGCGTTTATACACACCATCTGCAATGGTGTTCTACATTGTAGGAAGCAATTAAAGGTTAGAGGATGACACCAGACTATTCTCCCTACACTTCTTCCATTTCATTGGCATGAGATCACCCGAAAAACTCATGCGTCAACATCATCTACAAGATCCTTTTCTACACTCTTTCCTCATCATGGATCAGGTGCACATGTTCCTTTTTCACACTTTCATAGTTTTTACATACTTTCCTTACACACTTTTTTAAACATATTTTGATCATATACATGTGTATTTGACTACTTGTTTGGATTCTCTTTACAGTCCATCCGTATGGGAAGCATTATTCAACATCAATAGAGAAAAATCATAAACACCAATAACGACATCGACATCAACAACATGTACTATACGTTTGAAAATCAACACATGACCTTTGGATGCACGGGACCTCCCGAGGTCGTCTTTGGTACAAACCAATGAAATGGATAGATGGCTATGTGGAAGCTATATAAGATGAATGGGTGAAATGTGAATAAGGAGAGATCAAGGAAATATGATGTCATGTACGAGCACTAATGGAATCTTCTCGTCTAAGGAAACATAACCTTTTCTTACCTAAGTATGTGAGATGGAACGGTCTAAGATGATAGTAATGAGTGAATGTCGCTTAATATCGCTCATGAAAAATGCTTGAAATGGGTTGTGGAAGATGTGGGAACTGTCTGCGTTTTCCTCGTAGAAGTTTCTAGACAAGGTCATGGAAGCACGAGAGTGAAATGTGTGAAGAGGACAAGTGAATGGATTGCGAGAACTAGTTTCATCCAGGATGGTTCTGCCAGAACTCGTAAGAATTGTTTCCTTTGGTGTTCAACACTATTAATTGTGAGATGATGATAGGTGGAAGTGTGGATCGAAAAACCAAGATTCTAAGGCCCGTGTCAATGTCTATAAATAGGTAAGGTGCATTCGACTGTGGGACTCAAGGATCATACACTTGGTCTCTGGGTTGTTGAGGGCCTTTAATGGTCATGTGGGAGATACGCAAACAACTAAAGAAAAGGAATAAATAAACTTGCAAATAAATCACAAGAGGGAAAGGTCAATCCTAAACCAACTAGGGGGTACGTGAGGAGTCAGATTAATTCTGCTAATTAAACTATGTTCATAATTTAACAGATGGAAATAAACATATTTAAATCAAAATGATTTAATTATTTTCCTTGAATTAATTAAACCTATATGTTGCCGATAATTAACAAAGGAAACAACTAATCTATTTGTTTTTGTTATTTTTCCAATGATTTTGAATAAAATGAAATAAAACAAATAAAGAACTAATTAATCTAATGTTTTTGTATTTTTGGATGCTTATTGGAAAACAAAAGAAATATGCACAGACAAATTAAATTTCTTCTAATTAATTAAAATTTCTTCTACACTAAAACTAACAAAACTAAACAAGTAAACAACTGGATGTGGCTATTTACATGCAAAGTGGATCTAATCTATTCTAATTAAACAAAACTTTTCCAATTTGTACTTGTGGATATAAAAATTCCTCTATTATTACCTCAGAGTCATGGGAAGAAGAAAAAGCTTCTCAGAAGCTATTCTTCCCTTGAAACTTCCCTGGTAAAAGCAGCAGGATCTATGGAAGCTTACAAAAATGAAGGGAAATTACAACTAACACTAAACAAATGTAGAAGCTTCTTCCAGAAAAACTTCCTATGCAAACCCATAGGGATAGGCAAGGAAACAATTTTCAACAAAAGCTTTGTGTAAATAAAGAAAAATATAGTAATTTTACTTATTGAAATTAATATAATGTAACCGACTATGGAATAAGATTTACTTAGACAGAAAGTTTTAAGAATCCAAACGCATCCCCAACTTGGAAGTGTAGATCGGATGGCAGTTCCAGTGTTAGTTTTTCTCTGTTGTCCCCTTAACTTATTTTCCAATTTGGTGTTCAAACGAGTCCAGGGAACTGTGTTGGCTTGTGTGGAAGAAATGATGAAGAAATCTTTGGAGCTGGAATGGCTTGCAAGAAATCTGGTAGCAATGCAAGAAAGAGAATAACAAGGAAAGAGAATTAAGCTTTCTTGTGTATTTCTTGGCAAGATTATGAGAAGCATAACAATGCAATTCAAAACAATAATCTCCAACCAATGCTCCGAGTAGAAGCTTGGATCTTATAGGAAAAGACAGAGAAATGGTCTAAGCCATTTGGCAGCCAAGAAATGCCACATCGGTCCAAAGAAGGGGAGCTAACTCTCAATTAACAACAAGAGGGGAAGAGGAAGTTGGTACACATCAAATGAGCCCAAGAACAACCAAATTGGTTAAGAAATGTGTGCTAAAATCAAGTTTGAAGAAGTTAACATACATTTAGAACACGCCAAAAGAGTCTCGGTTAAAACCGCATAGGACCACAGTGCATGCAGAAGGGGTGGTTGCATGCAGCAATCTGCTGCTAAGGGTAGACCAACGGTTGTGTAACCGTCAAGGTGGTTCCGTGACTTAAAGTCAAAAGCTAAGGAAAAAGCTTGCAGAATGATAAAGGAAAGCGAGAAAAACATGGAAATGGACAAGGGAAGCATTCTAGGCTACAAATATACACTGCAAATGGGAAATTGAACTCAAACACCATTGGAAAATATATTAATCATCATTAGGATTTTAAACTATTTTGAAAATGTAGCACGTGCAAAATTGGGTGCGTACGGTACATCACGACATCTACACATGCGTTTCTACCCTAGGTTCATTTTCATCACTTTTGTACTTTCTCCTCCTTAGCATCCATGCTTCACATTTTTATCATTTCACTATCTAGTCCCTTGACACGCTTTTCATCATCAATCGACATGGTTATTAGGAACACATCTCTATCTTCTTTATGCTACTCTTGAGCGTTTCGCTCACCAACATAACATGGGAGCAAAATGTAGACGCAAAATCATGCACTTTCGGATCTATCTAGTCTTGATTACATGCTACTATTCATATGATTCCTAAGTAAGAAAAGTACTAATCAACCCATATCCTTGGCCACCTCTCTTTGCTTTTTGTTGCTACTTTCGTCTTGCACCCTTACTCAATTTTTCTTTTACTCTTCATCATTTGTCATCCTAGACACTAAGCACCTAGCTAGGATGCCACCGCTTGCGCCCTCGTGCCCTCCGGGTGCTCCTGTCCCCTTTGTACTTTACTCACACTTTTTGTGTCCTTTCTATCCATTTAATTTAAAATATTTTTAGTAGTCGAATTTTTGGGGTTGATTACGAAATTCAAGTAAGGGAATCATATAAATATAAAGTTATGTGATCATAATAAAGGACCAAGCACTAAAAATTAGCTATCACCATCTAAGATTGCATCCATCAAGGCATCTAAGAGATCCATTACATCCATCTAGCTCCATCACAAGGGACACAAGGGCTAGTTTTCTGCATCACACTTCATAGGAGGGAAGTTCATTCTATTCCATGCACACATTTATTACATTCTACATCTAGCTATTTGCTTGCTATCCAAGTGTGACATACACAAGAGCAACCTAGGGAACAATTTTGCACACACACATAACTACATTGGGTCTAAGATGTAGTGCAACGCTCAGTCGTAAGTTCATCATTGTGATGGATAAAGACAGTCTAACCCTTCATTTTGCATCTTTGTTTTTAGGATTTGATGTCTATGTGAGGGTTTTGTAGGTTCATTATTCATTACAGGTTTACAACGACCATAGTGATCTTGGTGCGACCTCAAAGCAATCAAAAGTGACTAAAGGAGAACAAACCGTGACACCTTAGAGGATGTTTTCTAAGCATTTCCACAGACCCGGCACCTAGAATCGGACCGGGGTGCCCACGGGTGCCCCTATCCCTTTCTGGCACCTGCATCCCATTCCTGCAGTTGATTTTTTACGGATCTCTGTGTGACACTCTTTTGTTCCCTTGGTCATCACTTTGTATTTTTCACCGCGAACTCTCTAAGTCATCCGATTCCTCTTTTTCTAGTTGTTCCTCTGGTTACCTTTTCATCTCTTTGTGTATCTCCAGTTTCCCTTGGTCATCACTTTGGTATACTAGCTAAGCTAAGTCATCGATTCCTTCTTTGTACTTAGGGTTTTCACATTTCATTACTTACTTTTCTTAGGTGTATTCTTGTACTTAATTTATCATTCATTTATTAATATGACATTCAAATTAGGCTCATATATTTACATTTTAGCTTAATCACTCAAAATCCATGTATTTCTTGTGCGCACGCATGTGTGTGCGTGCACGTGCAAGAATTGTGCCCTAGGAAGCTCTTGTGCAAGATGCACTTGATAGCGAGCGATAACTAGATGTATCGATGTAGATAGATGTGTGGATGTCAAAATGAACTTCCCCTCCTATGTGTGTATGTAGAAAATGTAGTCCCTTGTGCTTTGAATGAAAGCTAGACGATACTGCTTTAATGCTCTTGAAATTCCTTAGGATGTAACTTTAGGTGATGATAGTAGATGCTTAGAGCTTGGTCCTTTATTATGGTCACATAGCTTTATATTTATATGATTCCCTTGGTTGAATTTCACAATTGACAACTAGAAGGCCAATCCATAAGAAAACAAGATGCTCAAAAGGAGCGAGTAAAATAAAGATAGGTTCGGGCGCCTAGAAGGAAGAGGGTTCTTGGGCACTGGTGTCCATAGTCATAAAAGATAAAGCAGTAAAGTATTGACTAGGCTATAGGGTGTAAGAGGCCAGAAAGAAGACATGAAACATAGATAAAAGGCCAAAGATAACTGTTAATTGCTAGTTTTCTCACTTAGGAATCATATGAATAGTAGTATGTGATTATGACCTAGAAATGTACCCAAAGTGTGTGATTTAGTGTCTACATAATGAAGCATATAGATATTCATATGCATTTTATTTGAGAGAAGGTTCTCTACGATGATATAGATCTCCAAAGATCTGCTCGATTGAAAATCAAGTTGCAAATATGTTTACAAAGCCATTGTGTGCTATAAAGTTTTGCAATTTTCATGCAATGCTTGGCCTTTTAGAGTTTCCATTAAGCATGAGTGTGCATGGAAATGTCACCTGCTAATGGCCGACCGTGTGCTATCTCCTTCTCCGCTATACTTTAGATCCATTGTAAAAGATAATTTTATGATCTTTGTAAACTTGTCACTCTAATTTTATGGTGTACAATCCAATGTGTTGCATCTGTTTTAAAGGAGGTCCTTATGTTATAAAAGGATCCTATAGATGCTCGGTAGATATTTTCCATGAGAAACTGTGAGATGTAGTCTCACAAATCATGCTTAGCCTAAATCATTCACTTCGATTTATGGATTCCAAATCCTTTTGTACCAAAAGGTAAGTTGAGCATGATGAAGGTGTATAAATCCTTTAAATGTGATATGCTAGCCTAAACCTTCACTATGGTTTATGGATTTGTAAATCTTGTTGTATAAATAGGTAATGTTGGCATATGTTCCCACTTTGAATATCAAGAGGGAGTGTTAAAACATTTAATATTAAGTGTTCTAGATATATAAACTTTAGTTTATAATTAAAAAATTAGAATATTATATATTTTAATTTATTTAATATAAATTTTAGGTTTATGGTTAATCAATTTATTAATTAAATTAATATAATTATTTAGGGTGTTTAGTGAGAAGACACTCTTGATCATATGATTTAAATATGACCCGTGGGGTCAAATGGTTCATATGGAATCATGGTAATAATTCACGTGTGGTGAATTATGAGGGAGAGAAGTGAGGAGTTTGGAGATGATTGGACTGTATTTATGTTTCTTGAATTAATGGAAATCTTATTGTGTTTTGCCGTGGTTTTTACCCCTTGGGGTTTTCCATGTTATATCAGTGTTCAAATGTGTTGTGTATTTTATTTATTTTAACTCGCTTTCATGGTTAATGTAATGTTTTTAAATTATTTATTATGTTCAGTTATTTACTTGGTCTTAATAGTGTGCAACTTGAAATTAACTTGGAGTAATTCTCAAATTTGCACAACTTTGTTGATGATCAAAGGCTTATGTAAGCCTTTGATAGATGTTGTGAATATTCTCATCGTAAGTATGTAGATCATTAGGTCCATTCAAAATCTATTATCTAGACCGTCCCATCTAAGGGGAGTCCTGATATTTTTCCTTAGAAGGATTTAAAAGGTCCCATCTTAAAAGATGAATGATAAGTGTTATTGTAAAAACTCCATTTAGTGGAAAGAATCCTCCCACTTATGTTACTAGTCCATGACTTACATTATGAACATATCATAACCAAGTTGATTTCCTCTTTTAGTTTGGCCTTTAGTTTTAGGGTGATAAGTATAACTAAATTTTAACCTTGTTCCAAAGGAAACTATTTAGGTTTTCCAAAAATTATTAGTAAAGAGTTTACCCATATATGTAATGATTACTTTAGGGAATCAAAGCAAATGAATGACTTCCTTACAAATATTTCAGCAAAAATTTGGGTATGATTTGTCATGTTTCCTAAAATAAAGTGGGTACCTTGGTTAATTTATTAACTAAAACCAAGATAATATCATGTTGGTTATGAGATTATGAAAAAGGTATATAAAATCCATGGAAATGATTGCCTAGTTATCCTTTAGAATGTCATAAGGGTATAAAATACCCATAGGATGACAATGTCCATCCTTAAATCAACGAGATTCCAATCATCTTACAATACACTTAGCCAACTCTTTTTCATATTTGGTAGAAAAATAAACTTTTAAGTTCACGAGTCCTTTAATGACTACTCAATGAGCAAAATGAGGATCCTCATGGACTTTGGTTAACACTTACTCACGCAAATCACTTGAAATTGCCACAAATATTGTTTTTTGATACCTTAGAAGACCATCCGTGTATAATGAATAAACAACAAACTACATGTGCATATTATCCTTGGCAACTTCAAAACAATATTTTAAGTAGAAACCACTAATAAGTTATTCCAAAACTACATTGTAAAAATCAGATGAAATTTTAAAGATGGTAAAAAGTAAGAATTTCTCCGAGAGTATCACTAAACATGTTATCCTTTCCCTTGACATATAAAATTTCCATATCATAGTCACTTATAAATTCTAGCCACCTACATTTCCATGCATTCAAATTTTGTTGAGTATAAGTCATCTAGGTTTTTATGATCTATTTTTAACTTCAAAGACCTTCCTATTAGAAAGTACCTCCACAATTTCAATGCATGAACCACTATAGCTAATTCAAGGTCATGTGAAACATATTTTTCTCTTGTTATTTCAGCTAGCAATTCTCATAAACAATCACATTTCTATATTGAATTAAGAATCCACCAATACCATCAAGAGATGCATGAATATATTTTTCAAAATTTCCGTTTGGATCTAGAATAATTAGAATTGGAGCTCGAAGTCAAAAATTTCTTGAGCTCCTAAAATGCATCCTCACAATTTTAATTCCATTTAAATTTATTACCCTTACATTGAGGGAAAGTAATAGGGTTTTCCACCTTGGAAAAATTATTGGAAAACCACCAATATTACTTGGAAAGTCTTATGAAGCTAAAAATTCATGGATATTCCTTAGAGCAAGCCATTCTTGAATGGATTTAATCTTAGCTAGATCCATAACATTCCCATTTTAAGAAATTATATGCCCAATGTAGTGAATTTCCTTTTGGAAGAATGGACACTTTGATAAATTTTAGTAAATCCTATTTCACATTAGCCTTTACAAGACGAAGCATAAATAATGCTCATGTTCATACTCATTCCCGGAGTAAACCAATATGATATAAAGAAATACTAACACAAATGGTACAAGTAGTCTCAAAAGACGCTATTCACAAGATTTATGAGTGTGTCATGATAATTCATCAATCCAAAGGGCATGTTGGTGAACTCTTAGTGACCATACTAAGTTTGAAATGAAGTCTCATGCACATCATCCTCTTTGATTTGGAGTTGATGATACCATGATCATGGATAAATATTATAAAATATAATAACATCCTTCATTTGATAAAAAGGGTCATCTATTCTTAGGATGGTCAATAATTCTTGATAGTAATCTTGTTGAACATATTGTAGTCAATGCATAATATCAAAGTGCCATCCTTATTTTTTCATAAAGAACACAAAGCACACAAAGCACACAAGGATTTTTTTAATCTAATCACTCCTTGATTTAAAAGTTCGTATATCCATACCTTCGAATATCGGGCTTCAACAATGTTATTTTTTGGGATTCTTCAACCAAACTAGGTTAGAATACCAACTTATCTTTCCAAGGATTGAATGCTTTACTTGACTTCACACCTAAGTTCAAGAAATAATTATCTATTTATGTGGATCCCTTACTCATAGGAGCAAACACACTTTTAGTTACTATGTCCCTAAGAACATCTAATTACATGGTTGAGTAGTTTCGGTGATCTAATTTTCTAGTGAAAAAACAAGTGGGATTGGGTCCATACTTCTCCTTCCCTTCATGTGTTCATTTTAAGCACCAAACCAATTGTTCCTAAGTTAATGTTGTTGATGATTTTTTCCTTCCCAAAATGGGTGATTGAGGTCTTCCAAATAGTTCATAAAGCGAGCTATACTTGGATTCAAATTGGAATTGTTTTCTTTTACATAAGATTTGAATATAAGGTGTATTATAGAAAGAGAAAAAATATCACTCACCATTCCTTAGTTTTGAAGGAAATATATGTAATGATAGACTTAATAACAAGTTCTTAGGTCTAATTAACAATTTATTATAATTCATTTAATGATATCTTTAATCGAATGATATGAATATTCATTTTATGTTATCACACAATATTATGAGAAATGTAAACACGTCAAGATTGTTCCACATGAAACTCCTCTTGACTACTCGGTTATCATGTTGTCCTTCATCATATATTTATATATTCACATTTATGTATCTTGCCACAATCAATGAGAATCCAAGTTTTTGTTACTCGATACATTGTGAAAAATTCAACTTGGAATTGTAGATCATAGGAACTCATGCATAACTTGTATTGCTTTAATGATGATAAAATCAAAGAATGAAGGGGAAAATGTCCATACCCTCTATGCTAGTTATAACCTTGTAGCCCTAATGTTATTATCGAATGTGACTCCATTGTATATTTATAAAGGATAAATTCCATGATCTAAAACCACACTCAAGAAGGTGATAATAACAACAAGAACACCACATCTAAGTTATTTTAAAAAATCAATATATTATCACTGGATAATATGAGGATTTACATATTCAATCTTGAGATTTTTATAAATATTACAATAGTGATAATACATTTAATTTACCTTATAATGAATTTAAATATTTTAGCAATAAAAAAATGTTGGGGAAGAACACTATTCAACCGATCTCAGTCATGACTCTCACGATTTAGAACCAAGAAACATGGATCATAACTTATTTAATAATATAAAGCTGAATATGTATAAGTAATCATCTATTCACGTGGAAGGTGTTTGTCCATGTGAGAATATCCTTGTGGTCGTTCATCACGCCGATCTCCACCATTGATTCTTTTTATATTTTAATAACCTGCCACCATGTCATGCATGTTTCACAGAAATACTAGAGATCAGAAGGAGGAGTGCAATACAAGTGAGGATGACAGTGACAATGAATATTTTGATGAGTTTTCAAATGTTATGTCACAGTAGAAGCTTGCAGTCTCACCATGCTCAACAAAATTAATACGGATGACGAGGAACAATCTGTATTAGAATCACAACAAGAACAAGTTGACACTCGTAATTTCTCCAACATGATTATCAATATCTCCTAATTTTAAGGTGAAGGAGAAGGCAGAGGATTTTACTCCATTCAAACAAAAGCAAAGCTTCAGCTATTTGCCATACAAATAATTTTTTTGAAACAAAATAAATTCAAAGATAATTCAAACATATGAGACCATTAAATTTGCTGCAAGCATACATTAAAAATTCTTCAATTTTTTCTCATTGAGAAAATGACAATACATATATATTTTCTAAAAATAGAGCCGCTACTCTTACATCCACATAAAAATTAAAACAAAGCTCTCTTTTTTTTTACTACCCCTGCACACCACAAAACAAACCCAACTTCTTCTCTTTTTGTAATATTCAAAAATACTTGTCCAAAAGGAGTCAATAATGACATTAGATATCAGAAAAAATATGCCTTGAGCCATACTTAGAATAAAGCTAGACCATACCTCCAATTTGACAATACTTCCCGTAGAGATTTAATGAAAGAAAGTGCAAAGTCTAGTAAATTTGGGACAAGGAAGCCATGCTTTGAAAATAAAAAATCGGTAGGATGAACATTAATGCATTTAAATGAGGTAGTTGGGATTACTTTCCAACACTCCCCCTTAATCACAACTATTGCCTTCTACAATTCCCAAATGATCTCTTTGGTAGACAAAACTTTCTTTTCCTAATGGCTTGGTGAAGATGTCTGCACATTGATCTTGAGACTTGCAAAATTCAAAAATATTTCTCCATTGTTGATTAGTTCTTTGATGAAATGATATCTTGTATCTATATGTTTACTCCTCTTGTGAAAAATTAGATTCTTTGACAATGTTATAGCTGAGTTGTTATCACAATAGATCCTTGTTTCCTCTTCTTGTTCTTGCATGAGATATTTCAACATTCTTCTCATCCAAACTGTTTGACATGATGCACTTGTGGCTGCTACATACTCTGCTTCAACTGATGAAAGAGTGACAATTGGTTGTTTCGTTTAAAGCCCATGAAACTACACCTATTCCAAAATGAAAAACATAACCGGATGTACACTTCTCGTCATCAATGCTCCCTGCACAATCACTATCTATATATCCTATCAACTTGAACTCATTTCACCTTGAATACTTTGAATGCCATAGTTCCTTGTTCCACTCACATACCTTAGTATTATTTTTCCTGCTTTCCAATGTGAGTCTTTTGGAGACTTCATGAACCTTGAAATCAAACTTACACCATACATTATGTCCGACCTTGTGGCTATTAGATACATGAGACTACCAAAAAGTTGTAGACACAAAATTATGCACATTAGACATTATTTAGCTCAGTCTTATACTACTATTTGGAAGGTTCTCAAGTGGATAAAGTATTAATGAATCCCACCTTTTGGCCATCTTTATTTAATATTTTGTTTCATAGTTCCCGTGTATTTTCCAACACTTATCCGCCCATTTCACAACTGCCTCGTCATTCTAGCCCAAAATTAGGGCACCCCAGGCTGTCATAGGCGCCCGGTCCCACTATGGGAAACCCGATCTATGCACATCCTTTTTTGCTTCTCTTTGGGGCCTTTCTAGCCATTTTTTTGTCCTTATCCTTTTCTCATCGGCCTTGTCGGGATTAATTACGATTTAAGCTTGAGAGCCCTATAAATATAGGGGAGGGATTCTATTTTATTCCATGCACACATGTTATTTACATTTTCTATAGTTACTATTGCTCACTACTTCACAAAGTGCACCGACGCGAGAGTACCTAGTGTAATATTCCAGCCTCATCCGATAGATCCAACATGATAGATAGGTAGAGTTTTCTAGTTAACTTGTGACTCACTAAAACCAAACTTTCTAAGCATTTGTAGAGACCAGGGCACTAAATTGAAACTGGGGCACCCCAGGGTGCCCTAATACCTTCCAAGTGCCTCGGATTCAAAACCTTCGATCTACCCTTTGCAAGACATCGAGTGATTGTTCGGGTTATGTAACCTATTGTTGTCATATTTTACACCTGGTTTGACCATCTACAATAGTCGGTTAAGTCATTCTTCTATCTCCTTTGGCATAGTTAGGATTTTTATTTCATTTAATATAATTATTTAGAATAATTCCATATTATTTATTGTATTTATATAGTGTTTTAGTCCTCCTAATTAGATTAACATTAATACCCTAGTGTCCCCTTTTAGGCCATTAGATTATCATTTTTGCTAATCATTTTGGTGAACCCAACATCTCCTTCTAGCACCTTGTAGGGTTTTCAATTTTTTGCAATTATGAGTTTTTTCCTTCCCTCTTTCCTTTTTATACAAGACTTCTTTGTCGTCATTCCTACCTTCTCCCCTCCTGTAGTTATTTCTACATTCAATTGCACCATGAACATATCTATTCACATGTACTTACAAAAATACCCGTATTGTCTCCTTCACCTCCAAAATACTTAGCTACCCATTATGTCTCTCCACACATATCACTAGAATATGTTTACCATAAATTTGTTTTGGATTTATCCCTTAATGAAGATCAAATCACTTTCACATCTGATGATCTCCCACCACCAGAATTCTTAGCCCATGACCCTCCCTTATATATCCAAGTTTGTGTTAACACAATAGGTGTTAAATGTGCCTTAGTAGACAATGGATTTGGCCTCAAAATCTGTAAATATCAATTTTCTCCTTCATATTGGCATGACTCTGACATCCCTTTCTCCTTCCACCATTTCTATTCATGTTTTTGATAACATCCCAAAATGTGTTTTAGGTATTTTCCAGCTACCCATTTGTTAAGATCCTCATGTGCGGATTTCACTAACACCTCTAGGTTTTGGTGTAACATTTCATTACATTTGGTATCAGAGTGACCACCTGTGTTCGATCCCAGGACGGGTAGCTACACCGACATTGTAGTGTTCTCTCGGGGCTCGTATAAGGTAGGATGGGGTCCCGCTATATGGTCACAAATCTAGCTCGGGGTTTGGGCTATGTAAGCGTGGTGGGATGTTAAGATCCTCATGTGCGAATTTCACTAACGCCTTGAGTTTTTGGTGTAATGGTTCATTACACCATTACTCTCGATCCATGTATGATTACTATCCCATGTCATGTAATGCCTAATGACCTTAACTATAACATCCTCCTTGGTAGACCTTGGATCCATGTTATGCATGCGGTTCCCTCTACGCTCCATGCATGACTCAAATTTCGTTACCAGGGCACTGTTTATGATGTACCCATTGACCCTTCCCCTTTTGAATATTGTAATTTTTTAAAACCCTTTGGACTACCCTACTTCCCCATGCATTAATCTCACTCTCTCCAAATACGGTTTAGGATACAACTACCTTTATCACTTTGGTTTCTCTCACTACCAAGACCACAAAGTCATCAAACTTTGGGACCTCCCTGCACACCCACTTAAGTTTTGGCTTAGATATCCACCTTCTCCCCACTTCCTTTAGAAGTACAAACCACATGTCATGTTGTGTCTCTCCCCTTGTTGCACCCATACCTAATTAGTAACGACGCCCCTTTCTTTTGGGATAACATAGATACTTTTCCTACTGATGATGCATTACTTAGATCATATGGGTGCTTATGATGATCTCCTTCTTTTCACCATAAATGACACCGATCTCTCCCATATGTTAATATGGTTTGTTTAGGAGAATTTGATAACCTCGCTGATAATTTTGACCCACTTGACACTATTCCCATTGAGCCATACATTGAGGATCGTTCCACACTTATCAATGAAGAAACCATCCAACATAATTTAGGAACATCTGACAATCCACACATAGTCTTATTGGCCACTTCCCTCACCCCTACTGAGAAAAAGGATCTCAAGAAATTCCTTCATGATTTATCTGACATATTCTCTTGGGACTATAGTGACATGCCAGTATAAATATCTCTATCGCAATGCATAATATCATCCTTAACCCCGACGCCAAGCCCGTTCAACAAAAAATCTATAAGATGCATCCTAAAGTTACACTATTAGTCAAAGAAGAAATCCAAAATTGTTAGATGTCGGTTTCATTCACATTGTTGATTATCCTAAATGGGTATCTAATATTGTTCCCGTCATGAAGCCCGATGGTCATGTCTGTTGTTGTATTGATTTCCATGATTTAAATAAAGCTTTCCCTAAGGATAGTTTTCCCCTCCCACACATTGACGCTATTAGACTCTACCATAGGGTATGACATACTCTCTTTTATGGATGGTTTCACAGGTTATAACCAAATTAAGATTAATCTATCCGATCAATAAAAACCTCTTTTACCATGCCATGGGGTACATTCTGCTATACTGTTATGCCATTTGGCCTCAAGAATGCAAGGGCTACCTATCAACGTGCAATGACACATATTTTTCATGATTACATCCACAAGATCATTAAGGATTATGTGGATGATATTCTAGCTAAGTCTTGACGTTCTCCCATGCATGGTACCTTCATGTGTGTTCTTTAAATGATTACACCAATATCATGTATGCCTAAACCCAAAAAAATGTATTTTTAGGGTAACCACATGTAAGCTACTCGATACATTATTTCATGATGTGGCATAGAAATTGACCCAACCAAAATCAAAGCTATTCTCGACATGCCTCCACCAAAAACCTTCACCAATTATGCTCTTTGTAAGGTAAAATTCAAGCTATTCGACATTTTATTGCACAAATGGATGACAAGACACAACCTTTTACACATCTCATGAAGAAAGACACTAAGTTCATTTGTGATAAACAATGCTAGCAAACATTTGATCACATCAAAGCTTATCTACTAAACCCTCCTGTCCTAGTCCTACTTGTGGCAAACCACCCCTTCTTATTATATATTTCTGCCACATTCCATGCCTTAGGCGCATTATTGGCACAACATGATGATACCCATCGTGAGTGAGCCATCTACTATATTAGTCACACACTTATCTCTTATGAATGCAATTATAGCTACATCAAAAAATTATGCCTTGGCCTTGTCTTCGTTGCAGACAAGTTGCATCATTATCTCCTTAACCATGAAGTTCACATTATCACTAAGGTCGACCCTCTACACTATCTTTTGTCCCGCACTCATCTTTTAGTACATTTAGCTCGTTGGGTCATGCTCCTTACAAAATTTGACTTTAAGTTCATCCCTCAAAAAGTAATTAAGGGGTAGGTCATCGCCGATCAATTGGCCGTCACCCCCTCTTGGATGCTTCCCCTATTTCTGATTCTTTCTGCGATGATTTCACTACATATACCATTGAATCACATATATGGACCATGTACTTTGATGGTTCTTGATGTCGCTCTCCGTGCTGTCACCAAAGTGTGGTCTTTATTACTCCACATGGTGATCCACTTCCCTTTGCATACCGGCTAGGGTTTTCCTGCACAAATAATATTACAATATGAAGCCCTCATTTTAGGTTTACTTATAGCCAAAAACTTATCATTCATAACTTGTGTGTCCATGGGGACTCTCAACTAGTCATTCTCCAAGTCAATGACATCTATCACACTAAGGAGGAACATCTTATCCCGTAGAATTATTTTGTAAAATACCTTTTAACTACCTTTGGGTCTTATTCCATTTTCACTATTCCTCGCAAAGACAATTGCCATGCTTTGACACCATGGCCAAGATCTGAACCTCACTTATTCCATAAGATGTCACCGATGACCAGGCCAATTTAATCATTACTCACTTACGACAACCTTCTATCTCCACCATACCTATTGTAACACGCTTGCATCACATGTAGTACATACACCACTGAATGGTTCACACCTATTTATAACTACTTATATAAACAAACTATCCCTAATACTCTGCAACCTCATGAAGCTCACCAAGTTATGTTGTGAAGCCACTCATTATGTTATCGTTGACTCTAAATTATTTAAAATAGCTCTTGATGGTCACCTTCTTCATTGTCTTCCCCTCACCTATATCCCTACGAAATATCTAACATTCATGATAGTATTTGTGGTGGCCATTTTTCGGGTAAAGCCATGACACAAAAACTCTTACGTCAAGGATATTATTGGCCCACAATGGAACAAGATTTCCTTGATTATGCTAAACGTTGTGACAAGTGTCAGAAACATGGTAACCTCCATCATGCACCCACATATGATCTTTAACCCATCGCGCCACATGGCCTTTCTCCCTTTGGGGATTTGACTTAATTGGCCTCATCAACCTAGAATCCACCGATGGCCAAAAATTCATAATTACCGCCACAAAATACTTCATCAAGTGGGTTAAAGTCGTGACCTTACGTAAAACCACTGCTATTGACATTTGTAACTTTCTCACCACACACATTATCACACGCTTTAGAGTGCCATCTTCCATTATCACTAATAATGGACCCTCCTTCAAAAATAAAGACGTCAAGAATTTTTGTGTGAAGTTTAAGATAAAAAAATCATTTTCCACACCTTATTATCCATGCAAGGCAATGGCCAAGCGGAAGCTACCAATAAAACTATTGTCAAAATCCTACGTAAGACTATTGACTCTAGTGGAACTGATTGGCATAATAAAATTTTCTACACATTATGGGCCTATCGCACTAACATTTTCACACTCCTACTAATGCCACCCCTTCTCCCTAGTTTATGGTGTTGAGGCGGTTATCCCATTAGAACTTGAAATACCAACCCTATGAATCTCTCTTAAAGGCATCCTTAAAGACAACAAATATCACGAAAATTCACTTACACAAATTAGAAATATTGGATTCACGTCATGTCCAAGCATTAGAAAACCTTTGTGCATACCAATCCCACATTTCACATGCTTACAACCATAAGACATGTTCTAGAGAATTCAATATCGGTGACCTCATCTTAAAAGAAAACTAAAAAATACAAAGGCCGAAGTAGCACTCAAAGGTAAATTTAATCCCAACTAGCTTGGCCCTTACATTTTCACAGATAAGCTTGGTGGTGGTGTTTACCACCTTTCCACCCTTCTCAACAAACCACTTAAAAACCCGTTAAATGTTATGCACCTCAATAAATATTACATTAAATTGGCGCACTTGTACTCATTACTCGATGACACAATCTTGTGCTTTGGTTTACACTTTAGGACTTGTTGAGGGATTACCATTGCAATGAAACCCCACACCGCACCCACTTCTACACTCTCAATTCTATACATTTACATTCTATCAAAATTTCTATACATAGCCTACATCTTACATTATCCTATACATACCTCATCTATTAGTCATTCATACATCATCTATCTCATACACACTACACTAGTCGTCATCTCATCTGCATCTAGTTTTGCATCTCTTTTTTACATTATGCATTTACATTAGGTTACATTATATATGAGTCTAGCTTTACCTATCATCACTACATATACCATCTACACATCTTACATCATCTACACATCCTACATTTCCTACATTATATGATTCACATAGTGCATCTATCCATCATATACATTCTACATACTACACTAGATTCCATTACATATGGGTCTAGTTTCATCTTATCATTCTTACATATTCCATTCCTATATACACCTATTATTGTATTTCACACATTACATATTCTATCCACACCACATATCTCACATTGCATTACCTACACTATGCATTTACATCCCATATTCATCACTTGGTCATTTACACTATGTTGTCTTCTACGCGCTACACTCACCACCCTATGATGCACTTTAGTTCCTCGATCCATACTCGATTGCCGAGGGTTTACTAATCAAATGGACCTTACACTCATCATGTGACATTCCTCTTATACCACTTATTTCTCATCCACCATTTCTCATGTTAGTGGCATACACCTTAGGTTAAATTGTCACCCCTTCTTATCATCTTGTAGTGGTATACGCTTTAGGATAAATCACCACCCCCATTTTATCATTTGGTAGTGGCATACACCTTAGGGTACATCACCACTCCCTTATTGTCCATCCCATAGTGACATACGCTTTAGGATAAATCGTCACCCATTCTCACCTTTTCATTTCATAGTGATATACACTTAGGGCTAAATCATCACTTCAACATTCAAAAAGTCATAGTATATGCTTAGGCTATAGGGTCTACTCACATCTTTTCATATATCTCATCCCCATATACTCAATATATAGTGATATACGCTTAGGGATAAATCATCACTCCTCTCATTCAACAAAGTCGTGATATACGCTTCAGCTATAGGGTTCACACACATCTTCTCCCCATGTCACATTTCATCACCACTACACATACACACTCATCACAATGTGCTAGATGCAACTAACACTACTCAACCATTTACCAATGACACACTCTCATTTATGGTTCATTCTTGACTACTAGGGGGAAAACCAAATGAACCTCACTACATACACTTCCATCCACTCGGGGGGCACATTGCTCCTATCATTACATCTTGCATTCCATTCCATCCATCCACATCATACTTGCATTGTCTTGGGGGCATTTACTTTGGGAAACTAAGTTTTTTTCATGTTCACTTTACTACACATGTTAGCTTGATTTATTATATGTCATTATCATACACACATGCGCATTCATGCCTTTGTTTAGTGTGATCATAGATACAAGACTCTACACACATGGATGCTCGCCTTCTACCCATCCTATACCCAAAGGTCACACGGGGCATCCACATTCATCTTATCTAGGTCCTATTATTTCATTTTGTACTTAACATCTTATACTACTTTCTTATACATGCTTTGACATATTAGTTTGTGCTCTAACATGATAATGAGTGTTCCATGTGCAACACTTGTTTTGCAGATTACATGTTTCCATGACTACTTTTTTGTTTCTACTTATTTGATTGTTTGCCATTATATGCAGGATTTTTCCCTTTGCTTGTGTGCACACTTTTCGTTGTTTGTGGCCATGATGGCCTTGCGTGTCTTGTGACATCGTGAGTGATGTCCCATGTTTGAAACCCACTTTGTGCGGTCTACTTGTTTTCTTGCATATTTACACTACTTTACTTGGTAGTTTCTCATTGTCTTATATTTTACACTTGTCTTATTGCATGCATGTGTTTTCGGACTAACACTTGTATTGGCTAGCCATCCCCTTTTGTGTGCCTTGGTATCTACCAAGTGTTTCCCTTTCCCCATATAGGGTATAGTTCTATAGGTCAGAGTGTGGTTAGTCCTCTTTTGGGGCCGCATTCTCCTTCCAAGGTTGTTGCATGCACCCCCAAAGATAGGGGCATTATTGCAGGTTTTCTACTAACAAAGTGTATTTACACCGGTTCACACACAATGAGTGAGTTCAGACTAGTCTACGAACTCCATACACAATGGCTTAATAGGACATGGTGTCCTTTAACAATTATGCGGAGTGGTTACAGCTTGGGGGTTACAATGGGTGTGCCTCTCTACACTTCTCCGTCTAGTGGCATCGATCACCCAAAAACTAGGATAATACAAATATCTCTTCACACATTTCAACAGAAGTGGTTAAAGTTGGAGGACACAACGCATTTCCTCCCTATACTTCTTCAACCAGGGTGGCGTGAGATCACCCAAAAACTCACGACAATACAAGATATCCTTCTACACCCTTTTTCTTGACATGGATCAGGTGCACATGTTCCATTTACACTTTTTCTAGCGTATTTTACATTTGTGTACTTTACATATATGCGTATTTTACACAAAATTTTTACATACATACATATTTGACTACTTGATCATTTTCTCCTTACAAAGTCCACGTATGAGAAACATGCGGTCAAATTGGGAGTAATAAAAACAACAAAATAATGCAATGAAAACGACAACACACCACTATGGCACTTGCCTTTACTAACCATGCGGGTACATTATACACATCAACAACTACACACGCGCGTTACGCCCTAGGTTCACTCTCATCACTTTTATTCACATTTTTCATCTTTAGAATCCACGCTCCTCCACATTTTTCTTTTTTCATTCCACACTTGAGTCTAGTCCATCGACACGTCTTCTTCTACACTCTACATGGATATCAGGTACACATCTCTATCTACTTTATGTTACCAAGATTTCCACTCACCAACATAAAGTGGGGAAAATGTAGACACAAAATTATGCACATTAGACATTATTTAGCTCGGTCTTATACTACTATTTAGAAGGTTCTCAAGTGGATAAATTATTAATTAATCCCACCTTTTGGCCATCTTTATTTTATATTTTATTTCATAGTTCCCATGTATTTTCCTACACTTATCCGCCCATTTCACAATTGCCCATCATTATAGCCCAAAATTAGGGTGCCCCATCCTGTCTTTGTGCCACAGTCCCACTCTAGGTGCCCCGATCTATGCACATCCTTTTCGCTTCTCTTTGGGGACTTTTTAGCCATTTTTCATCCTTATCCTTTTCTCAGTCGGCCTTGTCGGGATTAATTACTGAAATTAAGCTTGAGATCCCTATAAATACAAAGTTATAAGATCATAATAAGGGTCCTAGGTCCTAGCACCACATACTACTATCACTCCATCTAGATTTGCATCCATTACATCACTTACATCCACATAGTGCCATGCATCAAGGCTAGGAGATCTACATCACACACATTGCATAGGGGGAGGGATTCTATTATATTCCATGCACACATGTTATTTACATTTTCTGTAGTTAATATTTCTCATTACTTCACAAAGTGTGACTGAAACGAGAACACCTAGGGTCATTTTCTAGCTCATCGATATATCTAATGTGATAGACATGAAGAATTTTAGATTAACTTGCGACCTGTTAAACCGATTTTGAGCATTTACAGAGACCAGGGCACCTAAATTGTAGACCATGATGCCCCGGGGCACCTAGTACCTTCCGGGAAACTCGGTCGGTTCAAAACCTCTTCTACCCTTCGCATCTGAGTAGGCTACCTAATAGGTTAGCCTTGGTGATGGCCATAGCATATGAATAGTATATATAGGGGATTATAGGTAGTATTTCATTATCATTTAAGCATTTGAGTCTTATTATATGGTTTGAGGTTGCCCTCTCAAGTGGCAAAAGCTATTATAATTGCATATTGAGATCATTATTCTGAAATATTGTGTTATTTGTGTTATATTGTTGCTCTTAATCTGAATTATACAAGTAATTTCATTACAAGTGGTATCGTAGTCATGCGATCCGGGGCCAAAAATTAGGGCAAAAACCCTAATTTTTTGTTTCCGCCACATATTGCAAACCAGAGCAAATTGGTGGGAGATATTTTTACCAGAGTTGTGAAGCATTTCAAGTAAGGTTCCTTGAAAATTTCAAACTTTTTTTGATTTATTTTGCAAAATTTATTACAAATTTAGGTTTTTCATAAAATCACTCCCTAGGGTGCAAATTGTGGAAAATTTTCAAGTTCTTTACATTTTCGAAAGATCTCAAAAAAATAGTATTAGTATCTTCTCTATTTTTTTTCCTATTCGGCCGAAATTGTATCGAAACCCTAAACCCTAAGATTTGACATCATGGCGGGGCCTTCCACAAGAGCAAAAAAGAATCCGGTTACTCTGGGTAAAACCCCAGATAAAGATGGGGTAGTGATTGAAGAGATGGAGTCAGAAGGGGTAAATATAGATTCCTCAGCACTAGGGTTTACCTTAGTTGATCATAAGGTGAGCCAACTTGAGTATGAGTTGCGAAATGTACAATCTGAGATGGCCTCTAAAGGAGACATAGCCCAAATCAATCATCGGTTGGATGATATCATGCAACATGTAAAGGGTAACTAGTATGGCCCAAATCCAGCCCATATCAACCAAGGAGGACCTTCAGTTCAAAATCATGGACAAACTAACCATATTGGATCACTTTTCCAGTCCCATCAGAATCAAACTTATTCGCAACCACGGAACATGATGCCGAAAGTGGATATGCGCAAATTTGATGGTAAGGATCCCCTGAATTGGATAAATCAAATGGAGAACTTCTTTGAGTTACATCAAACACCATCAGGACAAAAGGTGACATTGGCATCCCTATATCTTGAACCCGACCAATTTGTTTGGTATCGTTGGTTATGTGCTCAGAGGCAGAAGAATGGTCTAGGTGTCACTTGGATAGTTTTTACCGAGGAGTTGCAATTGCACTATAGTTCCAGTGTTTCAGAGAACTACTTTAGTCAATTAGCAAAGTTACGGCAAATAGGATCAGTCAAAGATTATGTGCATCAATTCCAAAACCTATCCTTAAGGGTGGAGAATATTCTAGAAGAGAATCTGAATGACTTGTTTCTTAGGGGTCTTAAGGACCACATCGAGCATGAGGTACGTATGTTTAATCCAATCAAGCTTTCTGATTCTATTATCATGGCACGTCATGCAGAGGAAAAAATTATTTGTAGTAGGAGGCCACCTTTCATTAACACCAGAGACCGTAGTATCTCTTCCCCTTCATTTGCTAGGCCAATTAGACTGACTCCTCAACAAATGGAAGAAAAGAGAGCAAAAGGATTATGTTTTAACTGTGATAGAAAATATGGACCGGGACATAAATGTGCTGAGAAGAAGTTGTTCTATATTGATGGAGGTAATGAGGATGATGAGGAAGATGAAATTATAGGAGAGGCTGAGGAACCAATGTAGAAGATGAAGTAGAGGATCACCAACCTACAATTTCTTTCCATGCATTGTCAGGTATTAGTACTCCTCAAACACTCAAGGTTATTGGCTATCTCAAAAATAGAAGGTGACGGTGTTGATTGACTCGGGAGTACTCATAACTTCATAAATAGTAAGTTAGCTGCCCGCCTCAATTGTTTTATTTACCCAGCTCCATAAATGCAAGTTATGATTGCATGGATGGTGGGATAATCAAGTGCATAGAAAGTGCCATAGTATCAAGCTTTCCATGGGAGACTACATGTTAGACTCACCTATGTTTGCTATTTCTATGGGAGGGGCAGATATTGTTTTGGGGGTCCAATGGCTCACAACCTTAGGTACTATAGAGATGAATTTCCAAGAATTGTTCATGCGATTTCATTCAGATGGAAGGACAATACAATTGAATGGGATGGTAGCTAAGTCTCCATAGATTATTAGCTCTCATCAGATGCAGAAGGTTCTCAGAAAAGGAGTGGATGGCTTTATAGCAAAGCTATTTTCCATAGAAGTACAAAATACAGAGTCTTCAATGCCACCCGATCTTCAGAAGATTGTGGATGCTCACTCATCTATTTTTGATGCAATTCCAAAGGGACTACCACCAGTTAGGGATCATGATCATGCCATTCAGTTGATTCCAGGGAGCCAAACACCTAACATCAGACCATACAGATACCCATATTCCCAGAAAAGTGAGATCGAGAAAATGGTGGAGGAAATGTTGAAGGCAGGTATCATCAGGCATAGCCAGAGTGCATATTCTTCACCAGTGGTCATGGTACGTAAGAAGGATGAAACATGGAGGATGTGTCCAGATTACCGAGAACTCAACAAGTACACCATCAAAGATAAGTTTCCTATTCCAGTAATTGATGATTTACTTGATGAATTACATGGTGCTATTTATTTCACAAAATTAGATCTTCGTTCGGGGTACCATCAAATTAGGATAAAAGAGGAAGATGTTCATAAAATGGCTTTCAGGACTCATGAGGGCCATTATGAGTTTTTGGTAATGCCTTTTGGTCTTACAAATGTGCCCTCAACCTTTCAAAGCTTGATGAACACTATTTTTAGGCTTTTTAAAAGGAAATTTGTATTAGTTTTCTTTGATGACATATTGATTTACAGTAAGACATGGGAAGAACACTTACAACATGTAAATAACGTGTTGGAAGTTTTGGAGAAACATACTCTGTATGCAAAGCCATCCAAATGTTCTTTTGGTGTACAAGAGGTAGAGTACTTGGGTCATATTGTATCCCATGAAGGCGTCAAAGTTGATCCTCAGAAGATCAAAGCTATGGTGGAATGGCCAAGGCCCAAAAATCTCAAAAATCTTCGTGGGTTCCTAGGACTAACAGGGTACTACAAAAGATTTGTGCGGGATATGGTAGAATAGCAACCCCACTCACTGCATTGCTAAAGAAGGATGCCTTCCATTGGACAGACGTAGCCACTAAATCCTTTGAGCAACTGAAGGAAGCCATGTGCAGCACCCCAGTTTTGGCTACTCCCAACTTCTCAAAAACCTTCATTGTTGAATGTGACGCTTCAGGATCAGGATTGGGAGCAGTTCTAATGCAGAAGGAAGACCAATTGCATTTGAGAGTCACCAATTCAAAGGAAAAGATCTGCTCAAACCTGTCTATGAGAAAGAAATGATGGCTATTCTTCATGCGGTCAAGCAATGGAGGCCCTATCTCATGGGTAGACACTTCAAGGTAAAAATTGATCACGATAGTCTCAAATACTTTTTGGAGCAAAGGTTATCATCTGAGGAACAAAAAAGTGGGTAACAAAAATGTTGGGTTATGATTTTGAAATCATATACAAAAAGGGTAAAGAAAATGTAGTAGCTGATGTGTTGTCTAGAAGGGATACATCCGCAGATGCCTTACTATGTGGAATGTCCATGTTGACGGCCGATTGGGTGGATGAAGCAAGATTGGAATGGAATCAAGATAAGGATACACAATCTCTAATACAAAATATCAAGCAAGGATCTATGACATCTAACAAATTTGAGTGGAAAGGTAATGCCCTATGGTACAAGGATAGGTTATACTTGAGTAAAGATTCTGAGTTGAAGCATAAGATTCTTGCAGAGCTACATGCCTCACCTATTGGAGGACACTCTGGGTTTTTGAAGACATATCATAGAATAAAAAGAGAATTCTTTTGGGAAGGACTCAAGGGGGATGTACAAAAGTTTGTATCAGAGTGTTTAGTGTGCCAACAGAACAAAGGGGAAACAATTAAGACACTGGGTCATTGCAACCCTTACCAATTCCTAGCCAGAGATGGGAGGAGGTCTCCATGGATTTCATCACCGGATTGCCTTGTTTAGAGGGTAAGAATGTTATTTTCGTGATTGTGGATAGGCTCACAAAATATGCCCATTTTTGTGCCCTATCACATCCATTTGCAGCCAAGATACTGATCAGCAATATTTTTTTGGAGACAGTTCAAAGGCTACATGGAACCCCAAAGATAATTGTAAGTGATCGTGATCCTATTTTCACAAGTAATTTTTGACGGAATTATTTTCATGTTTGGGTACTCAGCTAGCTCATAGTTCATCTTATCATCCTCAAACTGATGGGCAAATGTAAGTGGTCAACAAATGCTTAGAGGGGTATTTATGTTGTTTTGTATCAGATAAGCAAGAAAGGTGGATTAAATGGCTACCACTGGCAGAATGGTGGTATAACACATCTTTTCATACCTCTTCTCAAATGACCCCATTTTTAGCATTATATGGTTACCATCCACCTTCTATCACTTCCTCCTTGAGGGTGCAAACTAAGGTCAGAGATGTTGAGGAACACATTCAACATCAACAACAAGTTTTGGCTAGTTTGAAGGAGAATTTAGCATTAGCACAAAACAGATGAAACAACAAGCAGATCAACACCGTAGTGAAAGACATTTTGAAATTGGTGACTAGGTTTTTGTACATCTCCAGCCTTACAAACAAATGTCCCTAAAGCAATAGAAAAAGGAAAAAAACTTGCTCCTAAATATTATGGCCCTTATCAGGTTCTACAGAAAATTGGTAGTGTTGCTTATAAACTAGAGTTGCCTCCATCTTCACACATACACCCAATATTCCATGTTTCATGCCTAAAGAAGGTTATTGGACAGAAATTTGAAGCCCAAACAGAGTTACCAGAACTTGATGAGGAAGGAAGAATCATTTTGGAGCCAGAGAAGATTCTGCAAACACGTACTAAGAGGTTGAGAACTAGAGACATTAAGGAATATCTTGATCAAGTGGAAGAATCTGAGCATAGAAGATGCCACCCGGAGGATGAAATTTTCTGACATCCAGTTATTCAATGTTGAGGGCAACATTGGTTTGAAGGGGAAGGGCATGCTACGCCCTTAACCTATTGCTTGTATTAGGATATGAGTAGCAACCATATCATTTTATTATATCATTTATATTACTTGCAATAGTTCGGCCTTGATGGCCATAGCATATGAATAGCATATATAGGGGATTATAGGTAGTATTTCATTATCATTTGGGCATTTGAGTCTTATTATATGGTTTGGAGGTTGCCCCTCGAAGTGGTGAAGCTATTCTAATTGCATATTGAGATCATTATTATGAAATATTGTGTTATTTGGTGTTATATTGTTGCTCTTAATCTAAATTATACAAGTAATTTCACTACATCAACCATCTACAACAATCAGCTAAGTCATTCTTCTATTTCCTTTGGCATAGTTAGGGTTTTATTTCATTTAATATAATTATTTAGAATCATTCAATATTATTTACCTTTATACAACGTTTTAGTCCTCTTAATTAGATTAACATTAATACCTAGTGTCCCATTTTAGGCCATTAGATTATCATTTTTGTTAATCACAAGTCTTTTATACAAAGTTGGATCTACATTGGATCCTTTGTCATCCTTGCTTAGCTTCAAACCTGTGACAATTGGTGTTGGTGCTGATTTGCAATTCATCATATTAAACCTTTTCAAAATGTCATTTGCATACTTTGTTTGAGATATGAATATACCATTATCACTTTGATTAACTTCAATGCCAAGAAAATACTTCATGAGTCCCAAATCAGTCATTTCAAATTCCTTTTTCATATCTCCTTTGAACAGTGAATATCAAATCATCAACATACAAGCAAACAATTATCATCTCACCTTGCTCATTCATCTTGGTATACAATGTAGGCTCACTGTTGCACCTATTGAAGCTAGGGGCTTGCTTGAGTCCATAGAGTGCCTTTTTAGTTTGTAAACTTTGTCTTCTTGACCCAAAATATCATACCCAAGTGGCTACTCCACATAAACTTCTTCTTCAAGATAGCCATTAAAAAGGTTGATTTCACATCCATTTGGTAAATTGGCCACTTGTTTTGAGACTATTGCAAGTATAGTTCTCACGGTGTCTAATCGAGCTATTGGAGAAAATGTCTCATTGTAATCAACCCCGAGCTGTTGTGAATATCCTTTTGCCACTAGTCTTGCTTTATGCTTTTGCACATCACCATTTGCATCTAATTTGGTTTTGTAAACCCACTTCACTCCTATGACATATTTTCCTTTTGGAAGGCTCATTAACTCCCATGTATGATTCTTTTCAATGGCATCTATTTCTTCATCCATTACATATACCCATTTTCATCTTTAATTGCATCTTCAAAATGAATTGGATCATCTATTTGTGAATATAAAGCATAAAGAGAAATCAGACCTGCATTGTTTTCACCTTCATTTTTCTCATAAATGTCTCTAATACTTCTGATTTTTTGTCTCCTCAAGCTTGCCAATGTAGGATTTGACATATCACTTGAACTAGAACTTATGGAATGTGGACTTGCTAGTCCTGCACTAAAAATCCCTATTGTAGATGGTGTTTGTTGTCCACTTGTTGGAGTTCTTGCTTGTATGCGTGAGGCTTCCTTACACTTGATGATGGTGTCACTTGTGGACCACTTTGTTGAGCTTGAATGGGTGTGGAAGGAGTCACATTTGAAGGAGTATTTTCTGGTATAAAAACTTCATTTTCCTCTTGTGGTATGCTTGCTTTGATATGTTGACTGTTTTTTCTACACTTCCATCCCATGCTTCCTCTTCTATGAACTACACATCCCTGCTGATTATAATATTTTTGGTTATTGGATTGTACAATTTGTAAGCCTTTGATTCAACACTATATCCCACAAATATGCATTTTTCTCCCTTTTCTAATTTATTTCTCAACTCATCCGGACATGTGCATATGCCACACATCCAAATACTCTCATGTGAGCAACACTATGTTTTCTTCCACTCCATGCTTCTTCCGGAATCATATTCCTCACACTCTTGGTTAGACATCTATTCATTATATAGGTTGCACATGCTACAAATTCAACCCAATATTCATTTGATAAATGTTTTTCTTTCAACATGCTTCTAGCCATTTCCATGATTGTTCTATTTTTTCTTTCAACTACCCCATTTTGTTGAGGTGTGTATCTAGTTGTGAATTCCATGGTATTTGAAATCTTAGAAAATCATTTGAGATGTATTCACCACCTCTATCTGTTCTCAATGCTTTGATGTAGTACCCACTTTGCTTCTCAACAAATGCCTTGAATTGATGGAAGTAATCAAACACTTCATTATTTTGCCTTAGGAAGTAGACCCATGTTTTCCTTGAATAGTCATCAATGAAAGTCAAAAAGTAGTAGCATCCACCAATTGAGGTTGTTTGCATAGGTCCACACAAATATGAATGCACAATCTCTAAAGGTGTCTTTGCTCTAATTGACTTGCCTACTGAAATGATTCTCTATGTTGCTTTCCCAAGATGCACCCTTCACATACTCTTTCCAGTTTATCTATTAGAGGCAATCCCTTCACCATTCTTTTCCTATGAAGCAAATTTAGAGCTCCAAAGTTTAAATGCCCAAATCTTAGATGCCAATTTTTCATATTTTATTTCTACTTGAAATATTGTTTGCATGACTATTGTAGTTTCTTGTTTATTCACTTGTGGAGCCATTGAGTGGTGTGCTTGAGCATAATCTACACTCAAATATAGTTTCAACCTTGGGGAAACATCCTATTGTTGGTCATTTGAACCTTGGAAATGAGTTGATTGCTTGGAAATTTGTCTAAAATTGTGCACTCTCCATTTTTGAAAGATACTCTATACCCTTTTTGAACAAGCTTCCCAATGCTCATCAAATTATGTTTTAAACTGGGAACAAAATAAACATTAGGGATATACTTCTTCTCCCCCTTCTTGGTTAGAATGTTGATGTTCCCTTTTCCTTTGATTACCTTATTATCATTTCCTAAAGTGACATCTGATTTTATATTTTCATCCAAGCTTGAAAACATTTCTAAATTCCCTGTCATGTGGTTGCTACAACTAGAGTCTAAAAACCATACATCTTTTTCATTTGCTTGTGCTTCATTGCATGCCAAAAACATAGTGCTTTGATATGATTTTTGGTTTTGAATTTCTTTTGTGAAATTTGCATTTTGTTTGCTAAAATCATATTGCTTCTTCCTACATTCATTTGAATAATGCCCATACTTTTTGCAATAGTGACATTGGACTTGAGATTTTTCATACCTTTGACCTTGAGGCTGATTTTGAGTTGCATTGTGACTTGGGTATTGGTTCTTCTACCTCTTCCACTTGAGTTTGATGGGATTTTTCTTCCACCTCTATAAAAATTTCTTCCTCTGCCTCTGAAATTTGTTCTTCCTCTACCTCTTCCATGGCTGATTGAAGCTTGTGTCTTGAATGCATGCTCCAATGATGAGTTTGCTGACCTTTTAAGCCTATGCTCATGAGAAATGAGAGATGCATGGAGCTCATCAACTAAAAATTGTGAGAGATTCTTTGTCTCCTCTATGGCCACAACTATAGATTCAAACCTTGTGGGTAAACTCCTTAAAATATTTTCAACAATTCTTCTATCTTCAAGTGTCTCACCATGAGATCTAATTTGATTAACTAAACCCATCACTTGTGTGAAGAAAGAGTCTATTGAATCTGAATCCTTCATGAAGATTGTTTCAAAATCCCTTCTTAGCATTTGTAGCTTTGTTGTTTTCACCTTTGTCATTCCTTGGTATGTTGTTTGGAGGATATCCCATGCTTGTTTGGACTTTGTTGCTGCTGCAATTCTTGGGAAAATGCTCTCATGTACTGCTTGAAATATGTAGAAGAGAGATTTTGAGTCCTTCTTTCTATTATCCCTGAGTAAATCCTTCTCTGCTTGTGTTAATGCATTGTATGTTGTTGCATCAGTTGGCTCTGGAAATCCATTCTCAACAAGCTCCCAAATATCTTGAGAACAAAACAAATATTTCATGGTGATTTCCCAATACTCATAATTCTTGCCATTAAACTATGGAATTTATGGGTTTGTCAAGCTTGTGCTTGCTGCCATTGTTGACTATGAAAAACCTTTGTCTTCTTGAAGAACTTTCTTAAAAAAATAGCTTGATGACCTGCTCTGATACCAGTTGAAGGAGAAGGCAGAGGATTTTACTCCATTCAAACAAAAACAAAGCTTCAATCTTTTCCATACAATTTTTTTTTTGAAACAAAACAAATTCAAAGATAATTCAAACATATGAGACCATTAAATCTGCTGCAAGTATACATTAAAACTTCTTCAATTTTTCTCAATGAGAAAATGACAATACATATATTTTTCTAAAACTAGAGTTGTTGACAAACCCATCTTCTTCTCTTTTTTATATATTCAAAAATACTTGTCCAAAAGGAGTCAATAATGACATTATATATCAGACAAAAATATTCCTTGAGCCATACTTAGAACATGTTGGACCATACCTCCAATCTGACAATACTTCCTACAGAGATTTAATGAAAGAAAGTGCAAAGTCTATTAAATTTGGGACAAGGAGGCCATCTGGAAAATAAAAATCTACAGGATGAATAGTAAGGCATTTAAATGAGGTAGTTGGGATTACTTTCCAATAGAAGGAGGAGGGGGAGAAGGAGAAAGAGAAGGGATTCCTGGGCTTTCCTAAAGACCGACGAAATTCTCATCATTACTGTGGACACAAATCAAGTGATAAGATTAAAGATGAGTATCCAGTGGTTCCACCTCCATTTCCCAAGTCTCTGTCTAAATCATGACTTTGGCATGCAATTCCTTTGTTTGATAATAATTCCTCAAGTAGTGAATGGCGATTGACAAAAATTCATCGACGCCAAGTGGGAAATTTGAATAAGATTTTAATCCTTCCTCATCTCATATTTGCAGAGGAAAAATTGAAATCACATTGTTGTAACTTAATAAATGATTTTTGCATAGATTGATTTCTCTTTACTCGACCAAGTAAGGACTTGATTTACCAATTTTCTTTCTATTATAACGTGAATGATAAGAAACACATTACAAAAAAATAATTAATTTGATGATCTATTCTTCCCGTACATCATTATTTCGCCACGACACGGATATTTTGGGCATACAACTTGGCCATTGATATATTTTTGTGATTAATTTTTGTTTGTAATTTTCAAAGAAATATATTTTAGATTTATATAAATAATGACACCAAAAAGTAATAGACCTCTGAAAAGTCAGTTTTTCTTTCCAAGTTTCACTCAACTTTGTAGGATTTGGCACGACTCTAACAAATTGTGATGAAAATGTTGAAGAAAAACCATTTGAAAAACTAATGCAATTGTGATGAAAATGTTGATGTTTTGTTCTTGTAGATTTGGTTGGATTCCTTTCATAAATTATTTTTACTTCTAAACATTTATGCATTCAAGATATAGACAATATAGTGAACCACAATGCCCTTCCCCTCCCTCAAACCCCTTTTTAATCACCCCTCATCCTCTCCCTCTTTTTGCTTCCTCAATTTTCAAATCTTCGCCCCATCCCCTTCGGCGTTTCCATCATACACTCCACATACGATTGCTAGTATATATGTGACTTATAAATCACCTTCTTATCTTAATAATGCAATTAATTATATTTTCATCTTTCTTATATCCCATTTAAATGTCACATTATTGTATAAGTGTCTCAAACATGTATTTTTATACTAGTGGATATAACATAAATTACACAATATAACGAAAAAAGAGCAAGCCAATTCAAGTGGATGTAAACAATGTTAATTCTCAACTTTTGTAAAGTGTATGAGCTCATTTGTGTAGTTTTATATAAAGTGAATGAAACATTGAATTTCCCCAAAGAATAAAATTCACATCAGGATTCTCTCATCAAGTATGTGCACACTATGGCCACCACAAGCGGGCATTCTCCTATCGAAAGTTGTCTTCACTCGTGTAGAAGATGATTTCTATAAGAAGTGGGTCATAACTATAATATGGAAGATTAAGACTCTTGAAAAATTCTCTTAAGATATTTATTTACATGTTCATAAGAGTGAGGATTTAAGGTTCAAGATCTATGTAGACTTGTATTACTGCATTGTTAACCACTCAATGCTTGATGGCTTCAAATTGAGGACAATTGATGAACTCCTAGATCAGTTAAAAGGAGTTATCAAAGGTCATATTTTTAATCCTCTACACTTCAACATGGATTCCATGAATATTTTTGTTAAGATATACAATACGATCTTCAAGGCCAAAAATGGGATTCCAAATTTGTGCAACATTACTTACATGATCTTAAATGCGGTAGAATATTGAATATATGTTCTTGATAACACATTCATTCCTCAACGAGAATGAAGTGTCGGATGTTGTCTCAATATTCGATTACAAGTGTTGGAGGTGAAATTTCCAACATTGATCACTCAAGGAATTTCCTCATTTATATTACCTTCTTCTTAACAATTTCTTTCTTTCCTACCATCTTTCTCATAAGTGATTTTGTATTTTCTTGTTATGAAATGCACTTTTTGTTATGAAGTCACTTTGAGTTGTGACTTAAGTAAAAAGTGAAATGTAATTATGAAAAGTTACTTACGAGAAATTTAGTTAGAAAGTGGTTATAAGGTAGGTATGGGATGATATTATAAATAACAAAGGCATTTTCCACTATAAGAGGTTAGATCAGCCAATTATTCTTATCCCACTCAAGGATGGAACATCCAATCTACTACTTCTAAAATTTTACAAGTAGTTAAAAATTGTAAATCATTCTATATAAGAGATGAAAGAGAAATTTATATCTTTTTCAAATTTGAATGAATGAAAAATATTGGCAAGAATTTTTTTGGATATTTTAATGTTTTCAGATTTCTTTTGATATAATAGTTACTACAAAAATTAATAAGTTGTTCCTTTTAATAAATATTCTTTGGAGTGCTAGATAATAATATTTGCATTCACTTATTCATCTACCATCTTTCTTTCGATATACATTCCTACATTTTTTCCATTCCCTCTTCCATTCTCTCCTTTCACTCATTCCTTTCTTTGACCAAATCCCTAACCATGAATTTGATAGTAATTATTGTACATATTCTTAATTTTAATAATTGGGATCCTCCACATATAATATATGAGATACTTTGTGTCATGAGCATTGTTGAAATAACCCCTTTTGTCCTCCTAATGAAATATTTCACCAATAGTTTTGGTGCCCAACATAGGGCACGTTTTGGTCTTTCGGTGTTTCTGCAAAACTCAATTTTTTTACTCACATGACTATTCCTAGAGTTTAGGATCTTGTTCTTTATCTAGGTATTGATTGGACACAAGCTACACAAGACAACATCTCTTTGGATCTCTCGAGCCTTTGCATGTGATATTCTAACAAGTTTTTTTTTTCGGTTCCAAAGAGTTGCTTTAGATAACAAAGAAGATTATGTTGATATTACACATAAAGACACAACCTTATTGCACAAAGAAAACCCAACAATATATTAATAAAAGTAGTTTAGAGACATTTTCAACTAAAATTTGCTCCCATACACCATGATAATCTTGTAGAAAGAAGATTCACAAGAGAATGTAAAGTAAAAGACATTTCAGATTCTTCCTTTGATCGTCAACAAAAATTTGACTTCAAATTGAGTTCGGTAAGACAATTGAAAATAGATAAATCTTTAAGTGTTCATTTCAGTCCAAACAAGAAATAAAAAGAAGGTGGTACTCCCATAAGAAGAGCTATTTTCCTCTCCATAACCATCTTAACTTTGAACACAATCTTTCCAAAAATGGTTGCATCGGTTCCTTAGGGGTAGAATATTTGGCCTTTGGCCTTGAACCAACACCTTCATGACTTACCAAAATAAAGTAGAAAGAATATCCCTAATTTCAAAGGAGATGGTAAATGACACCCATATGAACACATTGTAACCTTTTTTGTTGCATGTGGGATTTTAGGTGTAGTATGAAATAATTGAGAACGAAGATGATCATGGAATAATCGGAGTTGAAAGGAAATAAGATTCCAAAATGCTTGGTATCTTTTGAATAATTATTTGACAAACATGACACTTTGTGATTCATAAGAAAGCAAAGGACGAACCTTGAGATCCACTAAATTTGAGAAAATAAATATTAGCTCTAGGGAGAAACCAAAGATGGCTAATATAAACAAGTGTTTCTTTCTTAAGGAGAGCGTAAATTTTATATCCCTACTAAAAAAGTATTCAAATATTCTTGATTACTAATATGAGAAGTTGAAATCATTCAGGCCTAAACAAATGCAACATTTCATACCCCTCAAGGTCGGGATCAATCCTTTCAAAAAAAACAAAGTAATTTCAATCCTAATATTTCCAACACCATTCAAGATGAGGTTACCGGTATGTTGAATGCTAGAATCATCTTTCCAATTCATCATTCCACATGTGTGTCTAGCATAGTACATGTAAGGAAGAAGAATGGAGAGATAATGATATGTGTAGAATTCCATAACGTGAATCAAGTGTCACTCAAAGACAATGATTCTCTTCCTATGTTGAACCAAATATTGTAGGTTGTAAATAGTTTGAAATGTTGTCTATGCTTAATAATTTTTATGGGTATAATTAGGTCGATATTTCCCCTAAAGATCAACACAAAATAGATTTCACCACCCGTGGGAACCTTTGCATATCATAGGATTCCTTTTGGTCTCAACATTCTGAGAAATTTTCCAAAGAGCCATGGATCTCAAGAAAAATGCATAATAATATACCTTAATGATATCCTAGTCTTCTTAAAGAAATGGGAATATCATCTTATGCACCTAGAATTAGTTTTGAAATGTGCATAATTCATTTTATTTTCCTTAACCAAAAAAATCTATTTTAGGTGTTATAGAAGGGAAATAACTTGGGAACATTATAACCAAAGAAGGTACTAAGATTGAACCAAAGTGTGTTGAGGCCATTCAAAATTTGTCTCTCCTACTAGTAAACTTGGAGTGCATTCATTTTTGAAAAGGTAAATTTTCTTCAAAGGATTGTTCTTATTTTTGTAGAATTGACAAGGCATATAATTGATACAATGAAGGGTAAAAATCATTTCAAATAGAGAAAGGAATAAAACAAAACGTTTGAAAAAATTAAAGTATCCATAACAAGACATTCGGTGTTGGTGTGTCTTGATTTCAAGAAATATTTCATTGTTTATTTACTCTCAAAGCATACACTTTCTTCTATTGTGGTGTAGAAAAATGAGGAAGGGATTTAGTCTCCTATTACTTTCATGAGTTTTATATTGAAGGATCGTGAGATGAAATCAACTCCTAGTGAAAATAAAACCTATGTTGTGGTTAAGGTTTTCAAGCAATTCAACTTATACATCTTGAATTACCACACAATAGTAATGGTTTATGATATAGTATTGAAGTCCATGTTAACAAAACAAAAAATTGGCTTAGGAAGCAAAGGTTGGATTTCCAAGGTGCAATAGAATATGACCGTGATAAAAATCCCACAAAACTTGTGCTTGGAAGAGGGACTCGTTAGCTCATTTTAGAAAATAAATTAGATAGGGAGGATCACAATGTTTTATGCAGCGATGAACAAAATACAATGCTTTTTTAAGTAATACAAATGAATAGTATGATGATATTTCCTACTTCTTGAGGTATGGTGATTACCCTCCCGATCTCGGTGTGAAAAATAAGAGGAATATCAAGATCCATGCAGCCAAGTACATGATATAGGTTCACATCCTTTTCAAGAAAGGTTTAGATAGTTTCTTCCTAAGATGTGTTGACACATAAAAATAGAAGAAGTTGTTGAAAACCTACCATGACTAGGTTTGCAGAGGCCATTTACTAGCACACGTTACCACACACAATATTATTATAGGGCGATATTGTTGGCCCACTTTCTTTCATGATGCACATAAATGGGTTTCTAAATGTGAACAATGTTAACAATTTGTTGAGAGACCTAAACTTTTAGCTCTTCCCCTTAGGTCGATTGTCATTGAGGAGCCTTTTCAACAAAGGGTTATGATTTTTTTTGGTGTCCTAAATCCTCACTTTAGTGATAGACATTCATATATGCTCATGGAAACATATTATTTTAAAAAGTGGGTAGAAGCGGTTCCTTTCAAGCAAGTTACTTCTAAAATAGTATGTAACTTTATTAAGGATCCATATTGGTTCATTTTGGGGTACCATGAATATTATAAATGATAATAATTCTTATGTGTATTCTAGAGAGTTGATTATTTTTAATGAGTATTGAATATCCTTATTTCATTCTTTTGACTATTATATGCGAGGAAATGGTCAAGTTGAATCAAATAATAATAACATAATCTCCATTGTTTGCAAGTTAGTGAATGGAAATCAACAAAATTGGCACAAAATGCTACATGATGCATTATGGGTTGATCACATCATTCCCAAGGGGATTTATTGGTATGTCACCTTTTAGATCCTTTATAGTATTGAAGCTGAAATCCCTATTTCACTTGAGCTACCTACTTTGTATATCACAAAGGCCATGGAAGATGAGCATTTTTTGGATTCCCTTGATAAGTGGATCATGTGCCTCAAAAATCATGAAGAGGAAATGAGGGTGGTTGTAGATAGAATAAAAGATCCTCAACAAAGGGTAGAGAATATATATGATAATAAAGAAAGGAAGCGAGTTTTGTAAATCGGAGATCTGGTTTTTATATGGGATAAGCATCGTGAGCCAAGAGAAGTCACATAATTTTTTTACTCTCTTTGACCGGGCCCATTCAAGATCAATATTTTTGTGAAGACAACATGTACTATCTCTCAAAGCTAGATGAGACTCATCTTGAATTGACTCAAAACAACTAATATTTGAAATTATTTAAGCATTGAAGGTTGGTTATCCCCACCATGTACATAGGTGAGTTAGGATTTTGGTGTGTTTGTCCCCTTTATGTTTCCCTTTCCCATGTCTTGTTTTGTGTGTTTCATATTATTGTTTGTCTTTGGTTTTGGTCTCCCATCTCTCTCTCTCTCTCTCTTGGTGACTTCATTGCCCAATAGATAAGGGAATTATTTTCTAAACCAAAATATTTATGGTTTGAGCTTTGTACCCCTTTTGGTCCTTATACCTAGAAAGAGTCGAGTTTTTGTCATGTCAAAATTTCCCTCTCATTTTCTAAAAAAATGTCTTGATATCACATTATCTCCTTTGGAAATACCATGATTATATTTCCATCATTATCTAAAGTCTATTAATATTTCATATTCCCATTTTTATTCCAATCTACTCACACACCTTTGGTTAATTCTCATGATATGCCATTGCAATGCTTTAAGCGGAATATTAATGGAGTATGATAGTTTTCTCAAGTAATCATGGTGTAAATCGGAAGATAGGTCTCTAGGAAAATCTATGATACCAACTTCCCCATATCAATATCTCACCAATGAACATTTCAATTTTGAATAAGTTCCATGTTGTCTCGAGAACTGTGCACTAGTTTTGGAAATGTTTTTAAGTGAACTTAAAAGTTCACATAATAATTTGAGCACTCCAAAAGGATTCCCGTCGTAATTTTAAATTTTGTTTTCTACATGAAAGTGAACTTAAGGATTTAAAGTACCCAAAGCACCCCATAAGAGTGTTTGGGGTAATACGAGGTTTCATGTACTATGAAAAAGTGCACTCATGCTTTTAAGTTTGTTTCATATGCTATGATAAAGTGCACCCAAGCTTATTAAGTACCTCATGTGGAAAAATCAAGGAACTAAAATGGTTCCTACTCCTAAAAAAGTGCAATTAGGAACTTGAAAATGAAACTAAAGCCACTAAAAGGGCACATGACATTGGATTTTGTTTCTAATATGGCTAAAAAGCAAGCTTAAAGTTTATTAAGGATTTATAAGCCAAAAGAAAGGAAGAAAGTTTTAAATTATTTCAAAAACATAAAGTGTTCATTTTGGCTCCAAGTAAAGACCCATTATTTGGATATTCCCATGCCCCAAAAAGGGTATTTTTCTCATAGATCTCGATTCATATATCCAAATTTCTCCAAATTTGGATCGAAAGTTTCCTCTACCAAGTGCCTTTCATTTGAATATTTTATTGATCCATTTCATTTAATATGGTTTTGTTTGAATCCTAGAGGGTTTATGGAATATTTTCCACAAAACTTCCTAAAAATGCTTTTGACTCATCCTCATTGATTTAAATACCTTTTATTTAGTTCTCGTGGTGTTTGTATTCACCATTCCGTAATCATGAAGTTCAAATACTCTAGTTATGAGCCTATCTCCATTCGGTCATTGAATTACCCAATGTTGGTGATAATAACATTGATTTTACAGAGGTTTGGTGATCTCCATGTAAGGATGGTAGAAAATAATCACATCTCAATCGCTAACCAAATCTACTATAGCGGCTTGTTCAGTAATGTGGACATCCTATTGTTAATGTAATGCACGAACCTTGTTCGGTGTGTGCAAAACATTATGATTCAATCACTTAATAGGTAAATGAACCTAATGACATGATGATTTCTCAATTGGATCCCAAATGAGTATCTCTCACTTGAGTCAAGAGACACAAACACTTGGTTTCCATTTCCAAGGTAGATATTGTGGTTGAATGGAACATTAAAGATACTAAGCTACATAATATGTTGGTGAGTCCATGGTTGAAGGTGAAAAGGAGAAGCCCTCAAAATTTCCAAAGAATCTAATGTGAGATAAATTTCATGAAGCACTCTTGGGCATAATTTTCCATCCGAGTAAAGTAATGGGTGATCACACTACCAAATAATTCAAACCATGGATGTCCTAGTTCATTGATGTGATTTGTGAAAAATATCAACATATTTATTGGTGAAAAATAATAAGTGATAATATTCATGATTCTTTGATCAATAGAGAAGTCTCTTAAGAATTCTATATGACTTCATACCACTGTTTACTCCATTGTAGCAATCTAAGTGTGGCATGGTTTTCTATAGAAAGGAATCTCTCAAATGAATGGATAGTCTATGATCTACATCCTTAGATAACCCATGAAGGTATCAAAACTCACTTAAAGGAGGAAAATTATGATTTTTACATGTTTGTGGTTAGGTAATTAGAGGGAATCACTATTATGCAAATCTCAAAAGAAGCTTCCAAGCTTGTTATGGAATTTGGAAGCTATTTCATTCGAGTTCTGACATTCACCTACCTAAGAGTTGGTGGTTTTGAAGGTTTCCCTTATAGGTTACAAAAGTATGCAAGTAACAAATTGGTAGTTATTGAAATCTATAGACAATTAGGCTTTATACCGTACATAATACAAATACCGAGATAGGAAGGTGAACAATAGTCCTTTCCTAACAAAGCTAGGTTTTTATTGTTGTAATAATTCCCATGATGTAGAAAATATTTAATTTACTATGAACTACCATTCAATCTCCATTCACATTCCAAAAGGACATTATTTTTAGTAAGGGATTGGTCAATAATAATATGTTGTGATTGGAAAATAGTAAACCCACAAACCTAATATGGGAGCATTGTGATGATGATAGTGAGGTTTTCCAAATCAATTACATGAGAATAATCATGGAGAAAATGAAGGCTTTCCATCTTGAGTGGATTATATAAGGTCTTGCCAATGACAAGAGTGATATGATTGATCCACACTTCATAAAAACTATACAACATTAGCCCTTAAATCCCATTTATTGGTTAATTAGAAATACTTGACGACTTAGCAAATTCTAATTTCATAGTTTTGAGAAAATCTAAGAAGTGGTTTCTTGTAAAGTTTTCATAATTCACCTCTTCTAGTAAGGATGCGTCAATGGAAATACTTGTGTAATCATCATTCTCTAGCCATGATTAGAAGGAATTTACCAAAAAGTCTACATCAAGACACCTAGACATCACATCACAAAAGTTAATGTAAAAAACACTAAGGTTTCGAAAAATGAGTCCTGTAGAGGAGCAACAACTCTCTCCTCCTATAAAGTTTCCAAAGTCTGAAAGAGAGTGCTTTAAGAATTCTCCAAAGAAGGGAGAAATTGTCTTTCTCCCATGATGTATTTCTCAATTATTCTTGAGAAGATTGTGTGATAGGCCTTCTATCATCCTCAAAGTTTCCCTCATAGGAATCCTCTTCATTCACCTTCACCCACTACAAATATTTTTCTTATCTTCACGTTCATCTCCCACCCCATTTCAACCCTTGCATATTCAATATTTACTTTCTCACCCTATCGTCAATGTCACTGTTGCTCTAGATAGCTCTTCCTTCTCTTGGGTTCAATTATTAATTGATGATAAGAGGCAAAAATTTACAAGGTTGTCACCATATCCTATGATATAACTTCCTTGTTTAAAATTTTATACTTTGTGACACAAACATCCGACATAGGTCATGAGATAAAGATAAGAAAAGACCCAAAATAAAGATGAAACCGACAAGTGGAAAATAAAGTAAAATGGAAAAAAACACCCAAAAGGGACACTAGCCCAAGGTGGTAGTGTCCTAACTAGGTGGTGTTGTCCCAAAACCAAGAAATATAAACAACACCAAGAATGGGGACAGGGATCCTTGTGACACGACCAAAAAGATATACATGCAAGCAGTAAGAGGCAAAGTCACAATCAAAGTCAGTCAAAACCAATAAAGAGGACTAAGAAAAGGTGTCACTAGTGTCTAATATTTGTACTTGGAAATCATGCATATAACAACATAATAGAGATGTGATGTAATGGTAACAAGTGCATATTTTTGTGTCTACATTTCCCACACCCCCTTTATACTATTTGGATAAAATTCAATAGTTACAATATAATAAGAACATACCTTAAGAGGGACCGAAGGAGTTGTAGCCAGAGTGTGCCGATAGTAAGAATCACATCGTGGCGAACCATGGATCACCGTTTTGATCCATGCGGGGTGATTGTATTGTCATAAGAGGAGTCATTAGATAGAAATAGTTCTAAGGAGATATAGGAGAATTTGAAACTTGGAGATTGAAGGAATGGTCGAGAGCGATCAATTCCCGAACCGGTGTAATAACTCTACGTATTTGAGCATCTTGTCACTGAAACTCTACATATTTGAGCATCCTATCGCTAGAGAAAGAGTGTTGGGAGAGCAATCAGCTTTTCTCTCTCCATGACACTTCCTCAAAATAGGTTCCACCGCTGCAAACGAAAATGAACCAAATGAAACTTGTCTACTAGGCACAACAAAACCCTCGTAAAGTAGTTTAGGAAAGGTAATGACATCTCACTTTGTCCCGACTTTATGATGGAAAGGGTGTAAAATTGGTCAAATGGAAAAAATTCTTGACTTGATTGGCTCCCAAGTTAGGTCATCTAGGAGAAATATTGATACTTGTTGGAATATAATTGAAACAATTTGTATTGGTTAGAACATAATATTTGATTGAATATTGATTTTGATTTAAAGGTTGAGTTGCCCCTATATTAGGTCATTTGAGGGAAAGATATTTTGAGAATTCAAGAAAAGATGTGAAAATTTGAGACATCTTAGCACTTGAGATAGATTGAAACTATATTCTTGGAGTAATAACTTTGAATATTTCTTTGTGATTGATTGAGAATAGGGTGGTAGTATATAATGTTCTTATGTGTATTGCGTTGGAATTTTTCTCAGTTCTAGGAAGGGTAATAGGATAACCCCGAACATTTCCCCCTACGGCGAAGGGTGAAAAAGCAAAGCAATGAACCATGGGCCAGAAGAAAAGTAGAGTGGTTGTGTGAATAAAAACTAGAAACTTATAGAATTAGTAATGACTAGTGAGATACAAGCGTAGCAAGTAACTAAGTAGAGGAAGTGTGGGAGTTAATGTGCAATGCAATTAACAACAAAGAGATGGTTCTAGGGCCACCAACGACATGAAAAATGGACAAATGAAGCTCAAGATACAAGGAAACAACATCAGTGAATTAGGTGTCGTAAGAAGCAATATAGTAACTATAGTAATCATAGTAATAATAGGATTTACTATAAATAGTAAGGTTGGAAAAGTGAATATTAATTTCATTTGTAAATTGACTCAGTGTGATTTGAGTTATGGATTGCAAGAATGTTGCAGAGCACGAAAGGTTATTCCGTCGAGCTTTAAGAGAGTTGTAGATGTGTTGTTAACTCAAACAACATATATACTAGTGATTATTGTGTCTTTTAAGTAGTGTAGGCATTAGTATAGTTGTTTTAAGCCTTTTTTACATTTTTTTAACTTCTTATGAAATTGGGCATTTCTATCCAAGAAGGAGCTGGTAGGGTAGGTTTGTCACTTGGATAGTACCACCCAATCTTTGGGTGGTAGTGTCAAGTTATGGGCGATATTGCCCAAGGTGTTGGATGGTTCTATCCAGAGAGCTACATGAGTTTATTATGATGTGTTTGCATGTGATTGCATATTTTTGTGTGTTTCAATGCTAACTTGGGATTGTTGTGTTTGTCTTTGTTGTGTAGAGAGACATACATTCACGAGAGTTCCGTGTAGGGAGGAATTTGTCTACATTGTTGGCACTAGGTCTAGAGGAGGAAGACAAGTGGGATATATTGTGCAGTCTTTGAGTTGTGGCACATTACTAGATTGGGGAGGTGCCCCATAATATGTACTTGATGATTGCACTTTGCGAGAGATGGTGTGAAACACTTGTAATTTTGGTTTCCTACTGGAGAGATGACGGTGACCCTTGAGGATGTATATAAGATATTACGATTACCGGTTGTGGGAGATCGAACACGGCTATGCCCCGGGCGATACACTACTTTGCCCGAGAGAGTTATGAGACAATTTTTTAAAGGATCTCGAGCACAAGTAGAGCCATCGATTACCTTGGATGACATAGTGAGATCAAGTGTTCCACGGTTGCGAAAGTTTTTTGTAGTTGTTTTGGCATCTTTTGTCAATGTGGATGGGCAATGTGTCCATATCATATAGGATGCATGAGATTTGTATGAGAATTGAGCAACATGGGACCCGATATGCTTGGAGTCGTTGTGTGTTGGCTCACTTGTATAAAGACTTGTATAGATTTACATAGGAGGATCACGGTGGAGGCATCAATGCTATTACACTATTGCATGTATGGGCCTATGAGCATATAGTTGTAGTGAAGCCATTAAGTGGTCCATGAGTGGATTGGGCATGGCCTAATATTTTTGCGGACTAGATGGGTTGGGCCGGAGGGTCGTGGTTATGATACCATGGCATACAAATCTATTTTGGATAGGATGGGGCTTAGTGCCATGATGTGGAGACCCTATAGGGACTATTAAGGTTGGATCGAGGCCCGGAGTTGAGTTACGATGCATCCAACGTAGTATGTGGTTGGAGGCTAGGTTTTTCAGGGGTTGCCGATTTCTTCTAGTATGAGTGTGTATCACAACAGTTTGGGATAGCCCAAGATGCGCCTCCAAAGTTGTATGTATAACATAGATTGATTTGTGTCACGAGGAGAGTAGGGAGACACCGGGGGCTAAGTTCTGACCACCACCCTTGACTATGTTCAACATGTTAAAATATACATTATACCCAGTGTATAATCGATAAAAGAGACAAACCATACAAAACACAACACATTTCCAACAACCATAGTCCCTTGAGTTCTAATTTTATTTATTTCAAAAATAAAATGATTAAGAAATTATTAATAAAACTTAAATTAACAATTTATATTAAGGGACCCTCTTAATATTGAGATGTCATTAAGAAAAATAATTTCAAACACCATTGGCTAGATCTGGAAGGCAATATTCATTTTATTATGCCAACACATAAGGAAAGGTTGAGTTAGGAAGATCATTGGTTGGAGAACATCCAAGTGTCATGTAGACGTAATAAAACTGTTAAATTGGAGACAATTGCAAAGTCAATGCTAATATGCTGAATATTTTGTTGCACCCTTTAAACAAAACACAATCCACGTGGACATTGCATATTGAGTACCTCATTGTGCTTATGCTTAGCCAACGATATTTCTTGTGGCATAATATATCACTATGGGGTCTAGTAAGTTTGTCAACTAAAAGATTGTGTTAAATATTTGTGTTCAATTAGAGAAGTGAATTAATCACATACATAGCTTGTAGTAATGTTAATTGGAGTTATAAATTTATTGGAATAAAGTTTTGGATAGGATACGTAATATTTGTTTTATTGTTATTTTGAATTATTTTCCATGATATATCATTAGGATGAGTAATTTTTTTTAAGAACTCACATAAAAATTGCTCATTTTGATGAGGATCATAGGATAAAAAATGATCTGAAATATTGATAGAATTTTTTTCACACTGTTGATCCAAAAGCTTTATTTCATTTTATGAACTGTGAAAGTATAAAAACTTTTAACAAAGATCTATTGTTTTTTTAAACAAAATCAAAAGACAAATCTTGTACAAAAGGTAAGAAAGGATCTCCTAAAAATACTTAAGGATTCCCATTGAATTTTGCTGCCCTAAAATATTAATTTACTCATTAAAAATAAAATGTTGTGTTTTTTTTTTTGAGGGGAGGTGGGGAGGCAGCATCCACACCTCAAGTTGCATCAATTAGAAGATGAGGTGTGCATGGATAGGGTATGTTTATTTCATTTAGATAAGGGATGCTAACTTTACTCACTCATATTTCTACAGCTCTAAAATCCGTATCACTTGCTTGAATTGTTCTCATGGTCTTTCTTTTCTTTCCCTATAAATTGAATGGAATAAGATTGCGGAGCTTACAAAATTGGCATGTTGAGAAATAAAATAATATATTTCCATTGATTTTCATATTAATAAGATAGTGCCTTATGAAACCACAACGTGTCATAAGATGAGCGTATATATATTGTGTTTCGTAGAGTCCAAAAGTAAAAAAATATTTTATATTCAAGTACCCTATATAATATTGAAATTTGTCAAAAAAATGTTAGTCTTTTTAAAGATTCCCATGAATCCACACAAATATGATCAACATAAGATCTAAAGATGTTTGTATTATTTATCTATGAGGCTCTTCAATTTTTATAGTTACATAATTATCAATTCATACTTCATAAAATAGACTATGAAAACCACAAGAAATCACATCCCACACCACATAGGTTGATTGGTTGGACAAATACAGCTTAAAACTGCAGAGAACTATGTCAATAAACAAAACGTGAATCAGTACCTTAAATGCTGAAACCAGTCCAGATGCAATCTTTCAAATATGACACACGCAACTCAATGTAACAGAAATAATGAGAAGACAGTTCGACAGGAAATTCGAAAAGAAAAAATGGCTCAAGAAAGACATGTAGTACTTAGGTATGCATGTACTGTGCACTATGCAGCTGCTTTTGCTTGTTATTTTATGTTTATTTTTTGGGTGGCTGTCAGCAGCATTTTTCTGCTTGACTGCTGTTGCAGCTTTAAACATTCAGGAATGTACTTCTTACATTAAAAAAATTAAAATGGTTTATGGTGTCAATAATGCACCTCTTAAGGAAAAGTTTGGTTTTATTAATGTGGATGGTAGTGCCCTGTTGGGAGGTTGAATTTGACGGATGATCTTTCCTGTCAGACATGAAGGTTATAAGGTTATATGCTTTCAAGATTAATATTAAAGACTGAATATATTTATACCAGTGGTGGTTTAAGGTAGAAGTTAATCAGGTTTGGTTGTGGGTGAATTTTATTGAAGATTTGTTAGTAAGGGAAGTAATGGTGATTTTTTTCATTAATAATATTTTTGGACTAATGATTACGAAATTATTCTTGTCCTATAATTATTATCAATGTGTACCACCTAAAACAGTGATAATAATCTTATTAATCATAACTAGATTACCATGTGTACCACCTAAAACAGTCATAATATTCTTATTAATCACAACTAGATTACCATCGCAAAACAACATTCTTTGTATAAATCAATCTAGTTTCATGTAAAGAATGAGCACCCTCTATAGATACTCCTCTGGCTAGCTTGATTTCCTTCACTAATCTCATTAGTCCTCTCCTTGTACATACTATTGAATCCCCTACTTTTTAATGACTACCCAAGTCCTTTACCTGATTGCTCTCCTATGAATCATGATGCAACAACACCTCTAGCATCAAAGATTCCAATCACATAGCCCACATTCAGGACACTGTCATTTCTGAGCTTCTCTGTATTATACATTCTCACTTTTGTTTCTTCAAACCAAACATTGGCTGCACTCGTATCTTTCTAATCCAGAGTCTCTGTTTTTAGCCTAAAAGACAACAGCTACTGCATTTTTCAGTGATACATGATTGTCTTTGCAACGGCTTCAGTACATCCCCTTGCTGTCCCACTAGTGTTACAGTGAAAAGAAGGAAAATGCTCGCTACACCAGTAAGTTGTTTCTTTGGTAACGGAAAGAATAGTCAAAGTTGCAGAGGCAAAAACTAAGGAGGTTCAGCAGTCAGGCAAAAATCATTGAATCATAGAAGCGTACTGATCAAAACATATGTACCCAAATTTTATATTTGATCAATGCTCATGCACTAGGCCTGCTCAACTCATACATCTAGAAATATATTGATCAATGCTCATGCACTAGTCCTGCCTTTTCATCTATGTAGAAAATATATTGGATCAAAGCAAAGAGAGTAATATTTCTCAAGATTGTGTGTCTATGGATATACTAAAAGGGTATAGACCAGGTCATGTCGTATACATAGAAAGTATATCATATATACACAGAAAGCATATATAGCTATTTGATCAAAATTTATGTTGTGAACTTGTGATCAAAAGAGCTAACACCCATGTCAAGAAAAGGGTCCAAATGTGTTAGTGTTAGTCCAGACGTATATAAGGCCCGTGACAAAGCAAGCAGTGCAGATAAGGGAGGCAAATCTAGCAGTGGCAGAGGCAAAAAATGTAAAGGAAAATTCTTAAGGAACAAGCTCTGCATTCCAAAGCTGAGGAGCTCCAATCTGTCACCAATGAGGATCATTGGAAGGTTTGTGCATGCTCTCTTCCATTCAGGCAGCTCCAAGAATGGAGGAGGTTCATGTGTGAGGAATACTTCTTCCACAAAGTGCTTTCCAGGCCATTTTCCCCAGACTCACATTATAGTGAGGCCATTCAAGACTGCATCGAATTCTTCAAGAAATCCTCCAGCACAGACCAGAAAGTCTCTTGAATGACAACAAAAACTTTTCTTGGGCAGCAGATTACAGGTCTTGGGTCTTAAGGGCACACCATATCCATAATGTTATGGTAAGATTTATTGGTGCATTTGACTACTTGTAGAGGCAAAGGCTGATCTGAATTCTTAAAGCTCACGAGCTTTTTATTTTGGTTATTTCTATGATTTGTCTCATTGGCTATTGTAATGTGGATGTAACATTTGATAACAAGGTGGTATTACTGTACCATGTGTTATTTGTTGCTTGTCGCATCCTCTGTTTTGCTTTTTTTAAAATGATGATATCTGATCATACCACCAGCTTCTGCAGTTGGGTTTAGAGGTCAAACTACTAAGCCACTAAACACTTACAGTAGGTTTATAGCTGCATTTTAGTGCAATACAATGTTTGAACTGTTATGGTGGACTTGCAGCATAGTTGTGCAATGAACTGTAATTTGGATCTCTCATAAAAGAGTCATCAGGGTTCTTTAATCCTTCCGCCCTCTCTCCCCCACTGTATCCATTCTCTAAGACCAGCAAGATTGTGGCAGCAATCTCATTTTGTTCATGTCAATCTCTCCTACATTATGAAGAAATCTGGATAAACAGAAGATTCATAATCATTTCATTAGTTGAGTTCAACCAGTTCTATTATCGTTTTTCTTTTGCTTAGCTAATGAAAATGTGTTGGAACTGACATGGATATATCTCTACCACATGTATCCCTGCTAAATTTTGAAAAAGCAAGAGTCGCAGCTGGACTGTTGTTATTTAATTTTTAAAGAAAAGTATAATATGAATGAACCAAACATCCATTAGACCAAGCAATCTATAAAACCCAAAAGCATAGTTAAAATATTGGAAACATGAACCTTTTCAACATAAAGTATCAATAAAAGTAAGAGGAGACATCAACCTTTTTAACATAAGTATCAATAAAATAAGTATCAATAAAAGTAAAAAACAGTTCAATATGTCAACTGTTAAATTTCCGATAAAATGCACTTTTATATATGCATGCTTCTATTAGATTTATGCACATTGATGTATGGGCCTGTCTGTTATTAGCTGTCACATCACAAGTGTCTGATTTTTTCAATATATAAGTTTGATAATAAATATTTCGCGGTAGGCGTTCTCCTTTGAAGATGCTCCTGCTGGAAAGTGTCAAATTCTGGCGGATTCAATGTTTATAGGTTGCCGGATTTTAGATATTTGTTTTTTGCCGGATTTTGGATATTTATAGTTGCAATTAATAGATTTGGTGAAATAGTGTGAGTTGTCTTGCATATCTATTTGCTAAAGCACTGCTTTTTGCTGAAGAGTGTTTGGAATTAATTAATTAGGTGAAACAACATGAATGCTGAAGTAAATATCAAATACATTGCCAGAGTCAATTCCCTCCATAATAAATTTACAATCTAACATCACCGGCATTGATTGCAACTCATGTGCAATTGCTAGTTGCTTCTATTCTTATACAATTCAATTTGGAGGATGTGCTGGTGAACAACAAATCATAGATTCAAATTCCAGAAATTATAGTTAAATAAGATTTCAACATTATTGAAAAACACACAACACAAATTCAAAAACATACCTCTTAAAAACTGTAGTGACCTATGTATTTCATGAGGCTATAAACAAAAGTGTAGTGGCCTATGTATTTCATGAGGCTATAAACAAAACGTGAATCAGTCCAAATGCGATCTTTCAAGTATGACACACGCAACTCAATGTAGCAGAAATAATGAGAAGACAGAAATAATGATTTGACAGAATTTTTGAAAAGAAAAAATGGTGCATGTACTGTGCACTCTGCAGTTGCTTTTGCTTGTTATTTTATGTTTATTTTTTGGGTGGCTGTCAGCGGCATTTTTCTGCTTGGCTGCTGTTACTAAGGAATGTGCTTCTAACATGTTTTTAATTAAAGTTTATGGTGTCAATAATGCACCCTTTCAGGGAAAAGTTTGGTATTATAAATGTGAGTGGTAGTGCCTATTGTGAGGGTTAATTTTGACTGAATGTATTTATAGTAGTGGTTTTAGGTAGCAAAGTTACTCAGGTTTGACTGTGGGTGAAGTTTACTCATGAGCATCATCAAAATGTAATAGATGCTAAGTGGTTTATTTAAATTGTTTAATATATATAGTTTCGTGAACTTTTAGTATGAAATGTATACGGATTAATTGAATTTTTTTAAATTTTTTAAAATAAAATAATTTTGAAATTTTGGGACAATTTTTTTCATAATGTATTTAGAAAATTGTCATTTTGCATTTGTTTGTCACATTTTAATAAGGCCAAATAAGCCAGATTTATTGAAAATAATGAAGATCTGAATAAAAATTGAAATAATGCTATAATATAAAGATTTCTACTTTGTAATTTTCTTGTATTTATTTTGTTTGTAAATTATTTGACTGATTCTACCTACTATAGTAAATGTTTTTATATTATTTAACTCAAATATTTGTTATTAGGAGAAGTAAAAGGGAAAATAATTTATATTAGTCCAATTGTAACTCAACTATATAGTTTATGTTTTTTTGAAGTTGATATCTAATTTTAACTAGTACAAATATTTTAAATATATCTATTTGAAATACACTTTGGGATATCATTATATATAGCACATTTTAATAACTCCGCCATTTTCTAAAATGATATCCATCAAAAATATTTTTGAGAAATAAACAATAGTATTCAAACTCCACCATATGACCCATACAAACTAATGTTAAATTTAAGGTTGAATTTTCACGGTAACCATCTTTAACTATCATTGTAAAAATGCCACTCAACAATTAAATTATTAATTTTGTAAGATTTAAACATTGTTCTAATAACCTTAATAAATGATGACTGATTCCAATAATGTATCATAACTCAAGGGAACCTTTTTGTAGCTCAAAGGACCATATCACGTGTGAATTATGATGAAAGAAACTTGACTAATCAAAGTTTGATTTATAGATTTGGTTGACTTTGATTTTAAGTATAGGTTTCACTTTTACATGTACCCTTATTAATTAGGATTTTTTCAAAAATTACTATCACACAAAATATTCATATGGATTACAAATCTGATTTATAATTACATAATTATATTGTAAAATTAGATTTATTTAAGGATTAGGGTTTAAATTTTAATTTTAACTTGTGATTAATAATTTCTTAAAAAATATTTTATGATTGTAATTGTTTAAATTTATGTATTTATTAATATATAATTATAATATCTTATGAAAATTTATATCCTTTAATATTTATTTTCTTAATAATTTTAAAAATAAACTAAATTGTTTTTATTGACTTGTATTGAGTTAAGTTAAGTGAGGAGTATTATAAGGAAAAAGGAAAGAAATCTACATTCAAATTTGGAGTGGATTAGGAGAACTCAATTACAAACCAAACAAAAAATTCCTCTTTATCAATCTCTCAAAGTATATGTAGTGAGTTTTAGTTTTTTCTTTTTTAATAATTTAAATAAAAATTTATTTGTCTAGTGATCTAGAGTCTATATAGGGGGCGCACCTATATAATCTCTAGATGAGAAAACACTCACGACCATCATAGATAAGTCGGAACCAAACTCACAACTTATGTCACCTAAAGCGGTCATAATGACCTTATCGGACCCAATAACCTTGATAATTTTAATATTGCAAATCAATTTTTTATGTAAATCAATCTAATTTTATGTAAAGAATCAACAACGTATCTATACATACTCCTCTGCTTGACTTGATTTCCTTCACTAATCTCGTTAGTCCTCTCCTTGTACATACTATTGAATCCCCTACTTTTTAATGACTACCCAAGTTGCTCTCCTATGATACAACACCACCTATGGCATCAAAGATTCCAATCCCATAGTCCACATTTAGGACACTATCATTTTTGAGCTTCTCTGTATTATACAATGTCTCTTTTGTTTCTTCAAACCAAAACATTGGTTGCGGAGTATCTTTCTAATCCGAGTCTCTGTTTTTAGCCTAAATGACAATAGTTACTTGCATTTTTGAGTGATACATGATTGTCTTTGCAACAACTTCAATACATCCCCTTCTTGTCCCATCAATGTTGCGGTCAAAAGAAGGAAAATGCTCACTACACCAATACGTTATTTCTTTGGTAACATAGAGAATAATGAGAGTTGCAGAGAGACAAAACTAGAGAGGTTCAACAGTAAGGCAAAAATCATTGGATCATTGAAGCATACTTGATCAAAACATATGTACCCAAAGAATATATTTTATCAATGCTCATGCATTAGGCCTGCTCAATTCATATCTAGAAAATATATTGATCAACGCCCATGCACTAGGCATGCTCTTTTCATGTATGTAGAAAATATATTGATCAAAGCAAAGAGAGTAGGGGAGAGACACCAATAGTGGTGCACCCTATATAAGGGGGGCCACAAAATAAATTCTATAAAATGTGGGAACCTGATTTTTTCACCAACACGTAGTTCAAAAAAATTTAAATTACATAAAAAAATTTGAGTGTTGAATTGGAGGGAAAGATATATTTTGAATTTATTTTAAAAAGTAAATTTTAGTTACACTACATTTTGATTGGGACCCATATTTGATCATGGGTGATAATGGTTGAACATTTAAAATTTTAAAAAGGTAAATCTTACATGGCATGATGACATTGGGTGTTGTCATGTCAAAAATGACTAATCACCTAGTACTTTTATGACAACTATTGGGTGTTGTGTATTCAAGACAATATAACCACAATTAGACCCTGCTCAACTATTGGTGTCTCTCCCCTAATATTTCTCAAGAGTTGTGTGTCTGTGGATATACTAAAAGGGTATAGACCTGGTCATGTCATATACCTAGAAACTATATCATATATACACAGTGTATATATCTATCTGATCAAAATTTATGCTGTGAGCTTGTGATCAAAAGTGCTCTCACCCATGTCAAGAAAAGGGTCCAAATGTGTTAGTTTTAGTCCAGACGTATATAAGGCCAGTGACAAAGCAAGCAGCGGAGATAAGGGCAGCAAATCTAGCAGTGGCAGAGGCAAAAATGTAAAGAAAATCATTAAGGAACAAGCTCTGCATTCCAAAGCTCAGGAGCTCCAATCTGTCCCCAATAAGGATCATTGGAAGGATTGTGCATGCTCTTTTCCATTCGTGCAGCTCCAAGAATGGAGGAGGTTCATGTGTGAGGAATACTTCTTCCACAAAGTGTTTCCCAGGCCATTTTCCCTAGACTCACATTATAGTGAGGCCATTCAAGACTGCATTGAATTCTTCAAGAAATCCTCCAGCACAGACCAGAAAATATCCTGAATGATAACAAAGACTTTTTTCTTGGGCAGTAGATTACAGGTCTTCGGTTTTAAGGGAACACCATATCCATTATGTTTTGTCGGTGCATTTGACTACTTGTAGATGCAAAGGCTCATTTGAATTCATCAACTTCAGAAGCTTTTGATATCAGCTTTGTTAGTTTTTATTTGGGTTATTTCCGTGATTTGTCTCATTGAATAGTGTAATATGGTTGTAACAACTGATAATAAGGTGATATTACCGTACACCATGTTTTATCTTTTGCTTGTTGCATCCTCTATTTTGTTTTAAAAAAACGATGATATCTGATCATATCAGTAGCTTCTGCAGTTGGGTTGAGAGGTCAAACTACTAAGCCACTAAACACTTACAGTAGATCTATGGCTAGTTTAATGCAATACAATGTTTGAGCTGTTATGATGGACTTGCAGTATACTTGTGTAATGAACTGCAATAGCGATACAATGCCTAGGAGCCACTTTTCTAATTTGGATGTCTCTCATAATAGATCCATCATGGTTCTTTAGTCCTTCCATTCTCTCTCATGATTATTCATGATTATGATCATTCACATCTCATCTTTGTTTGAGTGGTGATGATACATTGAAATGAATATGATTATCTCCAAGGGCTTCTCACCGTAAGACTAGCAACATTGTGGCAGCAATCTCATTTGCATGTCAATCTTTCCTACATGGTGAAAAAATCTGGATAAACAGACAATTCATAATCATTTCATTACTTAACCTCAATCAGTTCTATTATCGTTTTTCCTTTGGCTAATGAAAATGTGTTGAAACTAGACATGGATATATCTCTACAAATGTATTCGTGCTATATGTTTGAAAAACGAGAGTGTGTTCTTTAAGTTTTGAAATAAAAATAGCCACCCATATTGGAAACCATATGCTAGAGATAAAAGCAAGAGGTGACATCAACCTTTTTAACCTTACTCTGTGGAAAAGCCTTCTTGACCCCGTGAAAGTAAATAACATATAAATAAAAACAGAGCCAAAGAGCCTGACAAATACAACTTAATAACTGTAGTGAAATGTGTATACCATAAACAAAACGCGTATCAGTCCAGACTCCAGATGCAATCTTTTTCAAGTGTGACACACGCAATTCAATGTAATAGAAATATTGAGAAGACAGTTCAGAGGAAATTCCAATAAGAAAGACATGCAGAATGAATGCATGTACTGTGCACTCTGCAGCTACTTTTGCTTGTTATTTTATGTTTATTTTTTGGGTGGCTGTCAGCAGCATTTTCTGTTTGACTGCTGTTGCAGCTTTAAACATTCGGGAATGTACTTCAAACAAATTTGTTTAAAATGTTTATGGTATCAATAATGCACCCTTCAGGGAAAAGTTTGGTTTTATAAATGTGGGTGGAAGTGCTTACTGGGAGGGTTAATTTTGACAGATGATCTTTCCTGTCAGATATGAAAGTTGTATGCATTTTGGACTAATATTAAAGACTGGACATATTCATACCAGTGGTGGTTTTAGGTAGCAAGTTACTCTTGATTGTAGGTGAATTTCATCCTTGTGAGTAACATTTGGATGCAATGGATTTTAAGTAGACTAAAAAAATTGAGCGTCATTTATTTGTTATAAAAATCATCAATTTATTTGTTATAAATATCTAAATGATCTTTGAGATTTTTGATAAAATGAAAGCTTGGCCAAATAAGTGGATTATTACCAGGTTTCTTATATTATTAAAATAATGAAGATTAAAAATTAAAAAAATTGAAAAAAAAATCTATAATATAAGATTGTATTGAACTTTCTTAATAAAATTTTATCATATACGATTTTCACTTTGTAATGTTTTGGTATTTATTTTGCTTGTAAATTATTTTGTTGATTCAATCTTCTCTAATATATTTTTTTATTATTTAGTTGAAACATTTGTTAGTCGGGGGAATAATAGTGAATATAATTTATTATTTTAGGTTTTTAGTTTTTGTGTTTAGTAAATTTCTTTCGTCCTACAATTATTATTAATGTAAGTTTATTACAATTAGAATTTAACCATATATTTTATGTTTTTTTTTTTAGTTAGTTAGTTTTTACAAATAATTTGAACTTACAAATATCTTAAATACATCTTTAAAATTCTTCCAAAATATCAATCTCAAAGTTGTTATGTTGCATTTCTTACATATCATAACTCCACTATCTTATAAAATGGCATTCATAAAAAAGTATTTTGAGAAATAAACAACAAGATCCAAACTCCACCATCTTGCCAATACATAACAATTTATTGGACTTCTTCAAGCAAAAGAAAAAAAAACTTTTAAATGATAGCCAAATAGATGTCAAATTGAACATTAAATTTTCCTTATAATAGTCAAATAAATATCAAATTTAAAATCAATCATAAAAATAAACTCAACATAATCCACTAAAAAGAACCTTTTTGTAAATCAAAGTCCTATTATATCACATGTGAATTCTTAGAAATAAACTCACCCTATCAAAATTTGATTTATCATAGATTTGATTGACTTTCATCTTTAAAATAGTTTTCACTTTTACACATACCTTTATTAATTATGAATTTTTGAAGAGAACATACTATCACATTAAATACCCATATGAATTATAAACCTGATTTATAATTACATAAATATATAACAAAATTAGACTTGTTTAAGGATTAGGGTTTAAGTTTCCGAGTTTCACTAATAATTCTTTTTAAAATCATTAAAATTAGTTTATGATTGTAATTGTTTATTTATTTAACTTTTAGTTTATAAATTTATAATAATAGTCTATTGATATCTTGTGTTCTTTTATTTTTATTTTATTATTACATTTCAAAATAAATTAAACTATTATTTGTTGAGTTGTATTGACTTGGGTTAAGTTAAATGAGAGTATTGCAAGAAAAAAGGAAAATAAATCTACCTTCAAATTTTAGGTGGATAAGGAGAACTCAATTACCCACCAACCAAAAAAATTCCTCAAATCAATCTTTGAAGTATATGTAATGTACTAAGCCATTAATATATACATGGGTTTCCTTTCATTTAAATTGTTTTTAAAAATAATTTCAAAGAAATCTAGGGTTGTCTACTGATCTAAAGCTCTGAAACTTTAATATAGGGGAGCCCTTATATAATCTCTAAATTGAATACAGTGAACCACTCACCCTCTCGTGAGTAAGCCTATAACAGTCATAGTGACATTAACAAATCAGTACCGTCTTGATAAATTTACCGTTGCAAAACAACTTTCTTTTGTGTAAATCAATCTAATTTTATGTAAAGAACCAGCGGCCTCTCCATACATACTCCTCTAGCCAGCTTGATTTCCTTCACTAATTTCGTTAGTCCTCTCCTTGTAGATAGTATTGAATCCCCTATTTTGTAATGACTACCCAAGTCTTTTACCTGGTTGCTCTCCTATGATGCAACAACACCTCTGGCATCAAAGATTCCAATCCCATAGCCCACATTCAGGGCACTGTCATTTCTGAGCTTCTCTGTAGTATACGTTGTCTCTTTTGTGTCTTCAAACCATACATTCGCTGCACTGGTATCTTTCTAATCCAGAGTGTCTGTTTTTAGCCTAAAAGACAATGACTACTGCATTTTTCAGTGATGCATGATTGTCATTGCAACAGCTTCAGCACATCCCCTTCCTGTGCCATAATTGTCGCAGTCAAAAGAAGGAAAATGTTCACTACACCAATAAGTTGTTTTTTTGGTAACAGAGAGAATATTCAGAGTTGTAGAGACAAAAACTAAAGAGGTTCAGCAGTCAGGAAAAATCATTGGATCACAGAAGCATACTGATCAAAACATATGTACTCACATAATATATTTGATCAATGCTCTTGCACTAGGTCTGCTCATTTCATATTTTCATATATTGATCAAAGCAAAAAGAGAGTAATATTTCTCAAGATTGTGTGTCTGTGGATATATTAAAAGGGTATAGACCTGGTCATTTCATATACCTAGAAATTATATCATACATACACAAAGTAATATATCTATCTGATCAAAATTTATGCTCTGAGCTTGTGATCAAAAGAGCTAACACCCATGTCAAGAAAAGGGTCCAAATGTGTTAGTGTTAGTCCAGACGTATATAAGGCCCGTGACAAAGCAAGCAGTGCAGATAAGGGAGGAAAATCTAGCGGTGGAAGAGGCAAAAAATGTAAAGGAAAATCCTTAAGGAACAAGATCTGCATTCCAAAGCTCAGTAGCTCCAATCTGTCACCAATGAAAATCATTGGAAAGTTTGTGCATGCTCTCTTCCATTCAGGTAGCTCCAAGAATGGAGGAGGTTCATGTGTGAGGAATACTTCTTCCACAAAGTGTTTCCCAGGCCATTTTTCCCAGACTCACATTATAGCGAGGCCATTCAAGACTGCATTGAATTCTTCAAGAAATCCTCCAGCACAGACCAGAAAGTCTCTTGAATGACAACAAATACTTTTTCTTGGGCGGTAGATTACAGGTCTTAGGTCTTACGGGCACACCATATCCATAATGTTATGGTAAGATTTGTTGGTGCATAACATTTGACTACTTGTAGATGCAGAGGCTGATCTGAATTCATCAACTTCAGGAGCTTTTGATATCAGCTTTGTTAGTTTTTATTTGGGTTATTTCTATGATTTGTCTCATTGAATAGTGTAATATGGTTATAACAACTGATAACAAGGTGGTATTACCGTACACCATGTTTAATTTTTGCTTGTAGCATCCTCTGTTTTGTTTTAAAAAAATGATGATATCTGATCATACCAGCAGCTTCTGCAGTTGGGTTGAGATGTCAAACTACTAAGCTACTAAACACTTAAAGTAGGTCTGTGGCTAGTTTTAATACAATACAATGTTTGAGCTGTTATGGTGGAATCTGGACTGCAGTATAAATACTTGTGTAATGAACTGCAACAGAGCATTGTAGCGACTTTGGTAATTTGGATGTCTCTCATAAAAGAAGCATCATGTTTCTTTCGTCCTTCCATCCTCTCTCATGATTATGATCATAAACCTCATCTTTGCTTGACTGGTAATGATACATTGAAATGAATATGATTATCTCCAAGGGCTTCTCACCCACTGTACTCATTCTCTAAGACTAGCAAGATTATAACAGCAATCTCATGTGTATGTCATTCTTTTCTACATAAAAGAAATCTGAACAAACAAACAATTCATAATCATTTCATTACTTAACTTCAATCAGTTTTATTATATATGGAAAAAACAGTCCATAGAAAAATATGATAAATATGAAAAAAATACCCTAAATTGTATTTAAAAATATAATAATTAAATGCATAAGTAGACAACAGATTCAGAATTATTAAAGAGAAAAACAATTATGGCTTGAAGATTTCTTGTAAATAGTCAGAGCTCTGTTGTATCATTCACTGAATACTCACCATCTGATAACTCGTCACCACCACTTCCATCTGTTTTGGTGGAGTTTTTCATTAATAATAAACAACAATTATAATACTAATAATAAGATGTATTTGAGATCTGTTTTGGGGTAGTTTTTTATTTTCCTCAATCACATTTTCTAGATTTTTTGTTTTTTCTATATTTTAAATTATTAAAATTTGAAATATTCCACAGGTGGATAGGAAAAACTAGGAAAAAACCAGAACATCTAACCGCATCCACCATATTTGGTAACTACAATTATAGCTAATGAAAATGTGTTGAAACTTGACGGATATATCTCAATCAAATCTATTCCTGCTATATGTTGGAAAACAAAAGCCACAGCTAGACTGTATTATTTAAATTTTGAAATAAAAATAACCACCCATATTGGAAACCATATGCTAGAGATAAAAGCAAGAGAGGACATCAACCTTTTTAACCTTACTCTGCCTTCTTGACCCCATGAAACTAAAGAACATATCAATAAAAACAGTTTTAAAGAGCCTGACAGATACCTCTTAAAAACTTTAGTGAACAATGTCAATAAACAAAGCGTGAATCAGTCCGTTAAATGGCAAAACCAGTCCAGATGGAATCTTTCAAGTATGACACACGCAACTCAATGTAACATAAATCATGAGAAGAAAGTTTGACAGGAAATTTCAATAAGAAAAAATGGCTCAAGAAAGACATGCAGAAGGTATGCATGTTCTGTGCACTCTGCAGCTGCTTTTGCTTGTTATTTTATGTTTATTTTTGGGTGGCTGTCAGCAGCATTTTTGCTCGAGTGCTGTTGCAGCTTTAAACATTCACGAATGTACTTCAAACAAATCTTTAAAAAAAGTTGATGGTGTCAATCAGAGGTTAAATTTGAGGTAGTTTAAATGTTTTTTTAATGATTTTAGCCATAAAATAATTGTAAATATTTGAAAAAAACTTGAATTGTAAATTTTAAGTATGACCGTCATTTTTTATATAGATTTATTGGTAAACTATACAAATATATATTAGAAATAGTTAAATACATATAGAATAATCTTTTATAAATTTTATTAACAGTATAAAAATAACACTATTTTATATTTTTGAAAGACATGATTTAAAATTTACCATCACTTAAAAATTGTTTGACAGGCATAGGTGGCCGTCAAATTTAACCCCACTGTCAATAATGCACCCTTCAGGGAAAAGTATGGTTTTATTTGATGATCATCATCCCTCTTACATATGAAGGTTATATGTATTTAAGACAAATATTTAAGACTAAATATATCCGTATTAGTGGAGTTTTATGTAGCAAGTTAATCTTATGATGCTAAGTATAGATCATTCAAATTTGTCAAATGTTATTTTTTAAAGTTTTTTTGTTATTTAACTTTTTTAATTGGGAAAAGTTTTGGGACAGTGATTAATCCAATTATATATGTATATATATATATATATATATATATATATATATGTGTGTGTGTGTGAAGTTGAAAGTTTCTACATACAATTTTAATGTATAAATATCTTAAATATATATTTGAAATATGTTGAAAGATATTAATTTCAAAGTTCTTATCTTAAATTTCTCACATATTACATTTTAATAACTCCACTATCTTCTAAAATAGCATTTATCTAATTACACTATTGTGTCACGGTTGAAAATATTTATGAGAAATATACAACACTACCTAAACTCCACCATATGGTTAAGACATTACAATTAATTGGACTTCTCCAAACAAAAAGAAAAAAATCACAAATGAGAGCCAAATGGATGTCAAATTTAAGATTGAATTTCTATTGTGATGGTTAAATAGAAATCAAATTTAAAATCAAACATAAAAATGAATAACTCATGTTATTAACATTACATGACTATTATTATAGGAATGTCTCACAACATAATTAAATTATTATTTTTATAAAAAAATTGTATGATTTTAATCATTACTTAAATCACCTTACTTAATAATCATTGATAACATTTTTTCTTAAATATTTTTTATAACAATCGCATAAAACCCAACCCACTCTTAACACATAAACAAGAAAACCTTTTTGTACATCAAATAGAAATGAATTCTTATAGAACAAACTTAAATTAATCAAAACTTGGTTCACCGTAGGTTTGGTTGATTTCAATCTTCACTTTTACATATACCCTTATTAATCAAGAATATTTTAATTTAATATTACATAGGTACATAATAGAACTAAGATTGTTTAAAGATTAGGGTTCAAATAAGAGATTTTATGCTTTCACATTCTTTGAAATATAAAATTGCAACAATTTTTACATTTTGTATCTGTTGGAGCTCAAAATTGCACTCGTCTTGAATCGGGATGATCCAAGGCTTTGAGGCAATATGAGACTGTCTCCAAGTTATGGGACCTTGAGCTTGATACAGACCTTCGAAGAAGGCCGACTTCCTTTGCCTATTTCTATGACTAAAACTACTCCTACGAAGGGAAATGCAACTATCTAGCTCTATTGTATCATTCTAAGGGACCAGGGTGAGAAGGAGATGTATAAAATGAAATCCTAAACTAAAGGGAGGTGATAACACCAGAAAGAAGGGAAGAACACTCTCGGATGAGTGAAAATGAGGGAAAATGTGCAAAAGAACTATAGACATACATGCCACAATCCATAACAACATTCAAGCTCTCATTTTCATGGAGCACAACATAAAAGAAACCTTAAGAGATGTAAAACATGCACAACATACCAATATTGCAAAAGAAAGGCAAGAAGATGTAATAAACATGAGCTAGGGTAGAAAATAGCCACAAAATATAAATTTTATTGCTTCAAATGAATGCACAATTGATTACAATGAAAGGAGACAAGAATCCACATGCAATGGCTCAGATATGAGGCCTACAACTCAAAATGCAAAAATACACTACTTTGAATAATGCTCTTACATTCCAAGAGGGTCCAACCTTTACAAATGAGCATTATTCAACAATATATAGAAGAAAGGGAGAGAAGAGGAGGGAAAAGAGAGGAAAACTTGGATTTCCAATCACAACCACCAACAAGATGCAATAAATGCCTGCAAATCCACATGGAGCTCTGTCAAATCTGCATCCCCACGTTAGTTTGCTTGTGGAAGAAGAAAAGAGGCCAAATCCCATGAAATCTGGGTGGTTGAGTCAACTGGAAGTGTGCATTAATGACTTGAGTTGTGTTTTCCCATTTTCACCTACCAAATCTCGTTAAAATCCAATTTTGAAAAGCCTAGAGCATATCCCTCTCAACAGTTTTCCAATGAGACCAAATGCACATGATTTCAAGCTTTGTAGCAAAAGTTATGCCAATTTGAAGTTTTATAGTGCAAGAGGAACACACCTGAAAAATGGCATGATCTCGATTAGTCGCGAGGAGTTTGCAGTTGACTGCAAGTCATCTTTGCCTCATGTCACACCCTCATTCACTACCAAGATCCACAAACAACTCGGCACTTTTCTATTTGTCTTTGTGATTTGCACTTTATCTTATAAGTCCCCACAATAGGACACATGGTGTGCTAGGATTGGTGTGCGGAGGTTGCAGCCTTGGGTGCATGCGCGGAAGTAAAAGACAGAGAAACAAGTTTGCACAAAGTGCAAGGATGGATGCATAGAATCCACCGGCGTGCACGAGAGGGTGCACAATGACTAAGAAGGATGGTGTATACTTGATCTGTAAACCTTTCAACTTTGGAATTATCCAAAGAATCACAAATTAAACGTTGTTGTTCTACTTTCTATTAGAAAATGACAGAGATAGCTAGTGAATAAATTTTACTCGTGCTTAAAATCAATAATTACAGGGAAAGGAAAGAATATAAACTCACAAACACCAACAAGTTTTATCCTGGAAACCTCCAGAGGAGGAAAAACAAGTCGGGAAGGGCAATTGCTCTTTCTTCCCACTTTTATTGGCCAATTCAAATAATAAGTACATAAATTACAATAAGTATGAGAGAGAAGTAGATAATATCTCACACTTCCTCCTAATTACTTGCTTGCTTTGTCTCAATACTCCTTTCTTCTACAAAATACAATTCCAACACTAAGAACTTCTTGCTCACTTGCTTTCATGCTTCGATGATCCTATTATCTTCTACAAACATGTATTTATAGCCTTTCTCATGTCCTCCTATGCACTGGAGAATGGGAAAGGTCATGAAGAAGAAGAGAGACGAACAACCTTTGAAATTCTGAGGTTGTTCGTTTCATATTTTATTTTTTTTCCGAAAGAGCTAGGATCACCGCCAAAGTGCAGACCGGCGGTTCAGTAACCGCCACCCGCATGCGGGGCAGCGGGACATATTACTAAAAAGACAGAACCTCCGTTATTTAATTTCCTTCTTCGTTACGACCGATCTAATGAAGTAGAGTTATTTTGGATCCCTTATGGATCACACCTCCTTGCTTAGGAGGCTTTTGGTCCCACAAAATCTTAGTGGGGAGTAGATGACAAAATAGTTCCCTCACTTATGCCTTCAAGTACCATTGGGCCTCGCCTTGGTGTCTTTCGTTTCGATCCAATCCACCAAGACTCCTACGGACCTCTCCTAGTTTCTCTGACCTTCTACTGCAACACTACATCCTCCTCCAATTCACCTCGTGATTCCAAGACGCAATCCTCAATGGAAGGTAGCAACTATAGTTCTTCATCTTCGTCTAGCATGGATGGCTCATATAGGTGTAAATTCTCACAGTTTATTACAAAGTACATCCTCATAAATGATGGTAGATCAAGTCAAAAGCATTTTCTCCAACCTGCTCCAATATGGTGAAGGGCCCATATCGTAGTGGCTTGAGCTTCCGTGCTTAACCTTGTAGTCTCTCCTTGCTCAAGTAAATCCAAACTCTATCTCCAACATGAAGCTTATGTTCCCTCCTATGCTGATCATGCCTAGCTTTGTACTTGGCTTGAGATTTCTCTAGTTGTTCTTTGACTTTGAGATGGATTTTCTGGATCCTCTCAATGAATTTGGTGGCTCTAGTCACCTCTGTGTCTCATGTATCCTTCTCATCCTACTTTCCAACCGTTATGTCCAGGTAATGGATTTGTAGGTAGATATCCCCAAGCATGCTTCAAATGGTGACTTCATAGTGGATGTGTGTCTTTGCTCCTGGTTATAGGAATTTCCGAATGTAGGCTAAGGACTCATCCCAAGTCCTTGGGTATTTGTTGTTATACCCTTTGATCAATGTACCAAAGTCTTGTTCACCACCTCTATTTGTCCATCTGTCTGTGGATGGAAAGTTGTGCTCCTCTGTAACTTGGTATCCATCTTGTCCCACAAAGTAGTCCAAAACTTCCCAAGAAGCTGGAATCCATCGAGACAATAGACTTTGGCAAACCAAAATACACCCATACATTACATTAGCAAAGAAAAGATTTGTTGCCTCATGTTCTTTTACTATCTTTTTACATGCCATAAGAATACACATCTTATTGAATCTATCAACAACAACATAGAGATAGTCATGGCCATGTTTAGACATAGGTAATCCTCCTACAAAATCGTTTCATATTTTATTTTCTATTTGAAAGAGCGGACCGCTGCCCAATGGTAGATGGCAGGTCCTATTACTAAAAAGATAGAACTTCGTTATTTAATTTCCTTCTTCGTGCTTGACTAATCTGATGAAGTAGAGTTATTTTGGATCCCTATGGATCAATACTTGCTAAGGAATGCAAGTGTGCAAGGAGGCACAAAATCCAACAGAGGAAACACGAAGCTCAAAAGAAGGTGATGCGCGCAGAGCATGCCAAGAAGAATAGAGTAACGCATGAAAGGGGAATGCATAAGGGAAATGTGTGAGGGAGATTGAGTGTGTGTGAGGTGTGCGCTGGTCTCGGGGAGGAAATGACATGCACACAAGAGGCATATTGAGGACTTGGAAGAATGTAAGGAAATCTTGTGGATGCATAAGAGGATGTGTGACATCTAAGAAAGAAGAATGAATGCATAAGGAGTGAGAATGAAAGAAAAGGGGAAATACTTGTAGCCATGCAAGGGAGGAATGTGGGAACTTAAACATGCGCGAGAGGAAAATGAAGGGAATGGAAGAAGCAAGGATAGCATCTTTGGGTATGCATGAATAATTACAACTAAGGAAATGCACCAAGGAAGAAAACCAAGAGTGTGCGGAACCAAAAGACATGATGCCATAACCAGAATGGAATCTGCAAGTTGCCAAAATAACCAAGGGGTTATTTTGGGCAACAATTGACAACTTTCAAGGACATATACCGCTTAGATGAAGAAGACCAATTTCCTTGAACCATCTATTTGGCATGGAGTCACCTAAAACATGAGATTATGATCTACAAATTGAATATCTCACACTTGAAGTCATATGAAGCACTTCCTAGACTCAGTATTGAACCGATCTTGGGAAATCATGCGAGAATCATTGGATACTTCCCTTTTTAAAGATTGATAACTTGTGTGCAAAATAACTTCCATCTCGAAGCAAAAAAGAGCGCGGGAGAGGAAAGAAACCTACACTACCAAAAATATTGTGCGTAATGCACTTAGAGGAATAAAACTATTCTAATATGTACATGATGCAAAAAAACAAAATGGAAGTGCTTGAGATAAATCCCATTGATTAGGATTGGTAGTGCATCTCCATCAAGTTGAGACAACTCAAAAGAGTTGGACTTCTTACAAGAATTGATGATATATGGCCCACTCTAAAGTGCATCAAACTTTGAATGGCGTCTAGGTTTAGCTCTGTCACCATCCCATTTTAAGACCAAATCCCCCAATCTAAAACCCTGAGATCTATCCTTTCTATCAAACCACTCTTTGGTTGAATTCATATGTTGTTCCAATCTAATCATGCCAGAATTCCTTAATTCTTCAAGTTCAACCAGCTCTGCCATTCTAACCTCTCTTTGTTCTACGCCCTCAAATTCCATCTATTGTGTCAACTCTAGTGAAGGTGATTCGAGTGATAAAGGAAGTCTAGTTTCTTTACCATATACAAGTTTGTAAGGTGAAGTACTAATGTCCTTCCTCACTGTGATTTTGTCTTCCCAGTGCGTGAGACCTTTGTATGCTACTACCCGTGGTCGATATCCATTTTCCTTTTCATGATTTTGATTAGGTTTTTATTAGCAAAATTTTCCAAGCCATTTCCTAAGATTAATAGTTGGAAGATGTCTTCAAATATATTCCAAGTCCAAGAGCCCAATCAAATTCTATTTCTTAAGAAGGCCTTTGCATTATCAAAGATAACGGTTTGAGAAATGTCAAACCTAGTCACAATACCTTTGAGCAAGTCAATGATGACTGACTTAGTTGCTTCCTTAATCACAATAGCTTCTATCCATCCGGTGAAGTAAACAGAGTTGTCAAAACCCACTTGTGACCAACACTTGAAGGAGGATTGATCATGCCAATGAAGTCAAGACCCCATTGGGAGAATGGTTGATTCATTTGGATTAGCTGGAGGGGAAGCATGGTCGGCTTCTTTTTTCCTGTGAAAAAGGAACATTCTTTACATTTTCTAACCCACTTGTGCGCATCAACAAACAAATTAGGCCATAAGTATCTCACCTTTATGATTTTCATTGTTGTAGTTCTAACAGAAATTGTATACTAGATAATCCATCATGAAATTATTCTAACACTTTGTTGACCTACGCACCGTCAATACATCTCGGGAACATGCCATCAACACTCCTTTTAAAGAGAAGTACACCAATACCAATAAGTGCGTAAGGAATGGACTGCGGTCTCAAATGTCTCCTCTTTACTTTTCTCGGGCCGGAGGGTATGCACCAAAGATAGGAATGTAACCATTTCATCAACCCAACTACATGCATTAGGATTTTCATTTTGCTTAGGTTCAACATGCGAGAGGTTACTCATCCATGAACAAGAAAATTTCTTGATCATTCTATGCATCTACAAAAAGCTACTCACAAAGTGTTCTTCCTCTTACTATATTTGTGGCTTTGATAGTCACATCATACTCCATGATTTTGGTCACTCATCTAGCTATTTTTTCATTGATTTATGCTCCCATAATGAAGTCTCTCACACTAGAGTGTGAAACAATTTTTTTACATGATTAGTGGCAAGCATACTCTTGAACTTCTTTAGTGTGCACATGATGGTGAAGACCTATTTTTCTATGTGATTGTATTTCAATTCATAATCCTTTAGTGTCTAATGAAGAAAGCCACTGGCTACTCCAATCCTTGATCATTTTGTTGAGTCAAAACAACAACAACAATGGTATCAACTCCAGATGCATATAAAGTGAAATCCTTAGAGTAATCAAGATTGATAAGTGTTAGGGTGCGAGAAATTTCTTCCTTGATCTTGGAAAATATTTCCTTTCCTTCTGCTGACTACTTAAAGATTAAATATTTCTTGAGCATGAGAGTGATAGGTCTAACCAAACCTGCAAAGTTAGGAATGAATCTCTTAACAAAGTTGATCTTGCCAAGGAATGATTACAAGGCCTTCTTGTGAGTTGGTAAAGAGAGAGAGTCGGGATGGATGAGATTGTTTTTGGGTCAATAACGATACCATCCTTTAAGACAACATGTCCCAAAATTTTTCCTTGCACAACAACAAAGTTACACTTCTTGGGGTTAAGAGATACCCCAAATTCTCTACATCTCTCAAATACTTTCTCAAGATGGCCGATGCGATCCTTGTTGTGCTCTGAGAAGTAATTTATTTCATCCGAGTAAACTAGGATCAACTCATTGATGTATCATTTGAAGGAAATGTCCATTTCTCTTTGAAATGTAATTGTAGACACTAAATCATGCACTTTGGGTATTACTTAGTTCCCGATCTCATACTACTATTCATATGGTTTTTGAGTGAAGAAAGTACTAATTAACCCATGCCCTTTGCCATTTACTTTTCTTTTTGTCGCCATTCATGACCTTCTTCATGTGTTTGCCTAGTTTATTTTGTCATTCCACATTATTCTACCTGAATGGGTGCCCAGATAGTCTTGGGGCACCCAGTGCACCTGTCCTAATCGGGTGCCTCGATCATTTCTCCATTTTACACAAATTTTTACCACTTTCTAATCGTTTGAGATTGCTATCTTTTTGGTGTCGGCCTTTTTGGGGTTAATTATAAAATTAGAACAAGAGAACCATATAAATATAAAGTTATGAGACCATAATGAGGGACCAAGCACTAGTCACTACTATCACCACCTAAGGTTGCATCCATCCAAGGCTCCATTTGCATCCATCTAGCTCCATCACAAGGGACAAGGTTGGTTCATCTACATCACACATCATAGGAGGGAAGTTTATTCTATTCCATCCACCATCTATTTACATTTCTACATCTAGTTATTTCTCGCTACTTCACAAAGTGTGACTGGCACAAGAGAACCTAGGGAAAAATTCTCACACACACACTCATAACTACATTTGGGTCTAAAATGTAGTGCAACGCTCAGTTAGTAAGTCCACCATTGTGGTTGTTAAGGACAATCCAACCCCTTCATATGCATCTTTATTTTTAGGTTTTGATGCTTGGCTTGGGGTTTTGCAAGTCTCTTATTCATCATTGATTACCAACAACATCGACACACAGCTTCAACAAAATACACGCGAAAGGAAGCAAAGACCTTGGATCATCTAAAGAACCATGCAAGTTTGGTTTTTGAACTCCTGCATGACTAGGGTGCCCAGAACTCGGACTAGAATGCCCTGTGCCCCCATCCCTCTTCAGTGCCCTAGTCCACTCGGAATGCTCGGATATATGCACTTTTCGGACCTCGGCACAATTTATTTCCTCCTCTTGTTTCTTCAGTCATCTCTACGACACACATCTAAAATCATTGAATCAACTAAGCTCTTTCTAACCCTCCTTGCACATTAGGGTTTTACATTTCTACTTTCTTATTTGCTTGGGTCACTTTCCTTATTTTTTTATTTGTTATTTATTGTTGTGCATTTTAGATTAAACTAATTTAGATCTCCCACATATATTTCCATTTTAGTTTAATCATTTTGGTGAACCCGTCCTTCGAATCCACTTTTCTAGGGTTTATTCTCCTCTCACCATGGCTCAATCTCATGATGATTTTACTGAAGCACATCTTAAGGCCATTAATGATCATATTGTTGAACATCCCCAAGATCTAGACTTGCTTTTACATGTTTCTCGTGAGGAAGCTACTAATTTGGTGGAGCTCACCGCTTCTTCGCATGCCATACCAACTTTTGTTGCCACTCAATCACTCACTTATACTCTCCCACCTATTTCTACCATTCCCATTTCTATCAATACTCCTACCAATCACTTTACACCACCCTTAGTTTCTCATATACAACATGTTTCATCCATTAGTACTCAAGACTTAACTTCTCTTTATCAGGACCTTCAAGCTCAAATTCGTAAGTTACAATAGGCCACTTCGCATGCATCTCCATCTTTAGATTCCACCTTGTTATTACATACTCCATTCACACCCTCCATCTCTACTTATCTCGCTTCCTCCTAGTTTTTCACCCCTAAGCTTCCCATTTTCAATGGGCATGGTGACCCGAGAACATCTTAGAGCATTTCATGTAGCTTGTCTTGATTTTGTTGATGATCATATTATTTTGGATAAAATATTTCCCCGTAGTCTCCATGATTATGCGATGCATTGGTTTTATGACCTACATGTTCATTCTGGTAACTTCATTCACACATTTGGTTGATGCCTTTCTTACTCATTTCTCCATCAATATCGGCTCCAAGATCTCTTACACTCAACTAGCACAACTTAAATAGGGATCCAATGAACACCTAGCCAATTACATTTTGAGATATAAAAACAATCTAGCTAAGATGTCAAATGTGCTCATGGACTCCGAGATTCAAGAATTTTTCATTCGAGTCTCTTACCACCTCTCCAGAGAGAGTGTTCTCTTTGAGACCTCTCCTTCGTTCGATCAACTTTTTCATACTCTTAAGCTTCGTGAGACCAAACTCCTATCCATAGGCAAGCTTAAGTATCAGAGCAAGCATCGTCCTCTACTCATTTTCAAAACAAGACACCATTCAAACCATCTACAACTAAACCAACCGATGCCAAAATCATCAATGCGTGGTCACTCCTACTAAAGAGGTTTAGTCACTCACAAACACCTCAGCATACATTTACTAACCTTCCTATGGCTCCACATCTTATATTGCAACAACTTCTTGAGATAAATCTTATTATGCTTCCTCCACCACTTGAATTAGACCCATCATGACCAAAAGGTAGGAATTACAATGAGAAATTTTGATGTGACTATCACAGATGTGTGGGACATTCTACAAATCGATGTTTCAAAATCCACACAATCATCCAAGATCTTATTGATACAACAAAATTGAGTTTCCAAAACCTACAGACTTTGCACCAAAAACAATGACAAGGGTAAACTCAAACTATTTAATAACCAGCCCAACAATGTGACAAGAAAGCATCTGACTCTTCCGCTAATCATGCATATCACACAGAAGTCCTCCTCCCGCATCAAAGGCTCTTGAATTTTTAGTTACACATACTGACGCTTCTTCATCGTTCATCTCTTTTTCCAATCACGATTATCATGCAAATTTCACATCTAATCACTTACATATTAATGCATCTATCGGTTTAGTCTCCATCAATAATACTAAGGTTGACCCATCTTGGCCCATTAGTGCATGTTCTATTCCACTTCTTATGCCATCGGTTACCCTCTATCACAAATTACATACCCTATGAACAAACCATATGGTGTCATTAAACTGGCATGTTACGGTTGGTCCTCTTACTATGTTTGTGCCTTTCCTCATTGGAAACATAGTTGATGGTTGTGACATGCTACTCTGGTCTCAATTAGATTCGTAGATCTCAATCCATCATCTCTATGAATCATTTGCGATCTAAAATTTATTCATAACAATCAAGTCATCTCTATTGATGGTGTACCTCCATCTACTCCATGGTCATCATCTCCTCGAGTATCGGCTATTGCATCTCTTACATCATCTAGTGCACATCACACTCTATGTTACTAAAAGCACAATCTACTCCTAGTTCACCTACTCACACATTATCTACACGACCTCATCGCTCACTAGTCCTACACATAGGTATAGGTCCATCCCTTAGACAATTATAACATCTCAACATAAGTCACCACCTCATTTTATTCCACGAGGGTGTCCATCACCTTCACGCTCACTTTTACCTAGATCTCCATCACCTACACATTTTTTACACCATGACATTCATCATATATTCATCCATCACATGCACATAGACTTCACTCACCCGCATAACATTTATCTACTATACCACCACTACTAGAGCATGGTCATACACTTTCATCACCACATGCATCGGATGGAGGACCTTCATCCTTCACTGTCATTGGTTAGTTCATTCACTCACACACACTTAGGGGCATAACATCCAACACATCCCCCTCCATCTAATATCTTCAACACATATCTCATCTTCATTATCATCATACATTTATCTCATATAATGCACATACTCATCACACACTTTAGCGTCGACCATTACCGATGACACACTCTTGTGCTTTGGTCACACTTGACTATTGAAGGCATACTACACACATGAACCCCACACACTTGCACAATAGATACTACACATTGCGACTCTTCACACATCTCATGACACATGTCTTATATATCATCATACATCTACATTTATTCTACATCATCTCGACCATTACACATCTACACATCTCTACACACTTCACGTCATATGTCTTGCATCATATGGTTAGTCTACATCATTTCTACCTTTCACACCTACATATCGCATATCTTCTACATACCATACTACTATTCATCATACATGTGTCACACTTCTATTGTCTACATCTCTATCATTACATACTATTCATTCTACATACTACATATACACACATTCACATTCACACTATTCGACTATCTACACATCTTGTATTACATCCTACACATCGCATATTACATATTACACACATCACATGGTCATCTTAATCATCACACATACTAATTCTTCTACATGTTGCACTCTCACTACCCTATGATGCACTCTAGTTCCTCGGTCCATACTCGACTTTCCGAGGGTTTACAAATCAAATGGACCTTATCATACTCACATGGTCATCATTCATCCTTCTATCATGCGACATTCCTAGGTTAGTGACATACGCTATAGGCTAAATGGTCACCTATCCCATCATCTTATAGTGGTATACGCTTTAGGCTACATCACCACTCCCTCTATTCATCTTGTAGTGATACACGCTTTAGGCTAAATCATCACTCCTATGCTTATATTTTCGTGATATACACTTCGGCTATAGGGTCACACACACACATCATCTTTAGGTCACATATCATCAACACACATACACACTCATCACAACACATTAGACACAACACACACTTTGACCATTTCTCGATGATGCACTCTCATTTACGGTTCATTCTTAACTACCGAGGGGGGAAACTAAATGAACCTCATTGCATACAAATCCATTCACTCGGGGGGCACACAACTCTACCATCCATCTTGCATACCATTCCATCCATCCACAACATGCTTCATATCTTGGTTACATCTACTCTTGCTCACATTTTCTTGTTCATGTTCGCTTTACTATACATGTTGGATATGTCTCTTGTATGTCATTTATCTTTACCATACACACATGTGTGTTCACACTTTTTCTAGTTGTGATCACAGATATACATGTATCTTACACACAACATGGATGTTTTCCTTCTACCACTCCTACAACGGTTGTTGGGGGCATCCACATTCGTTTCTCACAAGTGTTATTGTTTCATTTTGTATTTAGCACTTTACATTACTTGCTTATACATGTTTTTAAATATAGTTATCTTTCTAACATGCTAATGGGTGCTTCATGTGCAACATTTATTTTGTAGGATTACTTATTTCCATGGCTATTTGTTTGTTTGTTTGTCTACTATTGTTTGTCTCTTGTTTGTTATTGTATGTGGGCCTTTCCCTTTGTTTGGTGTGCACACTTGTTTTTTTGTATGTGATCATTATGGCCTTGAGTGTCTTGCAACATCATGTGAGTGATGTCCCATGTTTACAACCCACTTTGGTGGTCTATCTGCATGTTTACTTGTTTTCTAGCTTCTACATTGTTTGGTAGCTTACACTTGTTTTCTATATGCATGCTTGTTCGTACTAACACTTGTTTCTAGCCACTTGTTTGTGTGCACCTTGGTTTCTACCAAGCACATTCCCTTCCCCTTGTAGGGCACAATTTACATGGTCGGTCCTCTTTTAGGGCCACATCCTCCTATCCATGCGACGTCGCATGCGCCCCCAAAGAGGGGGCATCATTTGGGGTTTTACACACTACACAACTCTCTACCGGTATAGTTCAGTTCAATTTTCCATCCTTGACATTGTGGGTTATACAACGAGTGGGTTCAGACTAGTCTACGAACCCCGTACATAGCGGATTTTACAGGACAATTTTCCTTAGCATTCTGGGGAGTAGTTACAGGTTGGAGGATACAACAAATTTCCTCCCTACACTACTTCAGCCAGGGTGTCAAATCACCCAAAAACTAGGTAGTATATATTTCTTCACACATTCTTAGGGAAGCAAGTTACAGTTGGAGAATAATGCAGCTTTATCCCTACACTTCTTCGGCCACAGTGGCGTGAGATCACCCAAAAACTCATAGTTACAGGATATCCTCTTCTACACCATTTTATCTCATCATGGATAAGGTGCACATGTTCCTTTTACACTTTTCATACTTTCATTTCATTCTTTTCATTGCTATATACATGTTCATTTTTACATATATACATGTGTATTTGACTACTTGATCGTCTTCTCCTTTGCAGTGTCCTGTCATATGGGAAGCAAAGCAGTCAACAACAACAACGAAAAAAAAAATAAATAACGTCAATAAACAACAACATTTTTTACGAAAGCACACACCTCATACTAACATGCAAGTACATCACACACATCAACAACTACACATTTTTTCCCTAGGTTCACTCTCATCACTTTTTTCTCTTTTGCATCTTTAGTCTCCATGCTCCATCTTTTTGTCACTCCACACTTTGTCTAGTCCTTCGGTACATTTTCTACATCACTCTACATGGACATCAGGTACGCATCTCTATCTACTTTATGTTATTGAGCATTCCACTCACCAACATAAAGTGGGGCAAATGTAGACACTAAATCACACACTTTGGGTATTATTTAGTCCCGGTCTCATACTACTATTCATATGGTTTTTGAGTGAAGAAAGTACTAATTAACCCATGTCCTTTGGCCATTTTACTTTGCTTTCTATCGTCATTCTTGACCTTCTGCATGTGCTTGCCTAGTCTATTTTTTTCATTCATTCATTATTCTACCCTCGACTAGGGCGCCCTGTCTTGTGTGCCCCTAGTCCCGGGTCATCACGCCCGATCCTTTCTCCACTTTACACACATCTTTTGGGCACTTTCTAGCTATTTGAACTTTCTATATTTTTGGTGGTCCATTTTTTTAGTGGTTAATTTTTAGAACAAGTTAATTATATAAATTAGATAAGATAATATATATAAATATAAAGTTATGAGACCATAATGAGGGACCAAACACTAGTCACTACTATCACCACCTAAGGTTGCATCCATTTAAGGCTCCATTTACATCCATCTAGCTCCATCACAAGGGACAAGGTTGGTTCATCTACATCACACATCATAGGAGGGAAGTTTATTCTATTCCATCCACCATTTATTTACATTTCTACATCTAGTTATTTCTCACTACTTCACAAAGTGTGACTAACACAAGAGCACCTAGGGCACAATTCTCACACACACTCGAACTACATTTGGGTCTAAAATGTAGTGCAACACTCAATTAGTAAGTCCACCATTGTTGTTTGAGGACATTCCTAGGGTTTTGATGCTTGGCTTGGGTTTTACAAGTCTCTTCTTCATCATTGATTACTAGCGACATCCAACGCAGTGTGATGAAATATATGCAATGTAGTGAAGATTTCAGATCATCTAAGTAACCATGCAAGTTTGGTTTCGGACCTCCTACATAGACCAGGGCACCCAAAACTCAGACTAGGACACCCTAGGTGCCCCCCTCCTTCTTCGAGTGCCTTAATCCACTCAAACTGCTTAGATCTACACTTTTCTGGACCTCGGCATAGTCATTTCCTCCTCTTGTTTCTTCATTCATCTTTGCGACACAATCCAACAAGATTGTCAAATCAGCTAAGCTCTTTCTAAATCTCCTTGCACATTAGGGTTTTACATTTCTACTTTCTTAGTTGTTTGGGTCATTTTTCTTATTTAGTTATTTACTATTTACTATGTGCATTTTAGATTAAACTAATTTAGATCTCTCACATATATTTCCATTTTATTTTAATCAAGTAGTACCCATATCCAATAAACCGAAGGCATTTTATGATAGGCATATGTTCCCCATTTGGTTGTAAATGTAGTCTTGAATTGATCCTCTTCCTTGACCATGATCTGATTGAAACTTGAATAACCATCAAACATGGAAAACATTTTCGTGCCTCGCCATAGTTTGCAAAATTTTCTCCATGGAAGGAAAAGGATAATGATCCTTCAATGATGCTTTGTTCAAATATTTGAAATCAACACAAAGTCTAATTTCACCATTCTTATTTCTTACTGGAACAATATTTTCAACCCAAGTAGAGTACTTAATAGGAAAAATATTTTTGCCTCAATCAGTTTTGATAACTCCTTCCTCATAAGGGGCTCTATCTTAGGATTGATAGGTCTTTGCTTTTGTCTGATGGGTTTGACATTAGGATCAAGGTCAATGGAGTGTTGATCAACACTTAGATAAAATCCCTTTAGGTCTTCATAATCCCATGAGAAGATGTCACTATAATTTTGACACAATGAGACAAAGGCTTTCTTTTCATCTTCTATGCATATCTTTCAAAGCAACAATTCCTCGCCACGTGTGCATAATGACTAGTTGATAGTCTTCTTCTTTGCGGATATATTCTTTTCTTATCCCTTGAAATCATCATCGACTAAATATGTGCTCTAAGGTGACCAATACTTTTGGTAATTTGTTTTTCTTTAGCTAAATAACTTGATCACCATAGTTGTCATGTAAATCAGATTACATTTTTGAAGAAAACTTAGCTTCATTTTGAATGAATTGCACAATTTGTGCATCATTGTCAAATACCTGCCAACTAGTTTCATTATCTAGAATTGATGGCCTAACCACCATCTTGATGTGTTGCACATTGCCTTGAAAAGACCCTCATCCAAGTGATAATTGCGAGCTAAGAACTACCATATGATCTACTTCTTTGTTCAATTTCCTTGCACCACCTACAAATTGAGAGCATCAAAACTCTCCAAGAGGTCCCAAAATCTATGTTTATAATATTTCAAAAGCTTATTCTTTTTGCACACTTGTTCCTCACTTGATGGATAACTAGTTCAATGTCACCAAAGATCTATAATTCCTTAAACTGTCTCTTATTAGCAATAAGAAGACCATGCACCAATGCTTCATACTCTATTACGTTGTTGGAGCACAAAAACTACAACCTATGCGTGAAGAACTTATGATCCTTAGGAGAAATCATAACAACACATGCACTAACGCCATTCTTACTTCTAGAACCATCAAAGAACATCTTCCATAGTCCATAAGTACCATTTTCTACTTTCTGAGCGGGGAATGAAAAGTGGATTCTTCTTCAAGAATGCAATAGGTTCCAAGTCCAATTTCAACAGCTATATCATAAGGATCAAATTCATAGTGTTATTTGTCCCATTCATCTAATAAAAGATCAAGGATTAACGAAGGAATAGACTTCTCTCTCTGAAACTCGACTTTTGTTCTTTGTCCTCTTAGATTAGGCAATTTGATTACAGAGGGTCATACAACTCAACATAATAGGTGAAGATAGGCTTAGCTTGTATGGTAAATCTTGTACCATATCTAGTTCTTAGGATCATATGAGACCAATCAGAAGATAAGTAACCACCCACCTTGGCAGTGAAATCTCTTGATAGACAAATGGCAAACAAGGGGGCAAGTTAATGATTGAAAATATTGAGTAATAGTTAGAATTGACAAGCATGAAGGATCAATTAAATATATTTAATGACTACAAAGATTTTGAAAGTTAATTCATCAAGCAAGGTAAGACTCCTTTAGAGACAGGGATGTACTTAAGACCTAAAACATCAAAATTTTCTTAGGCATGATATAAGTACTAGCCCTTGAATAAATCATACAATTGTGAACAAGATGTTTACCTGTACTATCAAGGACATATAAAAGGGTGGTGTTTTGAAAAAAATTCTTACTTGTTTCTCATTTACTTGACATAAATTGACATCAGCTTGAGTTTTTGAATAACTAAATCTTCTTGGGGAGTTGTGTAAGAGCTTCATGCAAGAGCTCACGCTATGATGGAATAGCCAAAGCATCCCACATTGTCACATTCACATTTGTCTTCTTCATCTGATCAACAATGTTGAAGGGGAGGCCCATGGACTTGTGCATTTTAGGCATAACATTCTCTTTTCTTGATTGTTGAGGAACTTGAGATAGGTGTTTTAGGTTGTGCAACAACTTTGATTTGCGAAAGGAGGTATGCATGCAACTTCAAGTGCAATTTCACACAAATCCTCACGTGCTCTAGTAGACTAGTGATTTTTTGGATAGATTTGTGCCATCTTTTTCTTGTGGAGATCATTTTGACTAACAACACATGAAAGTTGCATGGGAGTATCCAATACTCTCTTCTTGGACCTTGTAGTGTATCCGCAACTTGAGCACACGATCTGTTGGAATTTTCTATAGCTTGATTCATTGCACATTGTCTCGGGTTGACCTCTTGCACTTATTCATTGTCAATCTTGCATGTGCTCGTGGAAGGATTATGGTTATAAGCATTCTGGATCATGAATTCTTGCACGTGAAAGGAATTTTAACAAGTATATTGATTGTGTGGTTGATTATTAGGAGGCACCACTCGCCTCTTGAACCATATTGTTCTGTATTGGAACCAATGCTTTAGTTGAGATGGGTGTTGGAAGAGGTTACACAAGGGCAACTTTACGAAGGGGAAGGTATGAAATTTTTCCTTTCATCTATCATTTGGCTAATTTTGCTCGTACTTATGATTTGGATATTGATTTCTAAAGGGTTGATGGCTTTGATTAAATCCTTGATTAGAATTATTTCTAAAGGCTTGTGCTTGCTATTTTTCTAAGGATATGACTTTATTGGACATATTTCTAATCAAGGCCTTCATTTCTTCATCTTCTTTTTGATTTTGGGGAGAATAAGATGTGGAGGTAATGGGTTGGAACTTTTCTTAGAAATGGGAGCAATGGAAGGTTGAGGTTCTTGAGGTAATTTAGAAAACAAAGCATATGTAATCTAGGGGTTATTTTACTAGCTTGGATTAGATAATTTTCAGCCCTAATAGTTATAGGATAGGCATTAGGTAATTGCATAACACCTATGGATTGTATCATAAAAATATATCATAATTCAATGCTCGTAAGAAATAAAGAAAAACACCTTGTGGGGTTGGCCTTAAGAGAAGAGGAATTTTGTCCCATGTTTTCTAAAATCTAAAATTGAAGTCAGCCATGAGCTCATTGGGAGATCTCTTGATTGTTGTGAGTTGTTCTAACAAGGAGATGTTGTCTACCTTCTCCTCAAACTAATTGCAAAATGTGCAAGTGCCAAGCTCATCTCAGTTGTGAATAGAGGTAGGTCTTAAACTTCTATACCATTGAAGTGCTTTTCCTTTGAGTGAATAAGCTAGAATCCTAACTAGCAACATCATCTTTTACAACTAGATTAATTGAACAAAAATTTGTAATGTCCTGAATGTGATCAACAGGGGTAGTTTGATTCTTACCAGTGAAAAGTGGAATACTTTTAAGTGCAGCCACTGGTATATCATGTTGTGCGATAAGGTCCAAAGGACTACCACCATCGAAGCTAAAAAAGGGAAGATTTCTTTGATGCGCCATGAAGAGAATGGGCCTCGGGACTCGGAAGAATGCATGAAAGGTATATCGGCATAGGAGTAGAAATATCCCCTACATGTAGGAGATTTAGATCTACGCGCTACCCTGCTTCTTCTTTTTGGAGAATTACAAATATTCAAAGGCTTCACCAACTATTGCGTGTTGTCTGGTTTGTATTCTTCTCATGAAAGAGGCACTCTAACTATTGAAACCAATAGATATGGGTGTTGGGAGTCATCAGATGTGTTGAAATAAGCCTCCAAAGGCTAGAAATCACTAATTCACACACCATAACTTAACAAAATGTTTTAAAGTGCATAAAATTGGTCCCATCACCATGCCAAAATTGTTGGAGCTCAAAATTGCACCCGTCCCGAATTAGGATGATCCAGGGCTCGAGGTAATATGGGAATTTCTTTTGAAGTTGTGGGACTTGCACTTGAGACAAACCTCCGAAGAAGGTCAACTTCCTCTACTTATTTCTACTACTAAAACTACTCCTAGAAGGAAATGCAACTATCTAACTCTACTCTATCATTCCAAGGGACTAGGGTGAGAAGGAGATGCATAAAATGAAATCCTAAACTAAAGGGAGGTGATAACACTAGAAAGAAGGGGAAGAACACTCTTAGATGAGTGAAAATGAGGGAAAATGAACTAATAACCGCAAACATGCATGCCACAATCCATAACAACATTCAAGCTCTCATTTTCATGTAACATGACAAAAAATAAACCTTGCAAGAGATGTAAAACATACACAACATACCAATATTGCAAAAGAAAGACAAGAAGATGCAATAAACATGAGCTAGGGTAGAAAATAACCACAAAATATAAATTTTATTTCTTCAAATGAATGCACAATTGATTACAATGAAAGGAGGAGGCAAGAATCCACATGCAATGGCTTAGATCTGAGGCCTACAACTCAAAATGCAAAAATACACTACTCTAAATAATGCTCTTACATTCCAAGAGGGTCCAACCTTTACAAATGAGCATTATTCTACAATATATAGAAGAAAGGGAGAGAAGAGGAGGGAAAAGAGAGGGAAAACTCAGATTTCCAATCATAACCACCAATAAAATGCAATAAATACTTATAAATCCACATGAGGCTCTATCAAATCCACCTCACCCCGTCGGTTTTCTTATGGAAGGAGAAAAGAGAACAAATCCAATGAATTATGGGTGGTTGAGTCAACTAGAAGTGTGCATTAATGACCTGATTCACATTTTCCCATTTTCACCTACCACATCCCAGCAAAATCCAATTTTGAATAGCTAATGAGACCAAGTGTGAATGATTTTGAGCTCTATAGAAAAGTTATGGTGATTTGAAGTTCTACAGTGCAAGAAGAACATGTCAAACACGTGGCGCAATCTGATTGGTTGCAGGAGTTTGCAGGTTGATTACAAGTCATTTTTCCACGAGGCACACCCTCATTTTCTATCAAGATCCACAAAATATAGAGCTTTTCATTCGTCTTTGTGATTTGCATTTTATTTGACAAATCCCCATAATAGGACACATGGTGCAATAGGTTTGGCATGCAGAGGCTGCAACCTTGGGTGCATGCGTAGAAGTAGAAGATAGAGAAACAAGTTTGAATAAAGTACAAGAATGCAGAGATGAATCCATCGACGCATGCAATAGGGTGTGTGAGGAATAAGAAGAAGGGTGCATACTTGCTAAGGAATGCAAGTGTGTAAGGAGGCACAAAGATCTAAAAGGAAACATGAAATCTCAAGAGAAGGTGGTGCGCGAAAGCATGCCAAGAGGAAAAGAGCAACGTGTAAATGGGGAATGAACAAGGAAATGCACGAAGGAGAACAAGCGTGTGTGAGATGTGTGGGAGACTCGGGGAGGAAATGACATGCACGCAAAAGGAATATCGGGGACTTGGAATAATGCAAGGAAATATAGTGGATGCATGACGACCGGGAAATATGAATGAATACACAAGGAGTGTGTGTAAAATAAAAGGGGAAATACTTGCAAATATGAAAGGGAGGTATGTGTGTGCGCAAACATGCGCATAGGAAAACAAAGGGAAGGGAAGAAGTAAGGAGAGCGTGTGGGGGCATGCGAGAAGAATGCAACCAAGGAAATGCACCAAGGAAGAAAACCAGTGGCGCATGCAAGCAAAAAAAGACATGATGCCAAAACCAAAATGGAATCGAAGTTGCCAAAATAACTAGGGGTTATTTTGGGCAATAAAATCATTCTCATGATCCATTATTAGACTTCAAGTTCTTAGCTTAAATTTTAACTAATAAGTTTTTAAACTAATTTATGGTTGTAATTGTTTATTTATTTATTTTTTAATTTATCATAATAGTATATTGTGAAATCTTATATCCTTGAATTTCTATTTTATCGACTATGCTCAAAATTTGACAAAGTGATAAGAATAAGTACCATAGATCTCGAATCTAGTTTCTAAACTACTATTTTTTTTTTTAAATGGTTGAGATTAAGAGGGTCAAATGTGGTGTGCACACAAAGTATGTCTATTTTTGTGTCAAAAAGATAAGAACCTATTGTGTGTGCCCCCCCCCCATTTTTTTTTTAGTTCTATATTTTTTTTCAAATCCCTTTGGTAGAAAGTTAGCTAAGACCATGTACGAGGTCCCATTAATTTTTCATAATTTTTGGATGAATGTATAATTTTTTATTAATTTTCAAAGTGCACATATCCCAAAAATGAAATATTTGTGTGTGCACCCCCATAACTTTGAGAAAAAAAGTCATTTTTTAGTTTTTTTTTTTTTAGTGTGTGTAGAATGGAGTTTAGAAAAAACCACTTTTTTTTAATTTGGATGAAAAAATCATAAATTGTGCACCAAAATGTATGCATAGGTTTTGCAAGAAAACAAGGCACTAGTAAAAGAAAATATGGATGAAAGCCTTAAACTAATCGGATTTTAGAAAGAATTATATCGTCATCAAGGTAAAACCAGCTTGACATCATAGTAGAAATTTATTTTTGAATATTATGTTTTAATGCATGAGATATTGGGGTGCACACGTGAAATTTTGATGTTTTTTTTTCAAACACATGGTTTTAATCACGCAAAAATAGTCCAAACCTTTGGTTTGGTAATCCAAGGCAAATCCAAGCCTATGGATTGGGAATTTCAAACCCAAAAAAAAGGTGAAATGAAACGCATTATAACGCTCGCGTATAACACGCTCACATTTTTTCGATGTGTTTACATGGGTTATAAGTATATGTGTTTGTGGCATGCTTTTATGTACAAAAATAAATGTTTAAGTATAAGTTTTCTTTTATTATTATTTTTCTTTTATTTTTATAAGAAATATAAAATATAAATAATATAAAAAAAAAAAATACTTTAAATTTATTTTAGTAAATATAAGATGTTAGGGTCACTCTGCACCTTATGGAACTAGTCTCACAACTCCATCTGATCATGGTTTAGAAGATAGTTTTTCAGATTCTAATCTAGTCAGTACATAGGTATTTTTCAGATTTCAATTCAACATTCAAGCTTTTAGGGTTTAGATTATACAATCGATATCTGTTTTGTGAAAGAATATAGTCATTATTTAGGTTTTGGGGCCTTTTGGATTGGTTATTGACATTTTTAGGAGTGTTTAGGAAGATTTAGGAAAGGTTTACTCATTCAAGGGAATCTTCTCAACAACGGGTTTTCTAGGTGCAAGGAACAAACACTCTAATGGTGAAATTTGACTTCTTCGGATGATTTTGGGAGCTCATAAGGAGTTAGGAGGAAAATAAATAGGCACTGGAAAGATATGTGAATCCTATACATGTTGGTAACATTCATTTTTCTCTAATACTTGAAGGTTTCATGAAGAATTTCAAGATAGTGTAGCTACCCCTTTCGGTTCTAGAAAAAATGGCCCTAAATTTGTAAGCACTAAAGATATGATCACCACATGGTGATAGGTTAATATTTGTAAATGTTGATAAGTACCTCTTGGGAATGGGTACTATCATAAATAGACTATTTTTTACCATGGGTAAGGATCTCATGAGGATGGGGCCAATTTTTGTGAGTTGAAAACACCTTCCTAACACCCCAGATTGTGTTTTTGAGTGACAAAACTTCTAACATAAACTTTAAACCCTAAACCCTAAACCCTAAACCTAAACCATAAACCAAAACCATAAATAATAAACCCTAAACCCTAAACCCTAAACCCTAAATATTTAGGGTTTAGGGCTCAAGGGTTTAGGTTTTAAGGTTTAGGGCTTTAGGGTTAGGGTTTAGGGATTTAGGTTTAGGTTTAGGGTTCATGGTTTAAAAATAGGGTTTAGGGTTTAGGGTTTAGGATTAGGGTGGTTTTAGGGTTTATGGTTTAGAAAAATAGGTTTAGGGTTTAGGGTTTAGGGTTTACCTTAGGGTTTGGTTTAGGGGGTTTAGGGTTATGGTTTTAGGTTTAGGGTTTAAGGTTTAGGTTTAGGGTTTAGGGTTTAGGGCACATGATTTAGGGTTTATGGTTTAAGGTTAAGGGTTTAGGGTTTAGGGTTTAGGGTTTAGGGTTTAGGGTTTTAGGGTTTAGGGTTTAGGGTTTAGGGTTTAGGGTTTTAGGGTTTAGGGTTTTTTAGGTTTAGGGGTTTAGGTTTAGGTTTAGGTTTAAGGTTTAGGGTTTAGGTTTAGGGTTTAAACCCTTTAGGGTTTAGGGTTTAGGATTAAAAAAATAGGGTTTAGGATTTAGGGTTTAGGTTTTGGGGTTCAAGGTTTAGGATTTAGGGTTTAGGGATTACAGCTTAGGGCTTAGGTGTAGGATCAGACGATACCTTTCTAGGTGCAACTCCCCTCTTGAGGATCATATTCATATTCAATGTATCACATCATCGAAGAGGGAAGCTCCCCATGTCAAATTGGTTATTCAATATGACGTGGAAGATGAGTAAAGAAAATGAAAGTTGAGAATTAGATTTCATTGGTAATTAGTACTAAGTATCAACAAGACTAATATGGCTTCACTACTCAACTAGGAGGGCATGACAATATTAGGACCATATTTCCTAGTCTCATGCCTAGAACCATCATTGAGTCTTCTTGTGCAAAATAACAAACATAAACGATAGGGGTATGGCTAAGAACACAAAGGAGTTATCAATCACCTAGTAAATATTTCTTGTTTAGTTCTAAATGGGAGTTCAATTAGGCTTGGCTTAGTGACCTTCCATTCATTGATAATTCCTTCTATGATAAACCCATGGATGCTTTCAAAAGTGCCTTAAAAAGATAGGGGTAGTCATCAAGCCTAATGAAGGTTGTGATGTGATGTGTCAAAACTATATATTCACAAGAACCTCTTCTTCCTTGAAAGTCCCTGGTTTGTCTTAGTAATGATGTCTCCTTGTATCCAAGGATCGAGGACTACTAGGGTCTGTGGTAGGATTGGACATTCAGAATCATCGAGTGTTTGAATCAAAATGTCATTGCATCTGGAGAAACATTCTCAAACATTGGAGTAATGCATCTTGGAAAATAAAATTGAACCTCAGAAATCCTCTCAAATTTCTAGTCTAGGTCGTGTTCTTGGTCTTGTAGGGTATCAACAAAAAAAAAAAACAAATTTGACTAGAATTACTTACAAAATGCATTCCTTTGCTTTGAGCTTATCTTTATAAATGCAATCCATTTTCCAAGTTCTCCATATTTGCCAAATTTGGGGTGAATTGACATTCTGGACCTCTGAAGGCATGAAGAAAATGAGTTCATTTCCTCCAACATTTCTTGAAGTGAATTTAAATGAAATGAAATTTGGAATTTGGAGGTGGCACATGGTAGACATTGATTGTCCTACCACCAATTTTGAGTGAAAAAACTTCTAACATGAACTTTAAACCCCCTAAACCCTAAACCATAAACCATAAAATTAAACCCTAAACCCTAAAACCCTAAAAACCCTAAACCCTAAACCCTAAACCATCAACCCTTAACCCTAAGCCCTAAACCCTAAACCCTAAACCCTAAACCTAACCCTAAACCTCTAAAACACCCTAAACCCTAATTACCAAACTTTGAGCCCTAAACCCTACCCTACCCCCGAACCCTAACCTATACCTAAACACTCAACCTTAATCCCTAAACCCTAAACCTTAAACCTAAACCTAAACCTAAACCCTAAACCTAAACCTAAACCCTAAAACCCTAAACCCTAAACCTAAACCCTAAACCCTAAACCTAAACCCTAAACCCTAAACCCTAAATTTTAAACCTTGAACACTAAAAATACTTGTTGGAAAGACTTCTAAAAAAAGATACTAATGAGAATGATTGAAATTGGTACAAAAATTTGAAGGAGGAAATTTCATATCCAAGAAAAATTTGGTACAACCCTTTTCTAAGAAACCCCTTCCCTATGGGAAGCTTGCACAAAGAAATGTTACCCAATAGAGCTATCTTCTTTTTCACATCGCATGGGAACTATTTCACTCACTATAATGTTTTGTGTCTTACCCATTCTTATTAGTATTGATAAAAGAGTATTCAATTGAAAAGGGTTCATCTGCTTCATAGGCATAACATTCAAAGAGAGTCATCACAATTTGATGCCTTTCATCTGCTGATATTTTGAAGGAGGGAAATGCCAGATATCCAAGATTAATTTGGTACAAAGAAATGTTACCCAATATAGCTATCTCCTTTTTTCTATATCTTGTGAAATATTTGGAGCTCCAAGAGTGTTATAAATAGTGCAAGTATATGTAGAAAGATCAAGAAACATTCAATAGTGCAAGTATATGTGGGGAGAAACATGTTTGGCAGAGATGTGTAATATATAAGGTTTGTCGATCCTTATAGTGTAGAAGATCAAGAGCAGTTTTCACTTTGTAATCACTACTATAGACTAAAGATCAAGTGTAGAAGATCAATACCATTAGAGTGTTTGTTCCCTAAACATTGAACCCTAAATCCTAAACCCTAACCCCTGAGCCCTAAACCCTAAATCATGGACCCTAAACCTTGAACCCTAAAACCTAAACCTTAAACCTTAAACTCTAAACCCTAAACCCTAAACCCTAAAAAACCCTAAACATTAACCCTTAACCCTAAACCCTAAACCTAAACCTAAAACCTAAACTCTAAACCCTAAACCCTAAACCCTAAACCCTAAACCCTATTGAGCCCTTAACCCTAAACCATGAACACTAAACACTAAACACTAAACCCTAAACCCTAAACCCTAAACCCTAAACCTAAACCCTAAACCATAAAACCTAAACCCTAAACCCTGAACATTGATCCCTAAGTTCCCTAAACCCTAAACCTTAAACCTTAAACCTAAACCCTAAACCCTTAACCCTAAACACTCAACCCTTAACTGTGCAACATTACCAACAAAGGAGTTCATACTTGGTATTATGGTTGGATGAGGGTCGACTCTCGAGGATCATATTCATATTCGGTGTATCATCATCAAGAGGGAAGCTCCCTGTCAAATCGGTTATTCAAGTATGACGTGGAAGATGAGAAAAAAAAATGAAATATGGAGAATTATATTTCATGGGTAATTAGTACTAAGTATCAACAAGACTAATATGGCTTCCGACTACTCACTAGGAGGGCATGACAATGTTAGGACCATATTTCCTAGTCTCATGCCTAGAACCATCATTGAGTCTACTTGTACAAAATAAGCATAACAACATGGGAATGGCTAAGAACACACAGGGGTTATCAATCACCTAGTAAATATTTCTTGTTTAGTTCTGAATGGGAGTCAACTGGCCTATGGCTTAGTGACCTTCTATTCATTGATAATTCCTTCTATGATAAACCCATGGATGCTTTCAAAAGTGCCTTCAAAAAGATAGGGGTAGTCATCAATCCTAGTGAAGGGAGTGATGTGATTTCCAAACAACTTGAAATGCAAACAAATTTAGAGGTCATAACATGAATTTACAAATATCTCTATCGTTATAAATGGAAGCCAAGTAACGGTGTCTCCATGTATCCAAAGATCGAGGACTACTTGGGGTCTATGGTAGGATTGGACATTCAGAATCATCGAGTGTCTAAATCAGAATGTCATTGCATCTAGAGAAACATTCTCAAACATTGGATTAATGCATCTTGGAAAATAAAATTGAACCTCAGAAATCCTCTCAAATTTCCAGTCTAGGTCTGGTCTAGGTCATGTTCTATTTCTATTTTTATTTCAGTTTTGTTCTGGTTGTGGTCATCAAATATGGAAGTTTCAGGAAAGGAATCCACACTTGAATAATTATTCCCATTTAGATTGTTGGAAATGCTAATGGTAGTGGCAGTGCTTGTGGAATTCGGTTGGTGGAAGGTGGGGTTGTGCCCTTGTTGGTTTTTTCTCATGGCGTCATTGGTAGCCTTTCTAGTATTATCGAGAGAACTCCCCATGCTTGTGTGATAAGTTTAAAGCTCTCCCTCGCTCTGGGAACTTGTTTTTATCAGATGCAATAACAAGGCTAGTTTTAGCGGGTATTAATAGAAAAAAGAAAATAATTTTGATTGGAATTACTTACAAAATGCATTCCTTCGCTTCGAGCTTATCTTTATAAATGCAATTCAGGCTTTCCAAGTTCTCCATATTTGCCAAATTTGGGTCGAATTGACATTCTGACCTCTAAAAGCATGAAGAAAATGGTGAGTTCATTTCCCCAACCTTTCTTGAAGTGAATTTAAATGAAATGAAATTTGGAATTTGGAGGTGGCACGTGGTAGACATTGATTGTCCTACCACAGATTTACTTATTGATGATTAATTTTATTAGTTGGATTTATTTTCCATTATTATGATAAGTGTGTTTTTGAGATTTCCAAATCACTATCGTCAAGTTTATTCATGAGAATACAATTATTATTGTGGCACGGTTGATGCAACTCCTTAAAGCCTCCCATAATTACAAATACCTCTCCTACGAAACCCCATACAAGTGGATATATGTTAACCAAACTTGTCATACCTCCTTGAGATTGAGAAGGGTGTTTAGGGATGCTTTTAGCTTGCTTGAAGAGTTTGCAGTGTAGACAAACCAAGAAGTGACCAATGAACCTTGCTCTTGTGCAATGTAAGGGAATTTTGGTAAAGGCAAGTGAGAGGAGTCTTTGGATGAATGTTGAGCAACTAGATGAGTGAAATAGGTGGTTTAGTTGTCTGAGAACATGATGGAATCCTAAAACTCCTACAAATATCAATAACCAATCAATAACACATCTAAAACTCCTACAAATATCAATAACCAATCCAAAAGGCCCCAAAACCTAAACAACACCTATATTCTTTCACAAAAAACAGATATCGATTGTATAATTTAAACCCTAAAAGCTTGAAGGTTGAATGCTGAAATCCTAAAAATACCTATGTACTGACCAGATTAGAATATGAAAAACTATCTTCTAAACCATGATAGATGGAGTAGACTAGTTCCATAAGGTGCGAGTGACCCTTAACATCTTATATTTAAAAATAAATTTAAATAAATATAAAATAAGTCAAATATAATAAATAATAAAAGTCATAAACCTTAAACATTTATTTTTATACTCAAATTGTATCACACAAATCTCGGGCTCTTGAGATCCAAATCGACTAAGTGTCGAATCAAAGGGGTCATGAACCCGAGAATCAAAAGCACGACATTGGTCCACATGGACCAATGACATTGGTGGACCAAAGGGATCGAGGTTAGGTCGCTAGTCACTTTTCACCTTCTATTTGCGAGTTACACTTGAGTTGGAGCCAAGTAGGGTGAATTGGATCATGAGTTGATTTGATCAAGTTGGTCACTAAGTTGAGTTTGAAGGTGAGTTGGATTGGTCTCAAAATCGGCTAAGACATTAGAGATCAAAATGTGATATGTGGTGAGTTCTCAACAATGTGTGGTTCCAAGGACCGGTTTGAGTGATTGAGGCGACCAAGAGGCATGGATCTCAGGATCTCAAGATCCTGAGAATCCCGATATTTCATAAGTGACACCAAGGTGACCCGAGGAAGCCTGAGAATATAG